>OY986971.1:8992994-9284907 GCA_963920575.1 Narthecium ossifragum | reverse complement strand
GAATATAGCCTTAGGACCGCGGGTGAGTAGTAAGGATTAGGGCGTGATTGTATATTGGAATTTCTTGGTATCGAGGACGTGTTATAGGTGGCTATAATTTTGCTTTGAGGTTTAGAGGTCGTGTTGTCTTCCCAAGGCTAAGTGCTAAGGATGGATGTCGTTGCGTTCCCGACATGGGTCCCCAAGGCATGGGAATCCTGTTTGGGTAAGGGTGATCCTACATGTTACTGTTCCGTAGCCTCCTGGTAACTTGTTCATGAGAGAGGTTTCATGGCAGGAGCCCTTGGGAAATCGATAGGGGGGTTGTGGGACCCCGTGGCATTCCTTAGGCTTGAGCGGGGAGACATCACTATTGTTGTTTTCCTCCTTTCAGTGTGTCGTAGAGTAGAACCCTGCTGAGCTTATCGGTCACTCCTACCCGGGCTGCGTTTGCAGGTGCATGCGTCAGTTCTTCCTCAGTAGAGCCGGCGGGATCGACTTTTGGCGGCGCGACTACTTCCAGAGGCGTTTGAGGTTGCTGCAGTACGATTGTTGTACTTTTGATAGTTTTGTATATTATAAATATCTTTCGAGGATTTTTGGATTATATGTATAACATCTTTCCCTTTGAGGAGTTTGATAAGAAATTGTATCATATGTTTTAAACAGTACAACTTGATATTTTTATAAATTGAATTACAACTTTATCTCTGGAGTTTAAATTGTTTAAGTTTATCTCTGTTTTTCGTAAATGTATCGCGCCAGTTGGATGTGAATAGTGATAGGAACCCTTACGCCCCGTCTTAAATGAGTTTCCCCGTACATACGGAATATCAAAAGAGTTGATGGGTAGAATGGTAGATATGCACTTAACAATTGCCTGATGAATGGGTTGTTATATATGCACCACTGGTTTTGTTATGTGCATCACACAAAAGTACAAAAGTATATTAATATGAAATGATATATAATTCTTCATCGCACACAACTCTAACAATGGTACATCAATCTGAAATGGTACATAAACATCAAAAGTACATTAATATGAAATGTTGCATAGCACAATCTACCATTTCTACTATTGTTCCAATTCTTGGAAAAAATTCTTCAGAATTACGTGACAATTGATGATTAGGAGCCAGTTTTGAAACCCTCAACCTAGTTCACTAAATTGAGAGCATGAGTGATTCACACAGGCAACGGAGCTAGTGCTCCCACTGCTGCCTCCACAGCTTCTTTCATGGGGATACATGGATCGTAAAAAAACAAATGAACATTCGCAAAAAAAAGGTACATTCGCACATTATAAGTAACATGATGTACATGAAAAATATATGATTGAAGCACATATATGTTGATGCCCCCCTGCTTGTACCCCTTGTCATGTGAGGAAAAAGAGTAAAATAGCAGTTTCGGTGGACTATTTCTTGGAGGGATCGATGTAGATCACACAAAAGCAATGAAACATGCGCACAAAAAAAATCGGTATATGCGCACAAAAATATCGGTGCATGCACACGTTATAAGCGTTTTAAGCTGATTCAGTTTATTAAACAATGATAGTATTGAGATTTTACTATAAAAATATAAAAAGTAATATGAAAATATATTTGATGCTACGCATATAACAAAAATCATGATGCTTATAAAATTTCAAAATATGTACGTATGTTCAGCATCTAGACATAAAATCAGACTTGGACCGAACAAAAGGTACGTCACAGGACCGCTTCTCGAGCATTGATGTTTTGTATTTCAGTGACGACAGCGTAACATGAGCAATTTGAAAATTAGATATTCTAAAATTCAAATTACTATCCTCGACGCATCCATATTCCAAATTTCTTCCGTATTCACGTCTCTATCCATAATCCATATGCATACTCACAGTGGCGGAACCAGGGTGGGCGAGGGGGGGGGGGGGGGGGGGGGGCGGGGGGGGGGGGCGGCCGCCCCCCTGGCAACGCCGGAAACAACCCCCACCCTGAGTCAAAGCCTTGGAACATAGGAAAACCCAATGGGTATGCTTTTTTTACAGAATTTGACTCAATCGGTGGTGAGGAGCAATATAGTTATTGTGGACTCTAGCAAAGAAGACAAAAGAGCAATTAGTGGGTTTTTGTTTGGTTTTGTCTTATTGAAGAGGGAGAGCTTAAGATAAACCAGGAAAGAGAGTACATTTAAGATGGATGTAGCTGGAGTGAAGGACACGTGAAGTGGTTTAAATCGGAGAGGCGCCGTTGATTGGATTTTTATTTGAATTTAGGATATACATATATGTAAAAGCGATTGCCAATCTCATATATATACTAGGCTTATTGAGTTGGCATTGGTCTTACTAGTTGCGACTGCAACCGTGGAGAGAGTCTTCTCTTCGATGAAGATTATCAAGTCTGATTTGCGTAATAAGATGGGATATAACTGGATGAATGATTGCATGGTAGTATACATCAAGCGGGAAATTTTTGAAACTATTGAGAACGAAATCATTTTGTAATGTTTTCAAAAAATGCAAAAGCGTAGGATCCAACTTTCACCTCTCAATTGCAGCACATAGTACGATACATATATTTTAATATTTGTATTATTTTTATTCCTTAATGTTCGATATTGTAATTCTAAGTTATACTTTGCATTAATTAAAAGAAAAAAATTTGATCATTTTATTTTAGATTTTACCCCCCCTTAAGTCTCATCCTGGTTCCGCCACTGCATACTCATATACATGCAAATCAACCGTGACATGAATGAATGCTACTCATGCGTGCATATGCATGCCATGCATTTGATGTACATATAAATTAAGAGAGAGAGAGAGAGAAAGAGAGAGCCTGGGGCTAAATATATATATATGGACAAGGAAAGAAGAGAGCTTTGTGTTGACCAGTCTTTGACTCGATAGTTATTAGCAAAGGGTGAGCTGGCGACCTCGACAGCTCGATAAGACCACGTGAGGATCCCCCGTTACAAAACAAAACACGTTGCTTGTGTTACGTATGAATGTATGATATCCCTTGCCTCTCTCTTCTCTAGTTCCTCTCTCTAGTTTTCTCTCTCATATATGGTTTGTTTGCTATTCAAAGTAACACAAGACTCGACCCACTTTGTTTTCTAATGAGTCTTTGCTTCTAAAGGATGGAAAAGGTTTGAGGGTAGATAGGCATGTGGTCACATGAGATCATGAGGATGAGATCCCTCTTTCCTTCTGCTATGCTATGCATGCAACAGTATTATTCTAGAGCCATGTCTAGCTAGCTAGATCTCACAGGAACTCGATCTAAGCTAAATTTCATTTGCTAGAGATATATGCATGCATGTATGTGTGAAAGGTTATAGTGTTAGGGGTATGAAAAAGCGAGTGTAGCTTACGGCACACGGATGCATGCTCAGATTGGTAATTTGTATAAGTCACTCACTATGTAGGGTATTTGATCCGCAAGCATGAGATAATATGCTCAATTAATCAAAAAAGAAAAATTCACCTGAGCAATAAGAATATTTTACATCCTTCTAAAAGGAACATTAGCTCACCCCAAGTAACAACCATCATCTTGTGCTAAGTAACGGTGAGTGGAAGACTTAAGTTAAGATTAAATGTTTAACTATTAAAATAAAATGATATTTTATTCATTAGATTTGAAAATATCTATTTTCATTACTAGATTGTTTTCTACTTTTGACTTCATAGGAAATTAGAAAAATACAAATCACGGCGTGTCCTCCGTTCCACCGCACATACTTATTCATCTAATTTATCAAGCAAAAATAGCACACTAATTAATCCGATGCTTTGGGGTATGTAAATGAGCTATTGATTAAAGTTCATAGGTTCATCATAGGTAATCAACCCTAATCTCCCCTCGGAACCGGCCAATCATCGAGACAATCAGCAAAGACCTAGCAAAGGGTAAAAATCCATTCAAAGCTAAGCAATCTACTAAACAAACAAATGGTGTGGCTCCATTCTCCAACGTAAGGAAATTGGCTTCATTCAAACCCCTTCTAGGTAACAACAAGTGGGTGTTGTAAGTTTAAATTAGCCACATAGATGCACCATTGTCACACACACACACACACTCATACTTATAATAAATTTATAATCAAGTAGCCCATGATCATCTATTAAATATGGGTTCTTGCCAGGCTGGAGCTAATTAAGGATTTGACTATGCAGGGAATAAAGGGCTATCACCACAAAGTGGCTATAACTATAGCCAATTAGCTATAGCTTTTATCTTCTCTACCTAAAGGTATGGCTGGCACTCACATGCAGGGGGGCCGAGTAAAAAAGGGACACGTGGCGGCACAGAATCTGATCCCCTGTCAGACTGATGATGATGATTGATGGATGCCAAGGGTGCTGTCTCTTTGTTGGTCTCCCATCTTGCTAACAAACCTCTATCTTGCATTAAACTAATAAGGATCCTCCTTTAGTTGCTTATTAACGGCCCTTTGGGAGTCTGGAGGGTGGTGCTGGAGGTGGTGCTGTGTTAGTGTCTTCGTGTCTTTAATGCTGGATTAGATCCAGCGATGAGGAAGAGAGGATCAGGTCCCATCTCAGATGGGTGCATTGGCTGCCTTTGTTCAACTCCCTCCTATTTGTGACACGTATCACTCTCTTCTCTTCTTTGGTATTACTTATTTTTGTCTGGACGCCGGAGGCAAGGTTCGAAGTTTTCAGACGTCCACTAGAAAATCTCAAATGATTTTGTGAATGGCATATGCCTCCTCACCAGATGACCACAATCATCAATACTTTCTCAGAATTCCTCCTCACTCTGTTTTTGTATATGGAATTTTGTATTGTGTCTTTTAATCAAATGAGCTTTTAAACAGAGGGATGGCAGCTCTCAAAATCATTCTGCCATGTAAAGTGATGTAGACCTCCATCTTAAGGAATTCTTATAAATAATAATAATAAAGTAGAAAAAAGGCAGCCATATATGCCCAAGGTCATGAAATCCCTAACAAGAATTAAAGAGATCTCTTGCAATGTAGCATTATTTATGCAAATATACTTGGTACATTTCAAGAAGACACTCAGTTTCATGTAGAATATCAAATATATGCTTGGAATTTTAGTCTCATGTGATCATGTAAATTGCATTGGCCAACAAGTTGATCAACAGGCCACAGCTCTGTCTACGCCATAAGAGCATCAACTTTAAAAACAGAAAATATTTTCGTCAGAGCATTTCAACCATCTAAACTGGACTACTAAAAGTAACCTTTTTCCTAGGCTCCAAAAAAATTTCCTCCATGAACAGGACAACAAAGTTTAATCCGATCCATACCCTTTTCCATGCCCATATATTTAGACTCTTTTCCTTGTGCTTAACCAAGTAAAAATCACTATCCATATCAAAATTTAGTTAATTGTCGATCATCAATTGATATCTACATTTGATCCTTAGTTCTTCTGCTTATTATCACTAATGCCCATGAAATGCTTCACATCGATGCAGAACAAAAACATAATCTCCTCAATAAAAACCAGCATAACTGTCAATATACAGGAATCACAAAAAATCATCATCTGTCACATCAGAGGCAACCTGCACTCTTCTGAGTGGAGGTCGAGAATCAGGACTATTATTGGGATGCATACTATTTGAAACTTTTAGCAGCTTAGAGCTCTTGGGCAAGGGCCTTCTTACCAAATGAGGAATATATCTAGTACAATTCTCCTTGGATGCTGGAGATGGTCCCTTGAGTAGCTGAGATGAGACCAATGGTTTCTCTGCTTTTTGATGGTCTCTTTGTTCGTTCAAATTTTGCATTGATGGCCTTACTGCTGATTCGACTGGGACTAGTTTCCCATCTACTTGGTTGGTAAAGACAAATGTAATCTGCATCAAGAAAGATACGTGATGTTAAAGGACCGGTGATCAGCTATGGTGCAAAAGCAACCCAAATAGGAGAAGAGTGCATCATTCAAGCTCGGAATGCAAGATACTTAAGGTTTTGAGTTAATAATTCAAAGAGATATGCTCTGAGAAATAGTGGTGGAAAAATAGCTTAAGAAAATAGTTCAGAAGAATGACTCAGTTATGTGGCCTTGCCAACTCAGTTTCGCGAGGAATCAATCATAGTGCCATAAAACCAGCTACCATGTTGATACTCAATTTGCTAAACTAGCAGACAAAAGTACCAAGACTCATGTAGATGATTTCAACTAGCCAATATTGTAACGTCATGGGAACCACACCTCGTCACCTGCTGAAGCTTGAAGAATAGCATCAGGTACAGTCACTGGGGCAGAGTGATGACCCCAACTTCTTAAATCCTCTTCAAGAGGATTCCCAATCTGTAAATGTACATTAGGGAGAAAGCACTTTCTTGAAAGAATAAAACATCACAATCAGGGTCTACATTAACATTAAAGAGAATTAACAGAAGATACCTGCTTCTCTGAGTTTTTCAATCTGTGCAAGCATCCAGCAATTTCAGCAAATCCACCGATGTCATCAAGTCGATTTTCCAGACCTTCAGGGATCATATCCTTGTCCTCATTAAGCTCCATTTCCTTTGAAATGCTATCATCTGTCATTATTTGGCCCATCTTGCAACGGTTGCAGTCCATGTTTTCATGAATAATGGACCTATGTTTTGGCAATTAGTATAAACAAAGAGTTTTAAATACATTATGGATAAAACACATGCAACTGGTAAGTTCTAGAAACACATTGATTCTAAAAAAGAAACAAGTCCAGAATCCGGATACCATATCAAAAGTTGCCTGCAGAAAACCACCATGTGTGCACTGTATGGTTTTTAACCAGAATAATTAATCAATATGTCCTGAATAATTGCATGGGGTAGCACCAATTTTCCCAATCATTCAAATAGTAGTTTGCATGTCCCGCAAGTGTAGTGAATGGATACTAAAACTGCCTTAAGACATGATGGAGATGTATATACCAGATGTATCGACATTCATGGTCTGTTATTACCTTTAAGTTCGTTTTCATATGGTGATTTGTCCTGTACTTGAATACGTTTAGATAACAAATGTTACCATGATTCTAAGGACAAGAAACTAAAGAGCAAATAATTTAAGACCTTAAAATGACTTTACCACATGGTAGATGCTTTGATCATTCGGAAATATATATCAAACTGCAATCAACTTCCACACATTTAAGTGCCCCAATGTCCTATATGCATTTACATCGTGAATGCATTTTCTGTAGAAGAAATTTTTCTTTGCAAGTCGGCCTTATCAATTTTTTGTTTTATGATAAATGCTGTATATTTTGTTTTTTACAGAAAATTCATCTCTTGGTTCCTAACATCATAGTCCTTTTGCAGAAACTATTTTAATGAATCCACATAGCTTTATAAGGATATGAAGCATATGTTGTGCATATGCAACCTTATTTGTGCTACATACACTTTATACCACATACTTGAAGACAAATATACTGCCATCTAATACGAAATATAATGCTTGTAGATTCACCCATATACCAATCCTGAGACCAATTATTGTCGTTGATCCCAGGCCTTATAGACTACCCTCACATAAAAGCAGTGACAATATGTCTAACCACAAGCATAGAAACAGCTGAAGCGTCCCCCTATTTTAGCCAATGTGAGTTAATTTCCTTTATCAGGACTGACTCCTACGGAAATATCTAATCCTTACCTGCAACATTATATCTAGTTACTCATTTAAAAGTATTTCTAGAATTTCTTATTGGTTCTAAGTAGCAATTTTTCATGGTATCGTTAGTCCACTAAAAATCAATCATGCTGATGAACAGAAGGCATGCGTGCAGACTAATGTCTACGATCTACACCTCATCAAGCATTGGGTAGTCTTTGTACTGTCAAACAGAAGAGAGAAATACTGTAGAAATAATGACGCTAAGCAAGGTCCATGACTACCATGGTATCTAGGACCCAGCAAGATTTTACTAGACAAGATGGAAATGATTGGGTAGTACTTTCCACAGTCCTATGACGTATTAACTATCAAATTTGAACATTAATATAGGCTTCTTTCCTTTGTGATTTCTTTATTCTTTTTTCTCCTGACAGACCAACCAAAGGCGTGCCTAATTGCATCCAAACCACTACAATAATCATAATTGCATAGAACTCCTTACAACTATTGCACCAAAGGCAAAAGAAACATTTACCCTTAGATTTGTACCCAACAGGATATTTCAGAAGGGGAGATGGTGTTCTTCTTATAAATAGGGATAGAAAGTGGAATACTCTACAATAATATTTAGGGGTTTTTACATATCTATCCTTCAAAAGTTTCTAAATATCACAATTACCCCTATATTTTTCCGACTTACTAAAATACCCTTCAAATTTTGAACAATCCGTAAGCCTACCCCTCAGGTTACTTGCCGGTGAATCTTCATGGAATATTCCTAACGCCGTTAACGGCACAATGTAAAAAGACCTTATTGCCCTCAGCTGTCCTCGCCCTCTTCTTCATCTCCTACATCGCCATCTTCCTCCTCGTCTGGTCCCTCGTCTTCCCCTCCCTCTCCGACCTCCTCCTCCCCACCTCCTCCCCTCTCCTCCACCATCCCCTTCCCGTCCAGATCACTCCTGTGGAGGAACCCCAATCAGCGTCTAAATCCCCTCCTCTCCCTGGCCGCACCCGCAACCTCAGCACCATGGATCCCGCTGATTGCCTCCGTCAACGGCGCCGTGCGAGTTCTCTCGCAAGACTTGGAGTACATAACGTACAACAGAAGAAGGACAACATTTGCCCAATTCGATATGCTAATTGACAGAGAAGCACCGGCATTTCCCAGCCTATACTTGAACACCAAAACCCAACACAGAGGGATGTGAAAGCAGAGTGACACAATGGAGCTCAGGACTAACGGAAGAATGAGGCTTTGGGCCTGAAGGAACCTTATCAGAGTGACTAATACAATAGGCAAACAATGCAGGGATCATCCACCTTGCATACTTGCCAGCCTCAACAGAGATTTGCGGGTCTTGGCCTATCAAACAAAGGAGCTCTGCCATTGAGAACCATATGATTGAGAGGAGGCATACACATGTGAGAAAGAGCATGGCTCTGTAGGTGATGGTCCCAAGCTTCTGGTACTGCTTTGCTCCATAGGACTGGCCACACAAGGTGTCCGCAACAGTTCAAGTGCTCACCGGCAGCGCGCCGCCCCCAGCGGCAATGCTCGAGAGGATTGAGAGGATGGGATTCTGGGATTCCACGTCACGCACGCCTACGGCCTCATCGAGGGCACCGGGCCGGCGCTGGTGTGTGAGTGGCGGGCGGAGTGGGACTGCCGGCCGCCAAATGCGCGCGCTAGGCTAAAGGCTCGGCAGGGCGTGAGCTCTCTCTCTCTCTCTCTCAACAATGTCGGCGTTAAGACCCCGAGACTATGGCAAGTGTCCCCCTCCTCGCCACCGCCGCCACAGAGCACATGGCTCATGCATGGGTGCCGGAGGCAGTGGCACGACACCAGGTCCTCACCGGACCTCCCCCAACCCCCGGCGGGTGCTCCCTCTCTCTCTCCGTCTCTCTCTCTACCGATGCTAGTACGAAAGCACGAGGCGACGGCGGAGAGATCCAGGCAGTGCTGCTCGCGGTGGCGCAGCTCGTGGCGACTCCGGTGGTGGCGGTGTGGACGCCGGACCAAGGTCATGTTCACGTCGGATGCGCTATTGGCCGCCGGAAGCGGTGGCGGGGTTGGATGGTCGGCGACGGAGGGTAACGCCGCGTACTTCCCCCATGGCCGCCGGCGGGTGCTCCCTCTCTCCCTCCCGTCTCTCTCTCTCTTCCTACGTCAGCAAACCAAGGAACAGCCAAAATACCAAAAGCCAGTCAAAATTACTCTCTCTCTCTTCCTCCTACGTAAGCAAACGAAGGAAACCGGTCAAAATATGAAATCCGGTCAAAATTGATGGAAACAAAAAGAACGGGGGGCAATTAAGTAATTCTACTTGCTCGGGTAACGTTTAAACTATGGTTAGGTTAGATATGTGAACGGTGGTTGACGGAGAGGTAGGTTTACGGATTGTTCAAAATTTGAAGGGTATTTTAGTAAGTCGAAAAAATATAGGGGTAATTGTGATATTTAGAAACTTTTGAAGGATAGATATGTAAAAACCCCTAATATTTAATATAATTTAAGGGTATATTTAAGACAGCATGGACTTATATCTGGCATGCATTGAGGCCCTTGAGGGAGCCATTTGTAGCGGTTCCACACACACTCATGATGTTGAGGAGTTCTATATGAAATCAGGCTAGTCTGTTGGAAGGTCTATGCGAATAAACCATCCTGTTTTACATAAATCTATAGGAAAATTGCTAGCTCCAATAACCCTCTCTGGCTAAGTAGACTAATGTGCATAGGCACCGAAGATAGCAAAGGCTTCCAAAATAATGCTGGGAAAATTATCTCGATTATGATGTCCAAGACAAACTCCATGGACAAACATTGTTAACTCAGGTTATGAGTTGTTACCTCGTATCTTCTTGGAATGTAAAAAGATCACGCAGGTCATCAACTGAAAGAAAATTTCCCTGCAGAAAATTAGGTCATTATTTCTAGCACTAAAAGGACAAAACAGGCAAGACAGGAAATGGTCATACCTGCGTTATCTGATTGTCTGCTTGCTCTTGCTGAATAACTTTCTGAAGCCCCTCTTTGGACATCTGGCGTTGGTATACCTATACAAATAATGTAATCTCCATATCATATAAAAGCTAATTCCGTAATGGAAAGTAGAACTCTGATGAACCAAAGAATTATCAAGCAAGATGCCAATCAACATTCAAACCTTCTCTTCAATGGTTCCAGTGCTTAAGAACCTGTAAATATATACCCGCTTCTTTTGACCATCTCTCCAGACTCGTGCAGCAGCCTTTTGATTGACAAGAAAGAAGACAAAATCATGCTAGGACTCGTCAAACTTAGTAACAAAGAACCTTAAGAGAGACTACCTGCTTGTCATTGGCAGGGTTCCAATCAGGATCAAAAAGAACTAAGCGATTTCCACCAATCAAATTAAGCCCACAACCACCAGCCTTGCTGCTGAGTAGAAAAACAAATTCATCCTGCAATAAGAAGATCAATCATGTTAAGGTTGTTGTAATGGTTCCAAAGGCATCAATCTCATGTTGAAAAGAAAATACTCTCACCTTAGAAGGATCATTAAATTGATTGACTAACTTTTGCCTTTTTCCAATGGATGTGGTTCCATCAAGCCTCAAAAATGGGTACCTTCTTTCCCGGCATAGTTGACCAAAAAGATCCAATGTCTGATACAAGTAAGCATACATCAAGTAAGAATGCGACAACAAGGTATGGCATGTTTGGCTAGTGAATGAAATTGGAACAGTCAATGTCGATGTTCAACAAATTTGAATATCCTTGTGGACAAGTGCATGAGGTTGCTAGCTTATTGAGAGGACAAGTACAATTGAAATAGCAGACATTGGAGCACTTCCACGACCGTGCTACATCCTATCACTTCACTGGATTTCACAGCAGTAGTTGTAGGAAAAATCACCTTCAATATCTCTTTTGCCATGGTAAATTGCATTTTGCGCTATCATATATAAAAACTGCAACAATGAAGTGGCAACTGAAACGGATTAAGCAAGCACTAAATCCTTTCTAATCCCAAACCTGTAATGAGCGTATGTCCGTTTTTTATTGTTATGTGGCTACTACCAGCTGAGGATTCGGGAGAGCGACATCTCGAAGACGGCTTTCCGGACTCGATATGGCCACTATGAATTCATGGTGATGCCATTCGTTCTGTCGAACGCGCCAACGACATTTATGGATTTCATACAGAGGGTGTTCAGACCCTTCCTAGATCAGTTTGTCGTTTTCATTGACAATCAGACGGTTTATCCAAGATTTCTCCCAGATTGCAGCTCCGATGACGCAACTCACCAGGTTAGGGGTTCCTTTTGTTTGGACCAATTCTTGTGAGGTAGCATTTGAGGAGTTGAAGAGGCGGTTGACCGAGGCACCCGTCTTAACTATACCAAGGAGAGGTGTCGGATACATCGTCTACTGTGATGCCTGCATTGAGGGTTTAGGCTGTGTACTCATTCAGAAGGGCCACCTAGTCGCCTATGGATCACACCAACTGAAGAATCATGAGAAGAATTACCCTACTCATAACCTAGAGTTGGCAACCGTGGTCTTTGCTTTGAAGACATGGCACCACTACCTGTCCGGTGAGCGATTCCAGGTATTCTCCGACCACAAGAGCTTGAAGTATATCTTCACGCAGCAAGATCTCAACGTGCAGCAAAGACACCGGATGGAGTTTTTAGAGGATTACGACTTCGAGTTGCTTTACCACCCCGGTAAAGCAAATGTCATAGCTGACGCTCTTAGCCAACAACAAAGGGTGGTGGTCGCAGGGATTGTAGTGCAAGAACATCATATGTTCGAGGTCGTAGGTCGGTTTGGACTCCACTTGGAGGAGCAGACCAAGGACGACGCTTTTTGTGCACTAGTAGCAACACCGACCTTGTTACAAAGGATTATCGAAGCACACGCCGGAGATCCGAGATTAGTAGCTATTCGTGCCTGAGTTCATGTCGGGGAAGCCGCTGACGGCTGGACAATGCGCAGTGATGATAGCCTACTTTTCAGGGGCAAAGTGGTGGTACCAGCCGATCAGCAGTTGTGCAGAGACATCATGTCGGAGTTTCATTCGTCTCGTTTTGTGTTCCATCAAGGAGCGACGAAGATATGATCTTCGTTGCCAGTACTGGTGGCGCAAGATAAAGAACGATATAGCGCAGTTTGTAGCCAGTTGTCTTACCTGTCAGCAGGTGAAGACAGAGCTCCAGAAGCCGGCGGGCTTGCTACAGCCTCTCCTAATAGCTGAGTGGAAGTGGGAACACATCTCCATGAATTTCATGACTGGTTTGCCGAGATCACCCAAAGAACATGATGTCATCTGAGTGATTGTGGATAGATTGACGAAGTCAGCCCACTTCTCGGAAATGTGGTTGTCGACCTCTTCGAAGCATTTGAGCAGACTTTTCACAGAGCAGATAGTCTGAATTCATAAGATACCGGTGTCGATAGTATCAGACAGGGACCCACGGTTGCCTGGTAGATTCTGGAGTGGTTTTCAAGAGGCTTTGAGCACGATGTTGACTTTTAGTACCGCCTTCCACCCTCAGACAGCTGGCCAGTCAGAAAGGACTATTTAGATCTTGGAAGATATAGTGCAAGCCTGCGTGCTGGACTTTAAAGGTAGCTGGGAAGAACATTTGCCCTTTGTAGACTTTGTATATAACAACTACCAATCCAGCATTGGCATGACACCTTATGAGGCTTTGTATGGGAGACTGTGCAGATCTCTACCCTGTTTGACAAAAGGTGGAGCTGCCCACCTTGGACCAGACCTCATCTAGCAGATGTCAAACAAAGTCGTACAGATCAGACAGAGCTTCTCATTGCTCAGGGTAGGTAAAAGAATTATGTTGATCAACGATGACGACCTTTGGAGTTCACAGTGGGCGATCACGTGTTCTTGAAAGTGATGCCTCGTAGATGTCAAGTACGGTTCGGTAAGAAGGGGAAGTTGGCTCCTAGGTTCATCGGACAGTTTCAGATTTTGAAGCGTGTTGACAATGTGGCGTATCATTTGGCACTCCCACCATTGATGACGTCAGTTCACCCCATGTTCCATGTGTCTTTACTTAGGAAGTATGTACATGACCCTTCTCATGTGATAGACTGGGGCCAGATCGAGATAGATTCAGATGCGACGTTTGAATAGAGGCCCGTCCGGATCCTTGACATGCAGAAGCGAGTCTTGCGAGGCAAGACTATTCCTTTGGTCAAGGTCCTATTGAGACACAGAGGGATCAAGGAAGCTACATGGGAGCAAGAAGAGACGATGCGTGCCACTTACCCCCAGCTCTTCCAGGAGAAAGATATGAATTAATTTCTGTTTTTCGTACTCTAGTCACACAATAATTGTGTCCTTGATCTCGCGATGAACTTGAGTTGAATTTCTTCTTCGAAATTCTTTAAAAGGGAGGGTAGATTGTAAGAGCCTTATTGAAAATAATATGGCTTTTCGATAAAAAAGGAAGGACTTTCATATAACTTTGGGTCTTGCGAGGTGTTTTCTACAAAATTACCCACCTACCTCCACCGACCTTCTCCTTCTCTTTAATCCTCTCTCTCCTTACCCTCTTCTCAGTTGAACCTGAGAGGAGAGAGAGCTTGAGAGATAAGCTCAAGGGAGAGAAGGAAGAGAGCTTTTTTTTGGAAAATCTTGGCTTTTAGAGAGGATTTCGCCACGATTTCACTTAGATCCGAGTTAGATAAGCTTTCCTCATCTTTTCCTTATTGGTTTCTGAGTTTTTTGTTGTTTTTCGTGAAGTTTTGGGCGATTTTGCGTTTTCCGGTGAACATTCCTGCGATGGGCCGCCGGAGACGATGTTGGGGACGACGCCGTTCCTCTTTCCGACGATTGCAGCGTGGGGGGAGGACCGGCAGGGAACCCAGACGCCGTCCTCTCTTTCTTGGTGTTTTTTATGGTCGGGAAACACCCCACCAAACCATTGAACCCATCTTTTCTGGCGAGATTTCGGCGAGCTTTCCGGGAGCTTTGGCTAGCAATCCTCCCTAGAAGATGGTGTTTTGGGTAGAGGAGGTTGTAGTGCTTCTTCCCGTACCTTTCTGTGGTTGTTTCGTCGCCGTTCAATGACGTTCGACGGAGCTCCGTCGAGGTCTGTTGGAGGAGGAGATGACAGTGTGGTGCAGAGAATTTTAAACTAACATGTACCGAATTCTTTAAATGCCCATATCTTGAGCTTCTAATGTCTGTTTTCGATGATTTTCGCTTCGTTTCGACCAGCTTCTTGAGCTCTATCTTTTACTAGTGGTTTCAAACCTATTTCGAGTAGTACCTAACCTCGGTACTGATTTTTTTGTGCAATGGGTGATCACCCGATCGATCGACCGCCGTTGGAGTGAGTTTCAGACCCCGTGATTTAGCGTACGCATGTCAATCTCCATTTTGAGGTAGGAATTACCTCCTGCTAGGGTTTTGTGTGAATGTTATGCTATGTTTGGTATATAATTGTGTTGATGCTATGATGTATGTACCATAATATTCTTGTTGTGTTCATGTGATGGTATATATGATGTGGTGATGGATTTGATGTGCTTAATGCTTGTCGAGCTGGTCGAGCCCATTGTAAGCTTATATATGCCATGTTATGGTAATATATATGATGATTCCTACATGGATGTATCATGAGAATTAATTGATCATTTTATTGATTGAATATTTGTTTATCGGGCTTGTGCATGCATGCATGTTAGGAACGTTGGATTCGGCTTATAGTCGTGAATACAGGAAATTGAATTATCCTGAATTGTAATTGGGTCTAGTTAGGTCTTGTAGCTAGACTAGTTAGAGTTTAGGAGTTGTATCAATAACTTGACAGATGGATTTTAATCTCCGTATGTTGATTGAGGACTTGTGTTGATGATGTTATCCTATACTAGTATACTGAGACTCGTATAGAGTCTAGAGGGGTCCGCGCATGAGTAATGACGGCCGGACGCGGCGACTGTTAGTATAAGTCTCACCTGGACTAGCCAGACCATACTAGGGCCCAGTATAGTATGATAGGTTCGGTGTACACCAGTGTCTTAGATTGTTGATAGGAGACTCCTACTGGGCTTTCGAGTTCATTCTTTGGGTTTTGTGTAAGAGGACATATAAGTAGGCCCAAGTCCAGTACACCCCATAGAGATGATGCACAGTGACAAGACGTCATTTATATACTTATTAGATTGAGAACTAGTTTTGTAGTAGGTGAATAGATGAGGGTTATATCCTTTTTTTTAAACCTCTTTACCTTGACTCTCAATTTATGTATGATATCTCAATTTATGTATGATGACGCTTTGTATATGTAAAACTTTGGAGGACTTGTATATTGTGACCTTGTGTTTTGATTATTTTCTATTTTGATGATTATATACCTATGTTGATGAAATCTGATGGATTTTAATGTATGCGCAAATGTTACTTGCGAATGAATGTTATGAGGCGAAGGTGTCCCCAGAGGTTATGAATCTGTTGAAAATTACTGATTGAATGTCATGGGTTGTCATATACAGTCATGTTGACAGGTTGTGTGTTGAGAATTCACGCGCTCGTTTCAAAAGATCATGCCAAAAATTTGAATTTTTTAGGTAAATTTGAATGTCAATTAGGGTGGGGATTGACAACTTGGTATCAGAGCCTAGGTTGTATGTCCTAGGGTGAGATAGGATGGTTGATAGCATAAATGGATAGAAAATGGGCTTGATTGAGTCTTTAAATGCATCCTTGCATGCTAGGTTGTTGAATTATGCTTTGTCTTTTTGTATTGCTTTTTGGTACCCCTGTCTCAGTTCTTTTCGATTATGGCGCATCACATTCTTTTATTTCGGCCTCTTGTGTGCGACTTTTGGGCCTAGAGCCAGCGGCTTTAGAGTCTGCGATTCATGTGGGGAAACCTATCGGGAGTGGGGCCCGAGCATGTTTGGTGTGTCGAGGATGCGAGTTAGACCTTGGTGATCTTCAATTGGAGGTGGATCTCTATGTCCTAGAGATGACATGATTTGATATCATCCTCGGTATGGATTGGCTTGGATCCTACCGAGTGCTGATTGACTGCTACCGATGTAGAGTCACGGCATGGACACCTGAGGGCAACCATTTCAGTTTTATTAGAGATACGACATGTGGTCAATAGCTGAGATGAGGCATGGATGCCAACTCTCAGCTTTGTTGGCGAGCCTCACCTTATCCGAGTTTAAGGTGACTCAAGGCACTAGCTTGCCCCGGGTCGTATGTGAGTTTGCGGATGTCTTTCCCGATGAGTTGCCGGGATTACCACCCCGTAGAGAGATAGATTTTGAGATAGAGCTTCAACCTGGTACTACACCAATCTCTCTACCATCATTCAGAATGGTGCCAGCTGAATTGCGAGAGCTTAATGTTCAGCTGAACGAGTTATTGAGTAAAGGATTCATACAGTCGAGCGAATCACCCTGGGGAGCGCCCACACTCTTTATAAAGGACGGATCCTTCCAATTGTGCATTGATTACAGGAAGTTGAATAGGGTAACTCTGAAGAACAGATATCCCCTACCGTGGATTGATGATCTGTTTGATCAGCTGACAAGCGCCAAGGTATTCTCGAAAATTGATATGAGATCGAGCTAGTACCAACTGAGGATTCAGGAGAGCAACATCCCGAAGACGGCTTTCCAGACTCGATATGGCCACTATGAGTTCGTGGTGATGCCATTCATTCTGTCGAACGCGCCCAACAAGATTTATAGATTTCATGCAAAGGGTGTTCAGAGTCTGAGGAGTATGCAGAGCATTTGAGAACAATGTTACATCTACTCAGAGATCATTAATTGAATGCCAAGGCATCAAAGTGTGATGACGCTTTGTATATGTTGGACTTTGGAGGACTTTTATATCGTGATCTTGTGGTTTGATTATTATGTATTTTGATGATTATATACCTATGTAAATGAAATCTAATGGATTTTAATCTATGTACATATGTTACTTGTGAATGAATGTTATAGGGAGAAGGTGTCCCTGGAGGTTATGAATCCGTTGAAAATTAATGATTGAATGTCATAGGTTGTGTCATATATAGTCATGTTGACAGGTTGTGTATTGAGAATTCACATGCCCGTGCCCAAAGATCATGCCGAAATTTTGAATTTTTGAGCTAAATTTGGATGTCAATTGGGGTGGGACGTGACAGATTTGGTCCTTGAACGATTTAAGCCACAATTATAGGACCTCACTCGGATGAAGTTACCAACCAAGAAGTCCCTTATTTAACATTACTCCCACCTAGGAACATATGTCAGCTTAGGTGATAGCAACTATGAAAGCATCATAGCAGAACTCTACTTATACGCTAATCATAAAACTCAGAAGCATTATAGTTTCCCCGTATTCGTCATAACAATTAATCCTCATATAGTTGGGGGCCTTTTGGATCATTTACTATTAAAGTTTACTAATAGGTAAGTGCATGTCACACCAAGTCATCCTATTGGCCATAAAAAAGAAAAAAGAAAAAAAAGAAAGAAAAAAGTCATCCTCTTGGCATGATTATAAATGTTGTAGGGGTTTTCAAAGCCATTAGGCACCACCCACCACTTAAGAAGGTGCAAAGACTCTACGCTTTGGGCACATGATTGAAAATTCAAGAGGAACCAATCACTAGTATGCGTTTATGATGAAAATGCATTCGTGATCAAGTGACCATACTAGGTTCTTCCATCATGAATTCTTTTCCTTCCGATCTAGAATTTAGCCTAATAGATAGGGTGCACTTACAGTTTTAAATTCTCAAGTGCTCTTCTGATTTTCAAATGACATTCACAAGTGCCACTTGTGGGCACTCTATGGGTTTTTCCCGGCTGAAATTAATCAAACATGATCTTGTTCTCTCCTAACATCCTACTCTGCAACCAGAAAGGACTGATTTTAGGTTAAACTATATTGAAAGTGGTGAAATAAGTACATGGATGAAAGATCTACAATGACACTCAAGTAGGAGTATCCTACAATAACAATGCTTATTAACTCAAACAACCTTTACATGAACTAGACTCTCAGATTTTGGTATGCCTCGAAACGATATTTAACAATACCACTTAACTATGATATCATACAAGCTACAATTATTTAGTTAACATCAGAGAGAATCTACTTTAAACATCAACGGTTTATCTTGTTTTACTCTAATACCTTAACATGATTCACTTAAAAAAAATCACCCATCGTAGGAATCAGCTTGTGAAATTCAAGATTTAAAGAACTTATACTTAATTTTAATTGTGGATAATGTTTTCTAAAATGTGATCTAAACCGCAAATGAATAAATTTTCACATAGAAAGAATTGTGGCAAAAGAATATAGCTGCTAGTTGTGGATAATAGCTGCCATTGGCTTTTATTAGACACGTAGGCAGCAGTGTTCTTGCAAGATAAGTTCCATATCCTGAACATGTCAGTTTTATTCCACAGGAAAGAAACCTAGTTGTCGCACTCCTATAGTACCCACTACCCAGCCCTACTTTGCATGCATTTCATTTTATTTGTACAGCACCTTAAGGATATTTCACATTACGAAATCACAGTCGTCAAGCCTCATCCCAACTGTACAGGGTGTGGAAAAGATCACTCAACATTCATGATGCATCGAAGCATAGATTTTCAAACATATAGGTTTTGAAGCATGTTTCCAAGTTGCATGTCGTGCAGCTCTTTCCAAGCTAGATGTAGCACAGGATCTCTCCTAGAAAGTGTATGGGATCTGAAGTAAAACACTGAATTCCCATGAGTTTGGCCCCATTGATGTTCAAATTTCAAGGCTATTGAACTACATACTAAGCGAAAAGGCGTGAAGAAACAACATAAACAATTTGGGGGTGTTTTGTTCTCTTTTATCCCTAGAGATAGGAACAATGTAGCTGATGGTCTATCTAAAGAGGCCCTTGCTCTTCCGTTGGGGACTGTGTTGGTCGGGGGGGGAGTCGCCCTCAACCAACGGATAGAATTCTATCTTGATGTAGTTATGTAACCCAGCCTTTGGCTCAACTAATCAAAAAAAAAACATAAACAATTCCAAAATCATACATCGTAAAAAAAACAAGCATTAACTGATCAGCAAACTGATAAAAAACATCATACAACAACAAGCAGAACCCATCTGTTTGAGAATTCACGTCAGTTTTTTTCAAACATCATCTGCTCTTATTTACCTCAGATACTAATTCCAGCCATTTATCATAATCATGATCCGTAAATTCTTTTAGAATCAATTGCAATAAACAGCAGGCTAAAGCATTAAAATATATTAAAGCAGTTGTCCAATCTACATTTTGCTAAAGTTAATGCACCTGCGTGTAATTTGACACAAGAACAATCCGGTCATCTGTTTTCAGATGAAGATGGTTCAGTAATCGAGCCAATACATGCATTTTCCCAGACAACTCAACCCATATGCCACCTCCACCAGTCCACGACCCAGATCTGGAAGAAAAGCATCGAAAACCTAGTAAAGACCATCATGACTTAGGAACAAACTACCAACAGAACACATTGAACCTGCCAGTGAAAAGTTCCGGAGGGAAGAAGCGAATGCAATCTTCAAAACCTGAAGTCCCAGAGCTTCCACTTTTGATCGTGTCATATATGAGCTGTAATACAGCAGGACGAAAAGAAAAATTGAATACATACAGAGTTTTTTGGGTAAATTGGGTAGATATTAAATGAACCAAAGGTACACTCTCAAAAATTCTGAAAACCCTATATATGGATTTAGCTCAGAGATTGAAGAAACATATAACAATTGGAAGGAAACTAGAAAGGAAACATGCACTAAATAATTTGCTAATAACTGTTCTACCTAAAGCTTGTAAAGATTCTTTCGATACTTGGTCACTGTCAAGTATATTAATCATGAATTACACAGCCGGCAATTTACTGGCATGACATGAATACTAGGCATGGGTTTCGGAACCCGCCCCAAGTATATTTTTCTCTCCTTCAAGCAGTGATTGTTATGCCAGTCAGCACATTCTGCACGGAATGACATGTCTCGTGCCAGTTTTTCCAGAACCATACATATATCGGGAAGGACCCCATGCCATTACATGTATAAGGGACGGTTTCTCTAAGCACCTATAAAAGGTTATATACCAACTTAAACATAAATCCAGTAAAAATCCAAACGTCAGTTACAAGATAAGTAGATAGGAATAGTATACTCTATGACAAGAGAACGAATCACAATAAGATAGTACCAGATGAACTAATATTGAGTAAAATCAATGCTGATATGACTTGCCTAGTACCAGATGAACTAATATTGAGTAAAATCAATGCTGATATGACTTGCCTTTGGGTGATTGCAAAGCTTTTTCAGGGCAGTTATATATGCCAATATTTTGGACCGTTTCATCTCTTCAGAAATCACACGCTTGAACTGAAACAAAAGTAAAATGAGTGGCAAGAAAAATGCCTTATTGGAACACATACTGGCGCATGCCTCAGATGCAAAGCAATTTAAAGCAAGCTAGATAATATCATAAAAGTGCCTTACGTTTTTGGATTGTATGAAATGTTTATACAACTCTATCTGCAGAGGAGTCAACCTGCAGCAAACAACTTCGACGATCTACAATATGTCAACCAATGTAACATCACTTAGTTTTTTTCACAGAAACTTAACAAGGGCCAAAATGCTTAGAAAAGGAGAAAATCAACCTATTATCGTACTGCATAAAATGGAGATGACAAATCTGCGTTATTATTTTTTTATCATATAGGATGTCAAAGTCTATGGGAAAACACATCTTGGCAAGTGCAGGTAGCTATCCTACCATTAGGCATGTTTTCATAACAACTTCAATCGCCATTCTCTAATTCAACATTTATTGAGAGGAAAAAACTGGAAACAATCACCAATATCATATTATTCCTACATTAAGAGTGATCAAACAATAAACTGTTGCCCAACATTCATCACAAGCAGCCAACTTAGCATATCTTAAGCCCCTTAGGCTCAGCAGCTGAAGTAGTGAATGTTTAAGCAATACATTGGCAAGGGAAGCAAGGAGAAGGGCTCATAAACCAATGATCATCGAAGGGAGGATTTAAAGTAATAAAATCATCATCATCTCTTCTTAAAAGTTAGAGTCAATAGCAAACCCTAGTAAATTAAACATTGACATACTTGCTGATAGTGGAATCCGATTCAATTTGTAAGGTATTGAAATGAATCCTAACATATGCGTAAGTCTTGTCATGACTCATGAGTATACCTTAGCACATCTTAGCACCTAGATTAAGTGGTTTAAGAGGTGACTGCTTGATTTGTAACCAACTAACTCAAGGCATCATTAGGTAAGAATTCACAAGTTGGCAAATTAATCACAAAATCGCTAAACATCAAAAATCTGCAAATTTATCATAGTTAGCTTAGAATCTAAGAAGTGCCAAGTGTATTCATACATAAGTTTACCTTTGAGCACAAGTAGCAGCCATAGCACATCTTAAGCGCTTAGATCCAGCTTAAGTAGTGACTTCTTAAGCATTAGGTTGGCGAGGGAAGCAAGGAGGCCTTATAGCAACAGGCCTTAAGCATAAATCCACAAAGGAAGGGAGGATGTAAAGCCATGTGGTTACTTTCATCGTTTCTTCTTGAGTGGCTGGTGTCCTAGCATTTCCTGGCTAATTTAACGTCATCGTAATTTCATTAGCTAAGTGTTCAAAAAAAATTTCATCACCTATACCACCTAAGCACACTAAGTCAATAGTTTACTTCGAGAAAGGCCTAACTTGATGGATATCATCCACATGACTCTAAAGTTTCATGTTCATAAGATTGAGCATTGGCTTCTATTGCAACATCTAATAAGGTTTTCATCTCGTCTTATCTATGACAGATACACGACAAGTCCTCCCCATGTATACAGTTCTTGTCCATAATGTTGAGCATTGGCTTCTATTGAAGCCTTTATTAAGGTTTTCGTCTCTTATCTTATCTACTGTTTTCTACGCTGTACCTCTATTTTCAGTCCACACTGCTCATTGCTACTGGGAATTCTCTATACGCTAGAATTCGTCAAAAGACTATTGATACTAGGAAACATGAAATAAGACTCACCATAGTACTAGGAAACATGATTTAAGACCCATTGTTACCAATGGTAAAAGAAAAGCAATCATAATCTGATACCAAATTTTTACTTGGCAAATATTAACTAAGGAGCTGCATTTCAAAGAAATTAAAACCATAATGTGTTTCTATACTTTGCACATAATGCAGTTCCTCACAAATTTAGCTCTTAATATGTCGAATTACACAAAATAAAGAAGGCAGGCATACCTTTGGTGGCAAGTGATTCGACAATAAAACATTTGTCCTCCTCAATATGAACTAGAAGATCAGTTCATATGTCAGTAGCAAGCCATTAAATTGTCACTGTTGACAAATAATCGAATTGTTCCTAATTCTACATAGCAATCGATTATTTATCTGGGGAATATCATTCCAAATAATACTTGTAATATGACCTATGAAGATTTGCACAATGTTTTCAATCACATGACAGCCAAAAGAAAGGTTTTCATGAAAGACTATAGTTTGGAGCTCAAGTAGAAGAAGAAAAGACCCAAGTAATATAGAAATAAACAATATCAGAGAGAAGATTACCTGATTAACTTTTGAACTCAGCTCCGAAGACCTGTCAATACCCAACTGTCTTTCTTCCATTGTTGCCGTAGGTTCCCGTCCAGAAATTATTGGTGTCTGATTCCAGCATTTCAAAATGATATCATAATACATTAAGATGTTTTGTGATAGTTGTAAATCCACGCTAAGTATAATAAATTATCTAAACAACTATAGAGAACTCAATTTCTTTGGGGACTTAAAATGCTGTTTCTTTAGCTTGTAGATCATGGATTACCATGTTGAGCGGCATGTCCCTGCCTACCGATATTCATCATGCTGGTAAATTACCAGCACGATAAAAATAGTCAGCTAGGAGGGGTCCATCCCGAGTATATTCACCTCTTGAAGAGTCTCTGCGCCGTGGGCACTAGGTCTATGTCGAGCTCCTGACCATCTCCCCAACTTGAAGAGGCTCTGCACCGTCAACACCAAGTCTATGTCAAGTTCAGCACATATCACATGGTCCAAACCCAATTGCAGGTCTGACTGGGAGTAGGACTCGGCCAAGCAAAGGGGGCTGATCCAATTGCAGGTTTCCTAGTTATCCTAAAATTCATCTTAACTGCTGTCCTAGTTTCTGTTATGGGTTTCCTAGAACAATTATTTACTTGCTTTCCTATTTCTAGTTATCTCTTTGTTTCCTTGCTGAAGTAGGATTCTCAATTGCTTTTGTATTAGGGATTTTCTTTACTTGCTCTTCAGGCATTTTGCTTACTTGTAATAGGACTAGGGCTTGGATTGTAGTCAATCAAAGGCCCTCAGTGAAGTAGAGAGCATCCAAGCTCACTAAATTAAAGGAATTCTAGTATCTAGACCCACTTCCTCAAGCCCTCTTCCCTATCTTCTCCCTCTCTAGCTTGGCTCCACCGAGGTGGCGCTGCCGCCTCGCCTCTGGGCCTCTTCCTCGAGCCTGCCTAAGGCGGCTCTGCCATCCTGCCGCTGCATGGACGCCATTGAAGCCACTTCCCTCTCTGCAAGGGAGTGTTGCTGTTGTTTCTCTTGTTTTCTTCTCGCCGGCCAAGTTTAAGAGGGCCTTCGGTTTTGGCCGATTCCAATGGACAGACGCCGCCAACTCTCTCTGCAGGACTCTGGACTCTATTAAGGTCAGGTTCTCTACCTTTCCTTAGTCCTTTCTTTCTTATCTCCGTCCGACACCTCCGAACTCCTCCTAAGCTGGGTGTTTCTGCGCATCGCCAAGAATTGGCTTGCTGGATCATCAAGCAACCATAGGCAAGTCGTGGAGGAACGATAATGCCTCTTCCCTAGTCACCAAGTCCATCAACCCAGGCAACAACCCGGTACGAAAGCTTACGAGCAAGCAGCTAGTAATACTTAGGACAAATTTGATTAAAGAAAAGCTTGCAACAAAGCTATTGAAGAATGCATTTATAAATGATAATGTAGCACAAACCTTGAATTATATGAATTTGCCTTAACTATAGATGCATCTTAATGCTGACCAAATTTAAAGCTGTGGATGGACATAACGATGGATAGCTTATAGATGATCCAGGAAAGAATAAAAGCACAATGTTCATCTCAAGAACCAAATATGCTGCCACAAAGACATACAAGGTGGCTTTTTTGAGAAGGATTGAAAGGTGTAATATGACAAAAAAATACAAAAGATTAGGGTTTCAAAGTGTTCCATCCTTATTGTAGCCACATGTATGATTTATAGGAAATTCAAAGATAACCAAAAAGGTGAAATGCATCTTTATCTCCTGAAATTTGTTTTGCAAGAGAGCAAGACATGCTTAAGGGTCAGCTAATCTATTAGATGTTTGGTACCAGAAATATGATGCCGAACTTACTATCGAATGATTCGGTAAGCCATCCCTGCTTTCTTGATACAACACAAAATGAAAATTGCAGACAAGTTCTACAAAACTGAAGATAGTCAACAATACATATATTTCCAGACAATAGATTTCAGGCTATCAATCTATAGATAGGTCATAGAATGGAGGCAAATCGGGTTTATCTCCGCCAAGGATGATAGCGTCAACCGAAACTGATGATCGACACAGGGGTGTCGCCAGCATGTGCAATGCCAGCCAAAGGCTGGTATGACGTACCCCCGGCACTAGAAACCTTGATCTCCACAAATGATGCGCCTAGTGTTTCTTAATGTAAATGCAAGGAATTCTATCTCCTCCTCAAACTTCTCAAGCGCTTCCCACTCCCACCTACTATGTCTTTCTCAATTTCTTCTTATTTTTCCCATTTTCCTCTATCACATCTCCGTTCTTGTCACTTAAACAAAAGTAGATGCTAGGAAAAGATTGTAGCTTATTGAGTTGAGTTAAAAGGCAACAGTCAATGGTAGGATCCATATCAACCTAGAGATCGTGTCTTAAATGACTTGTTGCTTCAAAGTTAGATGCATTTCTATTTACCAAATAGCGCCTAATCTTAACTTCTATTTCAAGTTAAGGAATCCTAAATGTGGCATCAAGCTGTAGAAACTCTACATACCAAAACTGTATGGTAATATCTAGCAATAGGTTGCCACGGACATGGTATAGAAAACTAGAGTTTAAGTTGATCCTAAACGCTATCCATTTATATGAGTAAAAAAGATAACAGAATAAAAAGATGACAAATGGAAGAGCTGCCTAAAAACACACCACTCACTTCGTAGTAACGACGAAAATATGCTGCATCTCCCAAGATTCCAGGATTTGTGAAGTTAACCATGGCATAGAATTCCTCCAAGTCATTCTGCCGATCAGCTAGGATAAAGTTGTTAGCTTGAACGTACATTAGGGAGCATCTAACAAAAAGCTGTTACCTGCATAGGAGTTCCTGACAACAAGATGCGTCGTCTACAAGGAAGAGTAGCCAATGCCTGTTACAGGAATGAATTACTTCACACTAATAGAAGAGATTGGCTTATTTCAGACAAAATTTATTTGACACTAACTAGAAATAAGTGGAAATAAATCAGTATCCTTAATTTCCCAGATTAGATCCAAACAGACAGGCTAAAATAATGAAAAGTATCATACTTTGCATTAAAGGCATAAGCTTAGCAGATTAAAGTATAACAAAAACTCAAGCGCAAAATGCATACCCGATTTGTAAGCGTTTGATCGTTTTTCAGCCTATGAGCCTCATCACAAATAAGAAGATCGCAGCATCCAGTCTTTTCAAATTTTGCTGAATGCATTCGAAATGTCTCATAAGAGAAGATAAGTACCTGGAAGAGAACCATATATTACAAGGGTTTCTGCTCCAAGAAAACTTGAATTCGCGAGCTTTAAGATCTCTATCTAAATAAAGACATTCAAAGAGAACCTGAAAAGGACTGCCTGGTCTTAAGAACATCTCAATTCCAGATAAAACATCTGCCCTTGTGCTTTCACACAGTGCAAGTAACTGGACTTTTCCTCCAACCCACTTATTTATCTCTGCCTCCCAATTACTAACAAGACTTGTTGGTGTCACAACTAGAGATCTCTTGACCATAGGTTTTCCATCAAAACCCTGACGCAGAAGAGTGTAGAGAAGGGTTATTGATTGTAGAGTTTTCCCCAATCTGCATAAATTAGATAAAATGAATAAGAAGACACGTTTCAATCTGGTTCAAACAGATTGGAAAAATACAATGAAGAACGTAGCCTTCAAGTCAGATGAATATAGATAACAATCCAAGGTAGTCATACCCCATATCATCAGCCAAAATGCATCCAGCAATACCATCAGCACTAGATACGCCAGAAACACAGTCAAACATAAATTGGACACCCTCTCTGCATTGGAAAGTAATAGCATCTTATAAGTGAATGCAATGTCAAAAGCGAGATTGCGAACTCCAACAATGACTTCATCAAATTTCAGACATGCCATTATTTGGCTATATTGACAGAGATGACAGAGAGCGCTAACTTGTAACTACAGAGGCATACTATATAAACATAGGAAA
Source organism: Narthecium ossifragum (assembly GCA_963920575.1). NCBI lineage: Eukaryota > Viridiplantae > Streptophyta > Magnoliopsida > Dioscoreales > Nartheciaceae > Narthecium > Narthecium ossifragum. Next base: position 9,257,729 of record OY986971.1, on the reverse strand, counting down.
TTTTAAGCATCTGTTACTTCCTGTAACTGCTAATCCTAAAAGAAGTACAGCGATGGAACAGAAAAAGGAAAGAACAGAATGTACCTTTGATGAGGTCGAAGATAACGAACAAGCATTGGATCTACCTCAATCTGAGAGAGCTCGCCATTACAGTTATCAGCTCCTTCAGGTTCCCATAGAATCAATGGCTCAATACCAGGGGGCAGATGTTCTCTCATGTCTGAATGATCACTCTCAGTAGCTCTAGGAACATTCATGAAGTTGTCTATAGCAACCAATTTTGGCCTTGAAGATCCCCATGGGACAAACCTTTTACGTGCACAAATGCGGCGGGCAAGTTCTTCATTGTGGTCACTATATCCCTGCATGCAAGGAGGCTTGAATGGTTTTCTAGCCACAGCAGCTCTTTCAGTTACAGAAAGAACTCGGGGTATAAGTGGTTGTCTTCTCACAGTAAGATTGCCCCTGACAAAAGTGAAAAGGCATCATATCTCAAAAACTTGCATACCTCAGGATTCATTTTAAATTGAACACGAGAGAGTCGCCAAAGTTTAAGCTAATGAATTAAGACAAATGAAAAATTAATTTGAGCTCCATCAGTAACTTAAGTTGCCAAAGTAAACTCCCAAAACATGTTATACCATTCCAATTAGTCATTTTCATGAAGTTCTTAGAGATTTCAAGGTGAACTGTCAGACTTCTGGCTAACCCTCCATACAGCACAAGCTTTGAATTTGCCAAATGGGAAATAAGTAAAAGAGTCAGTACTCTACAAATAGGACAACTAAATTGCTAGGGAAGACTAAGACAATGTTCGTTCTAGAAAATATACGTTTCTAGTTTCCGCTTGCTGAGTCTGTTCCAGGTGGAAACATAAATGTGCTAACCTCTGAGTGTTTATGTAGTCGTAAGTAGTTATATATTTTGATTCTTTGTCTCTTTCTGCATAACGCTTTTGCTTTTAGTCAGTATCTTACTACTTTTGCAATAAAGCATGGTCACATGAATACAACTTAGACAGCTCTTTTAAGCATAAATCATTCTAGAAATCACAAGCAGCTTAGTTTAACGAAGTAACTTAGGAGTCGGTTTTTGCCAGTTCCTAGTGATGCACTTGAAGGAAAGCTTTAAGCCTTCTTAAAAGAGAGGCTGATTGGAGTTAAAGGAGTGCATAGTGTACATTGATTGGAGTTAAAGGAGTATCTAGTGTACAAGATGGATATGCTTAAGTTTCAACCTGTGGTTCTTTGAGAACCCAATTACAAGTTCCATCAGAAATAGCAACATGGGTCAGACTAAATTAGTCTTCATCAATCCTTCTGCAAATGTTTTGGCTGTGTTTCCACACATCTACGTAAAACAGAAGAGCTCCTGAAAATAAAAGAACATCTCTATGGGGGCTTTTTTCAGAATATCATAGAAGCAGGTGGGATAGAGATGGTTCCTGCTGCTGCAATGGTTGGAGATGTGCAGCAGCATTTTTCAACTCAAATATGCTAGTAGTAGCCCCATTTTCAACAATGCCACAGTGCGAAGATGAATCATAAAAGAAAAGGCTTGTAGATAAAATCTTTTTCCAGTGATACTCCCCTGTTCCAATTTCAGTTAATTTGTGAGATAATGGACAGAGGCATGTCCATGTGGTTATTAGACTTATAGTCACTCCACCAGGAGAGCAAATTGTTCTCTTTCATACTCCATATCCTGTCTTATCTTCTACCAAAAGAGCCAAAGAATGTCATACATTGCTATTGGAACAGAAAGCAGTGGTTTTAACTTCCATATATTGATCATAAGCTCTGCACGTACTCAACAGCATACTAATGAATGGTTAAGGGCAAGCCTACCAGTACTTATGACCATGGATTTCCATACCGGCCGGTACTGTGCGCACCGGCCGGTATTTACCGTACCGGTGGCTAACCGGTCCGGTTTTCTCCCCCAGATCGGAGTAGGGGGAGATCGGATGTGTACCGGCCGGTTTGCATCCAAACCGGCCGGTACATGCCGGTTTGGATGAATACTGACGGGTACAAGCAGGGGACGATGGGTGGAGGAGGAAGAGGGAGGAGAGAATTGGGAAGGAGAGGGGAGGAGAAGAGAGAGGGAAAGGAGAGGAGGAGAGAAAGGAAGGAGATCCTTACTCGGAGGCGGCGAAGAGATCGAAAATTACATAAACTACCCCTATCAACATATCTCAAATCCTTACCCGGGCAGATCGATCCCCGCCAGGGCGCTGCCCCAGACCCCGTCAGCTCTGCGTAGTGCGTCATGGAGAACGATCAGGCTTCACAAACTCAACAAGGAAGAGAGAGGGGAGAAAGAGAGGAAAATGTATTAAGCTATTATAAATGTAGAAAAATTGAAAATAATTATAAAACTATTATAAATGTAAGAAAATGTATTAAGCCATTCTTATTTTTCATGTATTGTATTATACTACTTTGACAACTTGTCACTCTGTTTTATATAAGAAATGATATTTGACCAATTGAAGATGTTGAATACAAGTGAATATCAACTTTAATTGTTAGTTACATTAGTTAGGTTCAATACATTTCAAATCAAATAAGAAACGAGCGGAAAACGCCCTAAAAGAAGCCAAACCAGCCTTTCATGGCCGGTTTGCCGGCGTACCGGTCCAGGACGCACCGTACCGGCGGTACGCACCGTACCGGCCGGTGGCCGGAACGGCGCGTACCACCGGGACGAAAATCCATGCTTATGACATAAGTGCTTTTTAAATTTCTGTAACTACCTAATGTGCATGGTAAGATCTTCATATAACTTCCACATTCTAGTTCGATCTTAGCATAGACTACATCCCATACTGCACTTTTACATGACTATTAATCTGATACAAATCTTGAAATATAAGGCTTAAGCTTAAGGGTTACAATTAAGAAAAGGGTGTTAATGGATCTAGATATATAAGAAAATATCTAAATCATAACTGGTTTGTATCGTACTTGAAAACAAATAGAACCATCATCAAGATACCACAGTTCGTGCATTATTATTATTATCTAAACATCAACCATCTACTTCCAAGTATTAGGCGTAGATATCTTCAGGTCTAGTAGATATCTAAACATCAACCATCTACTTCCAAGTATCAGGCGTAGATATCTTCAGGTCTAGTAGATATCTAAACATCAACCATCTACTTCCATATCAAAATCTGGGAGGTATACAATAACACAAAAATCATTCAATAACTATTGACATTCATCAACAAAATGTGGATAAATGAATATAAGGACAGATACTCCAATTTGTATTTACTCCACTTACATCCGTAGTCATCCTTGTTTGAGAAAATAAGCACGATCACCTTATGTTCCCATAGCTCTTTTACAATTAAGGAAGGTCCAGCTTAAGGTCACATCGTTAGAGAATGAGAAAAGGATATGTTAAACAGGATCAATAACACAAATGAGTGCCGATAATGTTGGTTCATAATTGTGTTCTTCTTATCTTTTCATCTGACTCATAAGGTGTAGTTTGAGTTATATGCTATCTTGTATAATCCTATTCTTATAGGGTCCAAAATCAAACTAATTAATGTCAAGATTTGCTCCTTATTGTTGCAACCTCTATAAATAGGGATTTTAGGCACTAGCTTGGGTGATGAATAAAAGAGATTAAGTAATCACAATTTGTTTGAGCTTTGCTACGACTTCCCCACCATGGATTTCCATACCGGCCAGTACTGTGCGTACCGGCCGGTATTTACCGTACCGGTGGCTAACCGGTCCGGTTTTCTCCCCCGGACCGGAGTAGGGGGAGACCGGATGTGTACCGGCCGGTTTGTATCCAAACCGGCCGGTACATGCCGGTTTGTATCCAAACCGGCCGGTACATGCCGGTTTGGATGAATACCGACTGGTACAAGCAGGGGACAATGGGTGGAGGAGGAAGGGGGAGGAGAGAATTGGGAAGGAGAGGGGAGGAGAAGAGAGAGGGAAAGGAGAGGAGGAGAGGAAGGGAGGAGATCCTTACTCGGAGGCGGCGGGGCGCTGCCCCGAGCCCCGCGACCTGACCGGGCAGGTCAATCCCCGCCGGGGCGCTGCCCCGGACCCCGTCAGCTCTGCGTAGTGCGTCATGATCAGGTCCAGAACGATTAGGCTTCACAAACTCAACAAGGAAAAAGGAGGAGAGAAAGAGAGGAAAATGTATTAAGCTATTATAAATGTAGGAAAATGGAAATGTAGAAAAATTGAAAATAATTATAAAACTATTAATTGTAGGAAAATGTATTAAGCTATTGCTTATTTTTCATGTATATACTACTTTGACAACTTATCACTCTGCTTCATATAAGAAATGATATTTGACCAATTGGAGATGTTGAATACAAGTGAATATCAACTTTAATTGTTAGTTACATTAGTTAGCTTCAATATATTTCAAATCAAATAAGAAATGAGCGAAAAACACCCTAAAAGAAGCCAAACAAGCCTTTCATGACCGGTTTGGATGCGTACTGGTACGGTACGCACCGTACCGGCGGTACGTACAGTATCGGCGGGTGGCCGGAATGGCGCGTACCACCGGAACGATAATCCATGTTCCCCACTATGTTTATTTGCCTCTCTCAAATGTTTTCATATGGAGCACAGGGGTTTTTCGAAGGCAGATTGTAGACTAGGTCAATAATAAAGGCAAAAACCATGATGACAACGCATAAGGATCAATAAACACCGTATCAAGGAAGACCAAAGTGTGTTCAAATTCGCGACAAGGAGATCCACGTGAAATATCAAAATGGCTGCAATAGCTACAGGTGGGGGTGATGAGATCCACATTGTATCCATTGGATCAGTATGTATAACTAGTGGTGATTGACACGGGAATATGTCGTCAACGATAAAACAACAACTCAATGAAACATTACTTCAATTGTAAAGCAAAAACTCCATGAAACATTTTATCAGTGATCAAGCAACAACTCAATGAAATCTACAGGTGCAGACATTCACTTGCAGACCATCATGGGATCAGCAGCATCAGGCATCAAATCATAGACAATCCTTCATAAAGAGCTCAAAAGGTGTATGAATATATAATTTGACTTGAGCTACATGGGTATAATAGCCTATTGTTTATTCTCAAAGTTATTGGAAAAGAAAATGGGGCATTTGCTTCGCAGAAAAGAAAAACTTCATAAGTCAAGATGAAAAATGTTAAGCAAGAGAATACTCTTATTCAAATCGGATCAAAGTTGAATAAAGAAGTGATGGACTGGTGCATACAAGATGCTTAGGAAGACCATTTGGATGTCTTCCTCGTGTGTCGGCAATAAGCTTGAAATGAAGTGTATACTCTAACCCATCAGTTGCTATGCAAAGCCTCGTATCCAGTTACATCTACAAGCAGCAGAGCAGATTCCTAGGTATACCAAAGATACACTTGATCATGGTGCCTCGCATGCATCTACATATGATTCAAAGCTTACAAGCTAACTGGAGATGTTGATGATCGAAAAAGCACGCTCAGAATTTAAACTTTTATGTGAAAAGTGCTTCACTTGATTTTCAATGAAGCGATGATGTTCACACACTTAACTTTCAACAGTAGATCCAATCACCCAACAGCAGAAACAGAGTGCTACTGCATCAGCATGTAAAACACAAGTGCTAAGAAGCTCCAATTGAATACTCAAGGAATTACTCTCCACTAGTGACTAGAGAAATATTTATTACGGCAATAAGTCAGCAAACATTACTGCCAAAAAATGGGCTTACCATGGCAAACGAAAACATAAAGGGGGTCAACTTCTCTTGATTGGGAGCTCATCAAAGATGAAGGGCTCGGATTGCATCCTTTCAAAAAGAAGATCTCAGTTAATATCTCTACTATGGCACTAAAGGGGCAAGCATAATCCAAATTAACAAGTCAACTAGGCCTGTGTTGCTTTGGAAAAGCTGGTTTAAGGGGCCGTGCTATTTTATGTCAAAGATTCGTTTGAGTTATATGATATCTCTTAGGAGCCGTATCTTGATGGAGCCAAAAAATAGGTTAAGTCCTTTGTATGGTAGCGTCCTTGGCACTAGGTCACGCTAAAAGTCAAATTATAGATATTTATTTCAGTAGCTGCTTTCAATTCATCTCTAGCTCTCTTTTATTTCTAGCCAATATATGGAAATATTATATTACAACAATTTTGCTGATATACCATAATTCTCAGGCAGGCCTAGTCATTTTATTTGTGCAAACTTTTAGGCCTTTCTTTCTACATGGTTTTTCCTCTCATTGGCCAGCAAGGACAGCATAGCAATGGCACTGGGACAAACAGCAAACCATTAGAAGTCAACAAAACAGCCCAGAGAAAGATCAAACAAGCCCATACCAAAAAACAATTACTGAACTATGACTCTTTTCGCTTATTTGAGCCCCTTTCTGAGCCATCATCAACGTTTCTGAATATGCAAATTCACTAAATAACCCATAGCCCCTAATTTTCCCAAAATTTCATCTTCATCCTAAATCACAACACAAACTTACTTCACATGACGTTATAAAAGCATCGAATGTTCTGCAAAAGCTAAACCAGCTAAAAATCATTCGCCCCAAAGATCTCCGAGATTAACCCTAAAGCCACCAGAAACCAAAGCCTATCCGAAAAGGAACAATTCCACGGCTAAACTCAACCCCCAAAGACAAAGAACAAAGCCCTCAGCTCCCAGATCAAACCACAGGCCTAATCAAACGACTCAAATCAAATTCCAAGAACCAAATCACAAGCAAAACAGGAAATGATCGCCCTCGTCCCCAAAAGACTTACCTCACGAGCGCCGCCACGTTCATGGACTTCCGGTCTTCTTGCGACACCGGGGATTCCTCTCGATCTCCACCGTTTTCGTCGTCCTCATCATCCCCGGCTCCACCGCCTTCTTCTTGAACCTCATTGTAGTCGCAATCTTCATCGTCGGAAGGAGGCGAGTCCGAGGAGACCTCCTCCTCCTCCTCGTCGCCGTCATCGGATTCCATCTTGGAGCCCATTTGGGGTTTCGCTCGCTTTAGGATTTGCGAGGCGAGGGTTTTGCTTTTTCTTGAGACAATTTTGGCGGCAAAATTGAGGAGGTTGTGTGGAATGTCAAGAATAACGGCAACAATATGCTAAATGACGAACTTATATACCCCTTGAACATTGATTATTTCGTGCGATATATATATAGTACTTTTGCAATTCTCTTTCATGATTTGAAAGAGAATTGCAAAACCGTGCCAGGGGCAATATATGTAAATCTAACTTAGAGAATATATATAAAATTAACTTAGGAGTATATACATCTAAACATTCTTAATAAAGGGAGCGGTTATGGTAACCGTTTTTGCTCCTTATAAGGTTGATTAGATGAACCCCACCACCTAGCAGATAACCATGAGATTAATAGGTGATTCGGTTATAAAAACCGAATTTGATTAATGAATTAGTATTGATATTATATAAGATTGATTGTATTATATTAGTATAATATAACTATAGAATAGATATAACTGTATAAATTAAATCAATTTTATAAGGGGGTGATTATGCATAATCGTTTTTGCTCCTTATATATAAGAAGATCAGCTTTTTATAATGTAACATATGAGTCATAATCTAAGTCATAAAACTATGCACGTGTGGCATGCGCATGGCATGCACACGTGACATAGGGTTGTAACCAAATAAATAGGGAGTGAGGATAATGTGGGGGCACGGGGGGCCATTTGCTGAGTCTAGGGGTGTGCAACGGGTCGGGTCACAGGTAAATGGGTGCGGGTCGGACCGGACCCGTTAATTTTGCACACCCTTGTGACCCGCCCATTAACCTGCTATTTTTTAACAGGTAAACGTGTTAACATGTAAATGGGTAAACATGTACAGGTTAACCTATTTAACCTGCTATTTTTTCAGGATTCTAGGATGATTTCTGTGAGGCCCGCTGGGTATACCGTGGGACAAGATGCCTGCGCCTGGAGGGCGGGGCTGAGTCGGGTAGCCGGGTAAGCAATCCCACAACACCTGGATATGGTCCAGGGTTCGATATAAGTATATAGTAAGCCCTTAATAGACACAACGCGTTTTAAAGCCGTGCTGATAGTGATCCGCCAGAAAACTCCATGGTTAAGCGTGCTCGACCTGGAGTAGTCACACGATACGCCTTTTAAAGGCGTGATGGCAGTGATCCATCAGAAAACTCCAAGGTTAAGCGTGCTTGCCTTGGAGCGGTTCCGGGATGGGTGACCTACTGGAAAGTTTTCCCAGATTTCTGCGGTGAGCCAAAAGCGGACAATATTGTGTCAGTGCGCGGCGCCGTTGGGCAGATCCTGGTCGGACCAGGAGCCTGCGGGGCGGGGCCCAGTGGAGGGCCAGGGCGTTACAATTTCTCAACCTTGTTCAGGTCTCTAATTAGCCACCTTCCAAACAAAAGGGCTAAAACACACTCTTTGCTTGAGTACAACATAAGAAGGCAGCAATATTGATATTTCAGGACTGAAATTAATTTCAGCATACATATCACGAAATATAAAACAATATAGCAAAAGACATGACCAAAATAAACATTACAATGGAATATGATCCAACTGTGGCATTTCTTCATAAGAGTTGGATACTAGTGCCCAAACATGACGAACATGTACCTATCTCAGAAGAAGTAAAGCCCCCAAGGTTTCAATTACAGAAAAGCATATAACTAAAGAATCGAAAAAGATACTGTTGACTTTTTATACATTAATACTTCGCAATTCTGACATAGTAAGACTAAAGGAAAAGACATAATAAAATTGCTCGATATAAACTTAACATATGGAACTAAAATAAAAATTAAACTAAACATTCCCAAGTCGATTGGAGAATGAAGGCCCTAGGGTGGTTGTGAAAGATAGACAATTGCCAGCAATTGAATCTGTGATGGAATGTGTAGCTTGTGTAGGACCATTTATCTCTGGATCACAAGTAGAAATGACAAATAAGTAGGGTTATGTTATGAATTTAATCATGTTTCATACAAAATTTGATACAATTTATATAACATCAGTTGTACTATTCAAAATTTGATACAAAAGTCTTTCAATGACAGACTTATACAAAATCCCAAAAGTCCTCAAAATGTTTACAACATATACATATATCAAAAGGGTACAACAGGTAATCCTCCAGCAACCTCAAGCGCCTCTGAATGTACTCGCGCCGCCAAAGGCCGATCCTGTCGGCTCCACGGAAGAAGAACTGCCGACTGCACCTGCAAACGCAGCTCGGGTAGGAGTGAGCGATAATCTCAGTAGGGTTCTACTCTACGGCACACAGAAGGGAGGAAAACAACAACAGTGTTGTCTCCCAGCTCAAGCCTAAGGAATGTCACGGGGTCTCACAACCCCTGTCGACTCCCCAAGGGATCCTACTCTTCTCAACCGACCACGCTGGGAACATCAACCAACACGCTAGGAGGAAAAGAACCGGAACCAGTAGCATCACCATTACCCAGCAGGAAACCACTGCCTGGGGACCACGTCAGGGACGTCGACACCCATCCTTAAGACTTAGCCTTGGAAGAAAACTCGACCTCTAAACCTCGAACATTGATCAAAGTCAACTATCGCAAATCCTCGAGAACAAGAGATTCAGATTCAACAATCACACCCTAATCCTGACTACCCAGCCACGGCCCTAAGGCTAGATCCGAGCTACCCGAGAGCCTCGGATCGGTGACCCAAACCATCGCCCGCCTAACCTTAAATGCCTCTAATGCACACAATGCATGAGCCTAGGCAAACATCTATCCTAGATGTCTCTACATGTCACATCATCAGTTATAAGTTCAGCAGATATACAATAGCCCTCGGCACTCGCCGGCAAGAGGCTAAGGTTCCACAATTCCACATTAGCTAGCACTCATAACTAGCTAATGGCTAAGCAAACCATTAAGCAATTAAATACCAACCATACAAGTATTTAAAGCAAGCCACACCATCAACTTACTCAAAGGAAATCAACATGCGATTCAATCCTTAATCTCAATGGAAATCCCTTGAAAACTTCATAAAATCCACCTACATACTTCCCAACATACTTAGGTACTAATCACAAATCAAATCCATCCAAGAAAGACCAGAAAACCAAGTTCAAGGGTCGCGGACGATGTCACGGTCGATCCGGGGATCGACCGTGAGCCCACGGACGATGTCACGGTCGATCCGGCGATCGACCGCGAGACTAAGACGAAGAAAACCAAGGGAGGTAGAAACACCTACTTGAGCAAGTAGGGCAGCTCCTCCACGCGTCCAACTGGTCAAGCCGCCAAGATCCGCGCTTCGAAGCCCAAGTCTCCAAACCCTAGCTCAGCCGAAGGAGAGAGACAGAGAAGAGAAAACGACAGGAGGAGAAGAGAAGGAAAGAGAGAGAAAGGGACAGGGCTTATATAGAAAATCCGGATCTATCTCAGCCGTCCGATTCGATCTTTCCCGATTGAGCTCCGATCTTCCGATCGGACGCACCCTAGAGATTCTAATCAAACACATACATCAATCCAAGGGCGTGGGTGCAACGCAGGTGTGAAACCAACCACCAGAGGGCATATTTACCAAAATGCCCCCGGGGTCCAAACCGCCACACGATCGCCCGATCGTGCCCGACGCGGAACCAAACCAACAGGAAACCGGCTCTCGACCCACGCGGTCGAGCCAGGTCAGAGGGACGGGCCCTCACATAAACGGGTTAACCCGTTAATAAAAAACTAAATACCCATTACCCAGCCAGTTTTTCACCATAACGGGTCGGGTTCGACCCGACCCATTTTTTACCACCTCATGACCTGCCCGTTAAGGCTCGGGTCGGGTGTTTTGACCAGGTCGAAACAGGTTACCCAACCCGTTGCACTCCCCTAACTGAGTCATATGTCATGTCATAAACAATTTCTAACGTGGTGCACACGTGGCATAAGGCTGGTTATTATAGAGAGAGTGAGAGAGGAGAGAGAGAGCATGCAAGGATGTTCTAGACCTAGAACTATCCCAGTCCACGCTCAGCTCAACCGAAACCTGATCCTAACACCCTGGGATCTACAGCCTATGCTCTGATACCAAGTTGTCGCGCCCCGACCCGCGTAGGCCCAACCGGGCCGGGCGACGCGAACCGGAACTTAACCTACTGCGGAAATTTGGCGAGGTTTCCCTCTAATCGTAGTGGTTACCCTAATAAGCATAATCATCCTGTAATAAACAACAATTATAAAGCTCAATACACAAAGCTGGAATATAGTACAAATCCTCAAACAGGGAATGTTATACAAAATCGCTCCCGTAGGAGACTATCTAACCAAGGTGTACACGGACAGATCACAGCTCCTCAAGCTCCGCCAGACGCCGCCACGTCACCGAACACCTGCCCGGTAGGGGCAACCGAAGAAGAGCTAGCGCCAGCACCTGCAAAACGCAGCCCGGGTAGGTGTGAGCACTAAGCTCAGCATGGACACTACACTACGACACTCACAAAGGAAGGGAACACAACAGTGTCGTCCCCAAGCAAAGCCTAGGTGTATCGCAGGGGTCCCATAACCCCACCGGATACCCCTGAGAGCCCCAGTCGTGGTCTTCCAGCGAACTGGTCACACACTGGGTCACACTCAGTAAGACAGGAAACGGCACTGCCAACTCACGACAGGATCCTGGGCACTGTCGGCGGGTAGCACCGCTGGGTAGTCACACCTGCCACCCAAGAGTTCTAGAAGGATTGGGTACCGGCTACACCACAACTTGGCTCAAGGGCGACACGACCTCTAAACATCAAGCACAACAGTATTCATGTCCAACTAACCCTATCATCGAAAAGACTGAATACTACAAATCGAGTCCTGGACCAAGCTACCCGCACGGTCCTAAGAGATAGATCCGGGCTACCCGGAAGCCCCGGATCGGCAACGCCCTAACAGATGCAACTAATGCACAACACAATGCATGCTATGAACATGCGCAGAAAAGATACATGTAAGCATGCAGCAGGATGTGATGATATAAATACAAGGTCTGGGCACGGCACCCTGCCGGCCCGGGGTGGTGAACAGATAAATAAGGTCTAAGGACTGCTGTAGTGGTACCACTACCAACCGCCAGCAGTCCACACAACACCTGCACCGGGAAACAACCCCGCAAACAACAGTTCACAATGTGCAACAAGTAATGTGGCCCTCGGCGAACGCCGGCGTGAGAGGCTAGGGAAAGCAGTAGGGCCACCCGCCCGTTTATTCTAAACATCCCGGGAGTCATCACTCCCCCGGTTCACCACTGCCCCTATATAGGGCTAACATGCTTAATGTTATGTACAATGTATAAAACAATAAAGAAAACCAACATACAAAGCCCCTTGGGCAAAACTAGTCAAAACCCTCTCTTCTACCAAAGGATCGATCATCCCCTAGGGTAGGATCGATCCTCTCAGCAACAGAGAGTAAAGCCTCACTGTCGAGACAAAAGGATCGATCCTTCCTCTCAGGAGGATCGATCATTTTCGCGACAGAGAGCACCCTTCAGATCGCACCACGAGTGATCGATCCTTCCTCACAGGAGGATCGATCCTCTTCGCGACGAAGGACAGCCATGCTCCCCAAGAACCAGGATCGATCCTCACCAAGCTCGTGATCGATCCTTCATCGGGCGGAGCATGACCAACCCAGAAGATCGATCCTTCCTCAAGGGAAGATCGATCATGATGGGTTCCGCGGCGTCCTTCCGGCGAAGATTACCACCGGAAGAGACAACCAAAAACCACGAAACTCTGGGATCTGATAGATCAGGATCCCACGAGTCCAAAACCGGTTAAAACACAAGAAACCAACATGCTAATCACAAGATCTAAGCATTAAACCACAGATCAAACCGGAAAACTCAAAACCCCGAAGAGAGATGTCGGTAGGATCCCTACCGGAGCAAACGCAGCTTAGATCCAAGCAGCTAGGCCTTGGATCGTCCTCAACGCCTTCGAAAATCCCAAGATCCGAGCTCAAATCGCCGGGTTTCCAAAAGGATTTGAAGGAAGAAGGTTCGTCTGCTTTATAGGCAAACGAACCGACCTATGAAGGATCGATCCTTACCCAAGGAAGGATCGATCACCTCATGACGATCTCACTTGACTTTCTGGCACAAGAGGATCGATCCTTTGTGTGCTGAAAGCTAAACTTAGGCGAGAATTCAAGCCTAAGTCCGGATCTTTCGATCCCGGGTCCCACTAACCATCCTAAGCAAACATTACCACAAACAAGGTCAGTGTGTGTACAAGCGCGAGTGTGGAACTAGCCGACAAGGTGCAATTTACCAAATTGCCCTTGCGGTTCACAGCGAGCCACAGGAGGGGAGGGACGGGTCCTCACAGGTGGGGCGCTCGGGTGGCCCCGAACGGTGGAGGCCGTTACAGATGGTATCAGAGCAGGCTGTAGGTCTGTTAGCCGGATTGTGCTAGCGAGGACACTCAGCTAGTGGAAGCGGCTGTAGTAACCCCGGAGTTCGCTGGTGCTCTGCCTTGACCTTCTGACAGGTAAGGCAGCGCGATACGAACTCCGTCACTGCCCTCTTCATCCCGTGCCACCAGAACTGTCGCCGAAGATCCTGGTACATCTTGGTGCCGCCGGGATGAACTGCAAAGCGAGAGTGATGGAACTCTCGCAGGACGTCGTCACGAAGAACTGGGTCTGCTGGAACCGCTACTCTGCCTCGGAACCGTAGCCCTCCGTCTGGAGATACTGCCCAGTCTCCGTCTGTGCCCTCTGTGCCCGCTGAGGTGCGTAACTCCTCGAGCTCTGCATCGCTGCGCTGCGCCTCTACCACCCTGGTCAGTACCGCTGGCATGCTCTGCACTGCATAGAGGAAGCTGCTGGATCCCCGATCCTCGAACTCTAGCCCCAACTGGCCTGCTGTCTCGAGTGCCTGCCACTGCCGCGCTGACAACCCTGCAACTGCTGCTCTGGTGTCTCTCACCTGCCTGCTCAGGGCGTCTGCGACAACGTTTGCCTTACCAGGATGGTAATGCAACTCGAAGTCGTAGTCCTCCAGTAGCTCCATCCAGCGTCGCTGCCTCAGGTTGAGGTCACGTTGGGTGAAAACGTGCCTCAAACTCTTATGGTCCGAGAAGACTGAGAACTTCTCGCCATAGAGGTAGTGCCGCCAGGTCTTCAGGGCGAAGACCACTGCTGCTAGCTCCAAGTCGTGGGTCGGATAGTTCCTCTCATGGTTCTTCAGCTGGCGAGAACCATAGGAAACTACGTGCCCCTCCTGCATAAGGACACACCCCAAACCCTCACCGCTGGCGTCGCAGTAGACACTGTAACCAACGCCTCGCTCGGGGACGATCAGCACCGGTGCACTGGTCAACCTGGTCCTCAGCTGCACGAAAGCCTGCTCACAAGCATCATCCCACACGAACGGGACGGCCTTCTGTGTCAGTCTGGTCAACGGTCCGGCGACTCTGGAGAAGTCCCGCACGAACCGCCTGTAGTAGCCCGCCAAGCCCAGGAAACTGCGGACCTCGAACACTGTCCTCGGTCTCTGCCACTGTACCACGGCCTCGACCTTGGTGGGGTCAACTGAGATCCCTGCTGCCGACACCACGTGTCCAAGGAATCCCACCTGTGCAAGCCAGAACTCGCACTTGGAGGCCTTGGCAAAAAGCCGATGCCTCCGAAGTAGCTGCAACACTGTCGCCAAGTGCCGCTCGTGCTCCGCCTCTGACCGGGAGTAGATAAGGATGTCGTCGACGAAGACCACCACGAACTCATCTAGGAAAGGCCGGAAGATCCTCTGCATGAGATCCATGAACGCTGCTGGTGCGTTCGTCAGCCCAAACGGCATTACCACGAACTCGTACAGGCCGTACCGAGTCCGGAATGCCGTCTTCGGGATGTCGCAATCCCGAACCCTCAACTGGTGGTAGCCAGTGCGGAGGTCGATCTTCGAGAACACTGAAGATCCTCGAAGCTGGTCAAACAGGTCGTCGATCCGCGGCATCGGATACCTGTTCTTCACCGTCACCCTGTTGAGCCGCCTGTAGTCTATGCAAAGTCGAAGGGTACCATCCTTCTTCTTTGCGAACAACACTGGCGCCCCCCAGGGAGACATGCTGGGACGGATGAAGCCTCTGCTAGTCAGCTCATCTAACTGGGTCCTCAGCTCGCTCTGCTCTGCTGGTGCCATCCTGAAAGCCGGGAGAGAGATCGGTGCGGTACCTGGTACTAGGTCGATCTCGAAGTCGACCTCTCTGGACGGTGGAAGCCCTGGCAACACCTCGGGGAACACGTCCGCAAAGTTGCACATGATCCTCGGAAAATTGCACTGCTGCTGCACTCCATCAGAACCGGACAAGGACAGGCTGGCCAACAAGGCTGAAAGCTCGCTGCCACGCCTTCCCACACCACAAGCAAAAGAATCGGTGGAGAACCGATCCCCCAACAGCACAAACCGTGTCCCGTCGGGTGTCCAAGCAACCACCCTCCGGCGACCACAGTCGATGACGGCCCGGTATGCTGCCAACCAGTCCATACCGAGTATCACGTCAAAGCCGGTCATGTCTAACACCCGCAGGTCTAGACAGACCCGGAGGCCTCCAACCTCCAAGGAACAAGATCGGCAGACCCGGTCCACCCTGACCGTCCCGCCGATCGGTGAGTCTACAGACTGTGCCACCTCTAGCCGACTCGTCTCTAATCCTAGCGATGCCACGCACATGCTAGCAATGTAGGAATGAGACGCCCCAGAGTCTATCAGCACATCTACCAAAGAACTAGAAAGCTGAAAGATACCTCTGAGGACGGACGGCTCTGCTGCGGTCTGCTGGTACTGCTGAGGCTGGTGGTACTGCAACTGCTGCTGACACTGCAACGGCTGCTGGAACTGCAACGGCTGCTGGTACTGCAACGGCTGCTGGAACTGCAACGGCTGCTGGTACTGCAACGGCTGCTGGTACTGCGGTGGCGGCTGGTACAACTGCACGGTGTCCCGCTGCTCACGCACTGGGAGGGCAAACACCTGCCCCCGTCGGCCGCCTCCGCCCCTGGGACGCCCCGGTCCCGCCCCTGATCCGCGCTCGCCACTGCTCCCCTGCCAAGCACCGGACCCTCCGCCTCTACTGCCCTGCGGCACTGCGCCTCGCGCTCCTCGCTGGGGACAGTCTCTACGGAAGTGCCCTAGCTGCCCGCAGAGAAAACACGGGCCTGACGCGCCATCAGGCGACTAACCCTGGCTCCCCCCTGACGAAGCCTGCCCAGATGGCCCGGCTGCCAGTAAGTACGGGGCTGGTGGACTCGGTAGTGCCTGCTGGTACTGCTGCACGCGCGGCGGCTGCTGAAAGGGCCGCGGACGCCGCTGCTGTCCCCTGCCGAACCCACCCCTGCCCTGGGGTCGCTGCTGTGCGCTGGTGGGCGGTACCGGTGGAACTGCCCGGTACCTGTCATCCCGCAACTGCGCCTCCACTGACAAGGCGCAGTTCAGGATCGCCGGGTACGCCTGGAAGCAGTGTGAGCTGGTCTGCAGCCGGATCTCTGGCCTGAGTCCCCACTCGAACTGCCGCACCCTGGCTACGGGGTCTGCTGCAACTGCCCCCGCAAAACGGACAAGCTGGGTAAACCTGGAGGCGTACTGCTGAACTGTGCGAGTACCCTGCAGAAGGGACTGGTACTCGCGGGTCAGGGCGTCACGCGCACTAGCTGGAAAGTGCACGTCTAGGAACATCGCCCTGAACTCCTCCCACAGCGGCAACTCTCCGCCACTGGTGTGCCGGACAGTGCGCCACCAGTCGCGTGCCTCGCCGTCAAGCTGGAACGCTGCGAGGGTGACCCGAACCCGGTCATCCTCGACGAAGAGAGCCTCTTGGACGCACGTGACTCCGTCAAGCCACTCGTCCGCTGCAGTCGGGTCTCCAGTCCTACCACTGAACCTAGGAGGGTTCAGCCGCTGGAAAGCCATTGAGATGGCCACCGAGACCTGTCCGCCGACAGGAACGGGGGCCTCCTCCTCGGCGAGGAAGACCTCCGCCTGCGCGACCGAAACCGTCGCTGGTGATGGTACAGTGCGTCTAGCCCGGACCACCCTGACAGGAACCGTCCCGTCTGGTCGGGCGGGTCGACCAGGTCGTGCCCCACCTCGACCGGCAACCGGAGGTCGGACGCGAGCTCCCGACATCTGCACGATCACCAACAACAAACGAGTTGCCACTCGTCAGAACGACGAACAAACAGCATTTCAATAAAGCGGAAGACATTCACATCACAAAGAGAGCTGCAAGGATGTTCTAGACCTAGAACTATCCCAGTCCACGCTCAGCTCAACCGAAACATGATCCTAACACCCTGGGATCTACAGCCTATGCTCTGATACCAAGTTGTCGCGCCCCGACCCGCGTAGGCCCAACCGGGCCGGGCGACGCGAACCGGAAGTTAACCTACTGCGGAAATTTGGCGAGGTTTCCCTCTAATCGTAGTGGTTACCCTAATAAGCATAATCATCCTGTAATAAACAACAATTATAAAGCTCAACACACAAAGCTGGAATATAGTACAAATCCTCAAACAGGGAATGTTATACAAAATCGCTCCCGTAGGAGACTATCTAACCAAGGTGTACACGGACAGATCACAGCTCCTCAAGCTCCGCCAGACGCCACCACGTCACCGAACACCTGCCCGGTAGGGGCAACCGAAGAAGAGCTAGCGCCAGCACCTGCAAAACGCAGCCCGGGTAGGTGTGAGCACTAAGCTCAGCAGGGACACTACACTACGACACTCACAAAGGAAGGGAACACAACAGTGTCGTCCCCAAGCAAAGCCTAGGTGTATCACAGGGGTCCCATAACCCCACCGGATACCCCTGAGAGCCCCAGTCGTGGTCTTCCAGCGAACTGGTCACACACTGGGTCACACTCAGTAAGACAGGAAACGGCACTGCCAACTCACGACAGGATCCTGGGCACTGTCGGCGGGTAGCACCGCTGGGTAGTCACACCTGCCACCCAAGAGTTCTAGAAGGATTGGGTACCGGCTACACCACGACTTGGCTCAAGGCCGACACGACCTCTAAACATCAAGCACAACAGTATTCATGTCCAACTAACCCTATCATCGAAAAGACTGAATACTACAAATCGAGTCCTGGACCAAGCTACCCGCACGGTCCTAAGAGATAGATCCGGGCTACCCGGAAGCCCCGGATCGGCAACGCCCTAACAGATGCAACTAATGCACAACACAATGCATGCTATGAACATGCGCAGAAAAGATACATGTAAGCATGCAGCAGGATGTGATGATATAAATACAAGGTCTGAGCACGGCACCCTGCCGGCCCGGGGTGGTGAACAGATAAATAAGGTCTAAGGACTGCTGCAGTGATACCACTACCAACCGCCAGCAGTCCACACAACACCTGCACCGGGAAACAACCCCGCAAACAACAGTTCACAATGTGCAACAAGTAATGTGGCCCTCGGCGAACGCCGGCGTGAGAGGCTAGGGAAAGCAGTAGGGCCACCCGCCCGTTTATTCTAAACATCCCGGGAGTCATCACTCCCCCGGTTCACCACTGCCCCTATATAGGGCTAACATGCTTAATGTTATGTACAAGGTATAAAACAATAAAGAAAACCAACATACAAAGCCCCTTGGGCAAAACTAGTCAAAACCCTCTCTTCTACCAAAGGATCGATCATCCCCTAGGGTAGGATCGATCCTCTCAGCAACAGAGAGTAAAGCCTCACTGTCGAGACAAAAGGATCGATCCTTCCTCTCAGGAGGATCGATCATTTTCGCGACAGAGAGCACCCTTCAGATCGCACCACGAGTGATCGATCCTTCCTCACAGGAGGATCGATCCTCTTCGCGACGAAGGACAGCCATGCTCCCCAAGAACCAGGATCGATCCTCACCAAGCTCGTGATCGATCCTTCATCGGGCGGAGCATGACCAACCCAGAAGATCGATCCTTCCTCAAGGGAAGATCGATCATGATGGGTTCCGCGGCGTCCTTCCGGCGAAGAATACCGCCGGAAGAGACAACCAAAAACCACGAAACTCTGGGATCTGATAGATCAGGATCCCACGAGTCCAAAACCGGTTAAAACACAAGAAACCAACATGCTAATCACAAGATCTAAGCATTAAACCACAGATCAAACCGGAAAACTCAAAACCCCGAAGAGAGATGTCGGTAGGATCCCTACCGGAGCAAACACAGCTTAGATCCAAGCAGCTAGGCCTTGGATCGTCCTCAACGCCTTCGAAAATCCCAAGATCCGAGCTCAAATCGCCGGGTTTCCAAAAGGATTTGAAGGAAGAAGGTTCGTCTGCTTTATAGGCAAACGAACCGACCTATGAAGGATCGATCCTTACCCAAGGAAGGATCGATCACCTCATGACGATCTCACTTGACTTTCTGGCACAAGAGGATCGATCTCTTAGCTAGAGAGGATCGATCCTTTGTGTGCTGAAAGCTAAACTTAGGCGAGAATTCAAGCCTAAGTCCGGATCTTTCGATCCCGGGTCCCACTAACCATCCTAAGCAAACATTACCACAAACAAGGTCAGTGTGTGTACAAGCGCGAGTGTGGAACTAGCCGGCAAGGTGCAATTTACCAAATTGCCCTTGCGGTCCACAGCGAGCCACAGGAGGGGAGGGACGGGTCCTCACAGGTGGGGCGCTCGGGTGGCCCCGAACGGTGGAGGCCGTTACAGATGGTATCAGAGCAGGCTGTAGGTCTGTTAGCCGGATTGTGCTAGCGAGGACACTGGGCCTCTAAGGGGGGTTGGGTTGTGAGACTCGGGGTATTGGGTGTCGGTCTTCGCTTGGAGGGCGTGTGACCGAATCAGGTAACCGAGTAAGCAACCCAACGTAGATAATAAGTATATTAGTAACCCTTATAAGACACAACGCATTTTAAAGCCGTGATGGCAGTGATCCGCCAGAAAACTCCAAGGTTAAGCGTGCTTGCCTTGGAGCAGTTCCAGGATGGGTGACTAATATGACTTGAAAAGTGTCGCGGCTTAACAAGTCTGACCAAAATTACAATATATTCCGGTGCTCTACTTTAACTACTAAGAACTCGTAGATAGTGGAGAGTCCGAGTCGAGTCCACAGGGATTTAAGTGATTGAAATCGAATGCGTAGTAAATTTCCTATGAATGAGTTGGGAAAAGATTGCAGATTGATATTAAACTAAACTTATACTAACGGATTTATGAATACGAAAGAGAGGACCATAGGATTCTTAATCAGTAACTAAGGATCTGCCAAGTCTTCCTAAGATCAGTGCATGCAAACACGATGAATGGCTTTCTAATAGTTGATGAGTGAATGGCTAGTTCTCTTTATCACTCAACAAGTTCTGTTTAGGATTCCTTATTGGCAAAAACAAACATCTAAGTATCAGTGACCGAATGATTAGTTACGTTCACTGCTAATGAACCCTCTTATAAGGATGAGTTCATCGCAAATAATAACATGGATATGGATCTAGGTATAAGATCGAGATGACTTCGCATCTCGATAGTCAAAACTACAAAGATAAGATGCATGAAGGATTAGGGATAGAACGTAGTGGGACTAGCACTACTATAGTGGGACTAGCACTATACAATCCCTAATCACGAAGAAGATTCCATCCGAGATATCATGGGACTAGCATGATCCTCTTATTTGGATGAATCCAATCCAAGCCCTAGCATACACAAGCTCTAGAATCAAGTGCAAGCAAGAACGATTCATACATTCAACAAGAAATCAACACCAAGATATACGAAAATAGAATCACTCCATTTAAGACAAATAATCGTGTATACAAACCCTAGATCTAAGAAATCCTTAGTAAAAACCCTAGTTACATCATAAGAATCCCATGGTTATGGTTTTAGTTACTCATCTTCAGGGGTTGATCCATCGGTGGAAGTTGATGATCTCCTCCCGCCATGGATCTCCTCCCAAGAATTGTCGAAAAAAAGTGTAGAAAAAGATAGGAAAACTCTCTCCAAAAACGTCTGGAAAAAGCCCCCCATAAATCCCTAAACAATGACTACTTATAGCCTAGGAAACAACCTCCCATGGATTAGATCTGAGCCGTTGATTTTTTGACTCTGGCCGAGTCGGATTGATCCGTCTAGTCGAGTTCGATTGATCCTCGTGCTTGCTTTTTATCCCCGTGCTGGTTGAGTCGAATCGATCACGCCTGTTGACTCCGATCGATCTAACTTGCCAGAATCGCCAGAATACCCTTGTTTTAGCTCCAAAGTTGTTCTAACTCGTAGCAGGGTCTGTTATACCTGAAATGAGATAAAAGTAGTCAATACAGCATTGCTCGGGGCCCAATAACACCAAATTACAAGGGTGTTTCGTGCACTTTTCAAGTCTTATCAGTGACCCATTGGGAAGTTTTCCGCGGGCGGCCCCGGACGGCGGGGGCCGTTACATGATTTTAATCAAGATCGGATATATATATGCGTGTAGGTAGATCTTCTCCTTAGTTGGTGGAGGATGTACGTTGTTGGAATCATATTTATCCCAACTTGGTGGTGGATCCGGGCGCTGACTTTGATTGATAACTCCACCAACCAAGCCGCCCATTTCTTTCAAGACAAGGGAAAATAGAATGGAAATATCAAACAACTATTAATTAATTGTAGAACATTCCAGTCGTCTAGGACTGAGAAGTAGCAAAGATGGCTTCTTTTAGGACTACTTTCGGAACTTAATCCTTCAATTGATAGATTTTTGAAAAATCAATCGACTGAAGATATGATGTCCTCAACGAAATAAAGGGATATTTCAGGAACTGCTTGGTTTGGTGGATCATAGCTAGAGGGAGTGTTACTGTGTACGATACGTAATTCACATATGTGCAACACTGATCCAGTCATAAAATTGAGGTAAAGAGATGAAGTTGGTTCATATATTGAGCTAAAGGAAGCAAAATTAGGATACTTACCTTGATATGGAAACTTCTGAGATCTCTTGTATTGGCGGCAAAGAGAGGAAACCCAACCACTAAAATCTCTACAACTACAAATATGTCTCCCAACTGCTGGCGTAGAGGATTTTGCAGACAAAAAGCTCTACTCTATCATATATACATGAGTTGTGCTATGCCAGACTGTGTATCACCTGAGCATACATCACATCCATATTCAAATAACAACAAATTTTAACATCTTTCCATCATATCACATCCATCTTCACATAACAACAAATTTTAACATCTTTCCATGATGGCAGCAACAACACATCCAGCTTCACATAACAACAAATTTTAACATCTTTCCATGATGGCAGCAACATCACAAACGACAAATGTAACCCCACATGCCATCCTTTTTCGCATGCTTTCAAAGCATACATCAATTTACCAAATAAAAAATAGCAATTTGATGTGTTAGATGGCACAATCAACATTTGATTCTATGTTATTACAAGCAACTTATGATAACATCATGTCACTAGAAGAAACAAAGGAGCATGGAAGAAATATACCACTACTTCTAATTCTTCGGATCTGATCTGCATTGTGGCCTTGGGTGATATTCTGGCATCCTATATGGTGTCCCACTAGGACTGACGTGATGATCACCTTCATAATGCGGACCTCCACTAGGCATATCTCGTTGTGAGTGGCTGTGAGGGCCCGTCCCTCTGACCTGCCTCGACCGCGTGGGTCGAGAGCCGTTTTTCTGATGGTTTGGTTCCGCGTAGGGTACGATCGGATGATTGTATGGCAGTTTTGACCCCAGGGGCATTTTGGTAAATATGCTCTATGGTGGTCAGTTTCACACCCGCATTGCACACACTACCTTGGATTGATGTATGTGATTAATTAGAACCTAAAGGGTGCATTTGATACGAGTCGATCCGACTCGACCAACTGGACCCGAACCCAGAAGAGGAACCAAACTGGTTTAGCCTCTTTCCTAGTTTGACTTGGACTTCTCTAGTTCAAATTAGAGTATTTGATTAGGATTTATCATTAGTCTTTTATATTTTATTGAGTCCTAATTAATATTTGATTATTATGAATTAATTAAGAGTCCATTTGAGTTAGGAAGTTGAGTTGAGTTTGAAACCTTATTACTTGCTAATTAAGCAAGGGGGTTTTCTAGTTGGATTAAGACTCTATCAAGGTCTCTATAAAAGGACCTCAGTAGTTTGTATGATGGGGGGAAATGAAGAAAAGAATTATGATTAGTTAAGAATAGTTGATAGAATATCATAGGAGTAGAATATCATAGGAGTAGAGGTAATGTAGTTTTCCAACAGAAATCCACCATCGATCCACCTTCTTCCCCGTCGGTCACCTTCTCCGCAGCCGGCACCGCCTTCACCGGAATTTCTCTCTCCCCGTCACTTTTTCTCTCCGCCACGTCAGCATCCAGCGCCACGTCATCGCCATCTTCTTCCTCTCTTCTCTTCCGCGTGCTGCAACCCTACCGCCGGCCGTCCTTCCCTCAGCCTTCTCCGGCCATCCCCGTCACCTCCAAAGTCCACCTTCGACCTCCCCTGTAGCCCACGACCTCGCCAAGCCGCTCCTCCGCCTCCTTCGTCTTCCCCGGCGCCTTCCCCGTCGTTCCCCATTTCACAGCCGCCGCCGTCTTCCACGACCCCGACAACCATTAACCTCCCAGATCCCTACCCAGTTCCCGGCCGACCTCCCTAAACCGATCCCAACCTTCCTAAGCCACTCCCGGAGCCTCCCCCGTCGTCTCCGACGCCGGTGAACCCAAACCCACGCCATCGACCTCCATATCCCGGCGATCCGAAAACCTACCTGCCGATCCACTCCGGTAGATCTGTTCCCCATCAACCCACGACCCTTCCTGCCAAGGTCCCGACCGCTGAAGACGCCCTACGCCGGCGATCCACTCCGACGAACCACAACCCTTGGATCGATCCTAGCCCCTCCCAGCCAAGCCACTTGACCAAGTTGGTTCAACCTAACCAAATCCATCAGCCACTCTGATTAGGACCCGGTTGACCAAGTCAACTAGCCCACTTGACCCAATCAGCCCAACCCCTTCACCTAATCAGGTCCTATCCTATCAGGCTTAGCCAGATCTGAACCAACTCAAGCCAGATCCGATCCAGCTAACCAGATTCAGCCAATTGGACTCAAATCAAGTCCGATCATGCCAATTCTGATCGATTGGAGCAGTAGAGACCCGATACGAGAGAATTACAAGTAGACTGCACGTACCAGCATTTGATCAGAAGATTGGAGCTCGATCGGGAAAGATCGAATTGGACGGCCGAGATTAGTCCTGATCTCTATAAATACCTTGACCTTCTTTCTCTCTCCTTTCTTTCTTCTTCTTCTCCTGTCGTTGTCTCCCTCTCTCTCTTTCTCTCTCCTATCGGCTGAGCTAGGGCTTGGAGGCGCGATCTTCGAGGAGCGGATCTTGGTGATCGAGCTTGGGGGATGCGTGGAGGAGCTGCCCTACTTGATTAAGTAGGTGTTTCTACCCCGATCATGTGATCGGGTTCTCCTAGGATAGGTTTATTGTGATTTCGATGTAGGAGTACTTGGTAGAATGTTGTGTAGCTTATTGCATAAGTGTTATATAGCTTGATTCGAGTATTCCTACCGTTTGATTCTCGTATTTTATCGGACGATTCTCGTATTATCGCCGTTTTATCGGTTTTCGGCCATTAAGACCTAGATTTGAGATTTAGCCATCAAAATCGTGTTTTCTTCATATCAATACCTTCCCCATCATTTATCATGCATGCCTGCAAAGTTTCATCGATTTTCGACAAGTTTTGATAGATCAAATCAAAGGGATTGGATTTCTGCCACTGTTCTTAGGAACTGTGCACTAGGCCTGATGGTCGACTGTCGAATCGACCGTCAAGCGTTGATACACTTCTTCCTGGCCTCACAGTCGACCGACGGATCGACTGTCGCATCGACCGTGAGGCTATGCCTCGTTTTGGGTCTCCCAGGGTCGATGTTCCGATCGACCGCGGGTCCTTCCCCTTTTCCCACTTCACCTCACGGTCGACCATCGCATCGACCGTGAGGCTATGTTTCCTTTTTGGCTTCCCAGGGTCGATGTCCTGATCGACCGTGGCCCTTATATTTTTCCTCATTTTGTCTCACGGTCGACCGTCGGATCGACCGTGGCCTTACGGTCGACCGTCGGATTGACCGTGAGCCCCCGAGCAATGTTTTCTGGCTTTCCTTAAATGGCTTTCATTCATGATAGATACCCAATCATGTTAGGAAGCATGCACGTTGTTATCACGGGGTTTTTAAGGGATTTCTATCGAGATTGAGAATCGAATCGTGTACTTACCCTTTTGGCGAATTTACGGTTTTACTCGCATTTAAATACTTGGTTGGATAGTAGTTTACATGCTTATTGTTTTCCTAGCCGTTAGCTAGCTATGAGTGCTAGCTTACGTGGTATTGTGAAACCTTAGCCCGTTGTCGGCGAGTGCCGAGGGCTATTGTGTAACTGTTGAATCTTTAATTGATGTTGTGGCATATAGAGACATCTAGGATAGATGTTTCCATAGGTTCATGCACTGTATGCATTAGAGGCATATCAGGTTAGGCGGGCGATGGGTTGATCCCCGATTCGAGGCTCTCGGGTAGCTCGGATCTAGCCTTAGGACCGCGACTGGGTAGTAAGGATTAGGGCGTGATTGTATAATTGGAATCTCATGTTATCGAGGATGTTCTATAGTTGGCTATGATCATTGCTTTGAGGTTTAGAGGTCGTGTTGCCTTCACAAGGCTAAGTGCTAAGGATGGATGTCGATGCGTCCCGACGTGGGTCCCCAAGGCATGGGAATCCTTCTTGGGTAAATCCTGCATGTTATTGTTTCGTAGCTTCCTGGTAACTTGTTCAGGAGAGAGGTTTCATGGCGGGAGCCCTTGGGACCTCGATAGGGGTTGTGGGGCCCCGTAGCATTCTTTAGGCTTGAGCGGGGAGACATCACTGTTGTTGTTTTCCTCCCTTCAGTGTGCCGTAGAGTAGAACCCTACTGAGCTTATCGCTCACTCCTACCCGGGCTACGTTTGCAGGTGCAGGCGCCAGTTCTTCCTCAGTAGAGCCTGCGGGACCAACTTTTGGCGGCGCGATGACTTCCAGAGGCGTTTGAGGTTGCTGCAGGATGACTGTTGTACTTTTGAGAGTTTTGTATATTATAAACATCTTTCGAGGATTTTTGGATTATATGTATAATATCTTTCCCTTGGAGGAGTTTGATAAGAAATTGTATCAGATGTTTAAACAGTACAACTTGATGTTTGTATAAATTGAATTACAGCTTATCTCTGGAAGTTAAATTGTTTAAGTTTATCTCTGTTTTCCGCAAATGTATCACGCCAGTTGGATGTGAATAGTGATAGGAACCCTCACGTCTCGTCCTGGATGGATTTTCTGGGTCGGGGTGTGACAGTGGCCCACATATTTGGTTGGTATGATGATCCAACTGGTCTGATATTCGAGATTGGCCATGTGAGGACCCGTACCTCCAACCCGATCCGACCGTGTTAGGTCGAGGGTCTTGCTTTGTGGTTTGGCCTGGTTGGCCATGGGATGCGATCGGTTGATCCCATCGCTGTTCTTGACCCCAGGGGCATTTTGGTGAATATGCTTGATGTCGCTCAAATGTGTCACACACAGCGGTCGCGGTGCAGTACATCATAAGAGAGGTTGAACCCACAGAGAGACAGACGGAAAATATCCAAAACGCAAATAATAATGAATTGAAGACAAACGAGAACTTGAGAAGTAACTAAATTAGATCAAGGGATTTAATGATAATGTAAGATCAACTAGAGATATTAGGATTTTAATAAGGCTAGGCTTCAGGAATCATTTCACTCAGATTTAGGTTCTTCTCTTCTCAACGGTTCATATAAAACTCAGTTAAGGGATTCACATCCCAATCACCTTAACCGGAGGATATAGAATTATGAATATGATAAAATATAAAAATGTCTCTTCCTACGATTGATTCTTCCTTATTATAGTTCTAACTTCATCCAACCCAAACCTAAGAATACACGATACCGGCTGTCACTACAGGCAACACGCAGCAAAAGTTCATCGGGACAAAGCCCTAACTCTATCTAACCAGATCTCTAAGAATACACAATACCAACTCTCACAATCGGCAATGCATAGCAAAGATTTCACGGATAGAGCCCCAACCTTGTCTTACCAGATCCCTAAGAATACACAATACCAGTTGTCACTACGGGCAATGCATAGCAAAGGTCTCGCAAGACTCGGTAGGAGAATCAAAAGAGAAGACTATGGGATTATAAGATCATGAACGAAGCATGACTGGATTCATAATATTAATCATCCACATAGAAATCTATAATCTGAAAATAATATTTGAAGATCCAATACATAGAAAAGAGTTTAACAATGAAGATTAAAAACTATGAACCATTGTTGGAGAAGAAACCCTAATCCTCGCTAGGTCATCCGTCCGCCATGCCCGCGGATTACTCGGCCATGGATGGAGATGTCTTCATCTTCTTCCTTTGGGAAACGTCCAGAAAGAGCCTCCAAAAATGTCCAAGAAGTCCCCCT
Source organism: Narthecium ossifragum (assembly GCA_963920575.1). Classification (NCBI taxonomy): domain Eukaryota; kingdom Viridiplantae; phylum Streptophyta; class Magnoliopsida; order Dioscoreales; family Nartheciaceae; genus Narthecium; species Narthecium ossifragum. The sequence goes on along the minus strand of OY986971.1, from coordinate 9,230,175 downwards.
TGACTTACCCTAACTTTCCTATTTATAGGGTCTAAGAATTAGCAAACTCGGGTTAAGTTTCAACCCGTTATGCGCTCCTGGCTGATCTGGCGGTCGACCGTGAGGCCTTGACGGTCGACCGTGAGGTGTACAATTTATTTTGACAAGCTGCGGTCGATCTTCGTATCGACCGTCGGAAGTGTTTTTCTTGACAGAGGCTGACGGTCGATGCCACGGTCGATGCTACGGTCGACCGTGGCATCTTACGGTCGATCTTGAGGATTTTTGAGCTCCACGGTCGACCGTGAGGATTTGACGGTCGACCGTGAGGATTTTACGGTCGACCGTGAGGATTTTACGGTCGACCGTGAGGATTTTCGGGCGCGACGGTCGACCGTGAGGATTTGACGGTCGACCGTCACTATTCACTCAGCACTGCGCACTGGTACGAAAAATGTTGTAACTTCCTCTAAGAAACTCGGAATCATGAACCGTAAAATTCCCCAAAAACTAGACTTCAAGAGCTTTCCAACCATATATAGCATATTATCTGGTTCTTCATCATCAGGTACAGGTTCATCTTCCAAGTCGACCCATATAATCTTTTCAGCTCCAATTTCCTGCATTTTCCAAGCAACTATGTGAAGTAACGTATACTATAAAAATAGTGCTAAAGAAGTTGATTAAGGGTGAAGATATAGTAATTGAGATAGTTTTAAGGTTGTTCAGAGTGCATTTTCATGCACTCATCACACCCCCCAACCAGCTTATTGTTGTTAGTCTCTAGCAATTCGAAGCGTATAGAATATGATTAAGCACACTAACGGTCTAAGGATGTAGACATGCATGATAGAAATTCTACCTTATCAAGTCAATAGTGTTTTACACAGTACAGAGCATGAAAACTTCTTATACTCATACACATACTACCAACATATGAAATCAACTTCTACACATCAAACATGCTAATCACCATCCAGAAGAACACAAGTGACGTGACAAATAAATGTTACGTACATAAGCAACTTCTACTCACCATTAGTCCAAACACACTACCATCTTCATGACCAATCATCCAACCCTCGCACTCTAAATACAACATGCTCTTTTTGTTTTTCTTTTTTATTCTTCAACTATCAGACATTTTGCCTTTTTACGCGAGCACTCTCCGCTTCTTGAGGCGCAGAGACCCGGTTACTTAGCAAAACACTTAATAGTTTTTTTTTTCCAGTGGTTCTACCTTTTTACTCGAGCTCCCCGCTTCCTGAGGCAAGAACACCCGGTTACTCAGTAGATCACCTACTAGTTGTTTAGGCACAGCTTTATCAAGCTCCAGAACTTTTTCTTCTTTTTTTTTCTCCATGCAATACTCAACACTAGCTAATGCTGAAATGGTCTAGATTAACAATAGCATGCTCATTCCTCTGGTGAGTATAATCGCCACTGCACATAAAGTGTTCGTGTGTGAATCACATGATGTTCTACCTTTAGGTTATCACGCATGCAATCAATGTATTGGTCAATCCATATGAAAGCATCATGCATAATAAGCATAAAAAAATTCAACTCAAGTACAATTTCTAGTAACATACTCAATTCAACATGATGTTCTACCTCCCCTCACAATCTTCCCCTCCCTCCCCTGAGTCCCCTCGCGATCTCGGATCTCCCCTGGTGCCCCGGCGATCTCCCCCTATCTCCATTCTCCCCTTGTGATCTCCCCTATCTCCATTCTCCCCTCGTGATCTCCCCTCGATCTCGGATCTCCCATGGCGAACTCCCCCTATCGCCATCTCCCCTGTCACGATCTCGGATCTCCCATGGCGAACTCCCCCTATCGCGATCTCCCCTAGCGATCTCCCCTGTCGCGATCACCTTCTACCGATCACCTCCCACGGATCTCCCATGGTGAAGTCCACCGGCATCTCCCTTCTGCGAAGAGGCGGTTGATTCCTTAGATCCGTTCAACGGCTTCAAGATTTCAAAGGTTTGTATCTTTCTCAATCTTGATCCAAATCTTTCTATCATTTTCCCAGTACTATTTGTCTCTCCTTTTCTCTCCTTTTTTTTTTCTACTACTTCTATTCTGTGGATTTTAGAGTTAAATATCTACTACTTGTTCTATGTGATCTTCTTTGTATCTTTGTATATTTCTGTCATTCTTTCTTAGCAGTATGAACTTTCTCTATGTGATTTTAACAGGTTTTTAACCATGAATCTGTATGAACTTTCTCTCTCGTTTCAAAAAGATCCAATACTATTTCTGTGATTTATTTTCTTTGTTCACTTGTGTTGTGTTTTCCTTCAAAATTTTGGTAATCTTTGCTGATTACTACATTTGTTGTTCCAGATTTATTTTCTTTGTTGTTCTCAACACTATTTCTGTGATCTTTCTCCCTTTTTTCAATAGGATTCAATACTACAGCTTTTTCGTGGATTTATTTTCCATAGGATTCTTTCTCTCTCTCGTTTCAATGGGATTCTTTCTCAACCATATTTGAGTTCACTTTGTGATACCTGCTAAATTTCTTTCTATCTTTCCTGTGCATCACTCTTTTTCGTGAATATGAAGTTACAATAAGATTTATTTCATTTCTCTTCTGTAGATTTATTGTCTTTTGTATTTTCTTGCTAAATTTTTGTTCAGTTGATGTTGTTTGCTGATTCCTACCTTTATTGTTATATGTGCCCTTCTTTGTATCTATATATCTTTCGACACAAATCTTGATGTTATTTTCCCCGTACTATTTCTATACGTCTCTCTTTTAACAATAAGGTTCAATGCCACTACTCTTTTTTGGATGTACTTATATCTCCAGTCACTTGTGCTCTCCTCCTAAAAAACTTGGCGATTTTTACCTACAAGAAAGAATAGAGTTGGAATGGATTAGAACAGTTGGTGTTTGCGGGTGTAGCATCATCAAGATTCACAAGGATTTGGCAATTTTATAGTGCAATCGATGGATCTCCGGCTGAGAATCTTGATGATGCTGCATCGGCAATAAGTGACTTCATAGTTTTGACTTCATGTTCTCATTTCCTATTTTAATTTTTTTGTTTGTTGTTTCTCAATTTTGATTTGCTTCTGCTGCAAGTTTATTTGCTATTGGGTTATGGTTAGCTCATCTGCTATCTGCTATTGGGTTATGGTTAGCTCATTTGCTGCAAGTTTCTCCTTAAATTCTTTAGGACTTTTACAATTTTAAGGCTATGACTAGGGTACTTAACTACTTATATTGTTTGTGATTTTGAAATTTGCAGATGGATAGTGTTGAAATTGTTGACAATGATGACAGTATTGAAATAAATGATTTTATCTCTTTGATACGTATATGCATACTTATGGTAAAGCAGTACCTCCTTCAAGGGGGTCTATTTCAACTCGAGAGGCCTCTACTTCTAGAAGTATTAATGAAGGTCTTTATTCTAAGGAGTGTGAAGATATCATGAAGGTATGTAAATTTTTCATTCATAAAGTTTATACATACATGTGTATGAGTGTATCCTATTTTTTTGAATGGATGGAATTTTCTATAATGTTAATGAAGGTCTTTATTCTAAGGACCATAGCATTGCCTATTTGCCTGCTGTCTATTGCCTATTTTCTATAATGTCAATGAAGCTGAATACTCACAAGGCATATAAGATGATCAATTCCATTATATGCCTTAGCATTGCCTGCTGTCACATACCACATGCATATCTTCATTGCTGCACCATAGCATTGCCTATTTGCCTGCTGTCTCAATTCCATTATATGGTGACAAAGGTAAGCAAGTAGCTGATTAAATTAAGTTAATTGTAAATTGTCTATCATAACTCATTTATAAATATCATGCAGACAATTTGACTCCTTTGGATGATCTTACTGAGGATGTGATGACTTCAAAGTTCGACAATAATGGCGAAGAATCGGGACAATGTTCTACCACTACTTAGTATTTATATTTTGATCCTATGAAACAATTATAGTGTCATTGGTTACTTATCTATGTGTTGAAGTTATTGAGGATGTAATTTGATATGGTTATTTATCTATGTATTGAAGTTATTGAGGATGTAATTTGATCTAGTTGTAAGTCTATGGTTGTAATAATTGAGGATATATTCTGCTTTAGTTGTAATTTGAATTAGTTGTAATTTGATCTGTTTTTGAATCTTTTGAATGCTGTTGAATGGTTAAACGGGTCGACCCATTTATAAACGGGTCGACCCGACCCGACCCGTTTAATAAACGGGTTAGGCGGGTCGGGTCGGGTTGACCCGTTTATAATTGGGTCGGGTCTGGGTTTAAAAACCTGACTCGTTTATTAAACGGGTCGGGTTCGGGTTTGGTGTTTTGTTAAACGGGTCAGTGTATGACCCGACCCGAACCCGACCCTCGAACCCGAATTGCCACCCCTACACAATAGGTTCGGAAGTCAATTTATCAATCAGGGCTTGAAAAGCCTTCTGACAATCCATAGTCCACGCAAAAGGGGTATCCTTTATCAAAAGATTACATAAAGGACGAGCAATAGCAGAAAAATTTTGGATGAACCTCCTGTAAAAACCAGCATGTCCTAGAAATGATCTAACATCTTTAACAGTCTTTGGCACAGGAAGCTTTGAGATGAGATCGATTTTTGATCGATCCACCTCAATGCCTTTAGAAGAGACAATATGGCCCAACACAATGCCTGAGGGCACCATGAAGTGACACTTTTCCCAATTAAGCACAAGATGCTTCTCTTCACACCTGACCAAGACTCTCTTTAAGTTATGCAAGCATGCATCAAAAGTATTACCAAATACAGTCAAGTCATCCATATACAGTTCCATACATTCCTCGATCATATCAGCAAACATACTCATCATACAACCCTGAAAAGTAGCAGGAGCATTACATAATCCAAATGGCATTCTACGGAAAGCATAAGTACCAAAAGGACATGTAAAAGTTTTTTCCTGATCTTCTAAAGCAATCTCAATCTGATAATATCCAGAATAACCCTCAAGAAAATAATAAAAAAGATGTCCAACTACTCTCTCTAAAATCTGGTCTAAGAACGGTAATGGAAAGTGATCCTTACGAGTGACAGCATTCAATTTTCTATAATCTATGCACATGCGCCATCCTGTCACCAATTTAGTGGGGACAAAGTCTCCACTTTCATTTTCAACAACAGTGACACCAGATTTTTTAGGCACAAGCTGTGTAGGACTCACCCATTTGCTATCAGCAATAGGGTAGATGATCCCTGCATCTAATAATTTCAACACTTCGGTTTTTACTACCTCTTTCATTGTAGGGTTCAACCTACGCTGAGGATCCCTACGAGGTACAGCCCCTTGTTCAAGATTAATCATATGAGAACATATCAAGGGACTAATACCTTTCAGATCTGCTATACTCCATCCAATAGCTGATTTATGCTCATTTAAAATACTAAGTAATTGCTCACCTTGCTTTGCAGTTAATGCTGAAGAAATAATAACTGGGTATGTATCACCTGGACCAAGATAGGCGTGCTTCAATCCTTGAGGAAGCGGCTTCAGGTCCAGTTTGGGCGGCTCTACAGATGATGGTGTTGGTGGCTGTCCTCTTTCTGGCAGTTCTTCAAACTTTGGATTCCATGGACCTGCAAAAGAACAATGTTCCAAATTTTTACACATACCATCAACATCAACATTTTCATCCAAATCTAATTCAAGAAAATTAATTTCAGTGTTAGCAAACTCCTCTTCAGTGAGCAGATCAATCTGGTAAGTCTGCTGGCATTCATCATCCTCATCAAGCTGCTTAGCAACATTAAAAACATTAATTTCTAAAGTCATATTCCCAAAAGTTAATTTCATTAAACCATTCCTGCAATTAATTATAGCATTAGCAGTAGCAAGAAACGGTCTACCTAAGATTATGGGAATCCTAGAATCAGCAGTTACTATAGCATGAGTATCCAAGACTAAGAAATCAACAGGATAATAAAATTTATCTATTTGAACAAGCACATCCTCTACTACTCCTCGCGGAGTCTTCGTGGATCTATCTGCCAATTGCAAAACCACAGATGTCGACTTAATCTGTCCTAAACCAAGTTGCAAGTAAACAGAATATGGCATCAAATTAACACTCGCACCAAGATCTAGTAAAGCTTGTCCTACTTCATGCTCTCCAATGAAACAAGACACAGTAGGACAGCCAGGATCCTTATATTTAGGAGGAATCCTATGCTGAAGCAGTGCACTAACCTGCTCTGTTAAAAATGCAGTTTTCTTTACATGATGTCGTCTCTTCATAGTGCATAAATCTTTAATTACTTTAGCATATGTAGGAATTTGCTTAATAACATGCAAAAAAGGAAGGTTTTCCTTAACCTGCCGAAGATGCTCCAAAATCTCGCTGTTGGGCTCCATAGTAAATTTATTGGATTTCAATGCCTGATGGAAAGGGACACGTACCTTAAAGTCACATGGCGAAGGGCCATCTGGATGATCAGCCTCTGCATGATTCTCCTCAATCCGGTCTTCTTCTTCAACAACAATAGGAGGTTCGGTGGGCTCTTGTGAAGGTCTTTTTGTTGTTTTCCCGCTTCTTGTAGTTACGGCGTTCATCTCCTTTACATTATTTTGCTCAGCGCTAGATACCTGTGTTTGTTGAGGTTGAGCTGGGAACTTCCCTCGTTCATGCACGCTCAAAGAATTGATCAGCTTTGTGATCTGGCTCTTGATCTCGTGAACATTCTCCTTTCTTTCCTTGGATTCCTGCACAATCATAGATTTCAATTCCTGTAAACTGCCTTTAAATGTAGGCCTAGGAAAACCAGATGTATTATAAGGAGGGTTAGAAAAAGGTTTATTTGATGGCGGTTGATGATGCTCGTTGCTTTGTGGAGCGTTCGACTTCCAGCTGAAGTTCGGATGCTCTCGCCATCCTGGATTATACGTCTCTGAGTAGGGAGTGTACGGCTTACTGAATCCGCCTACAGCGTTGCAATGCTAGTCGTACACACCTCTCATCTCAGCATAGGTGGGGCAATCATCAATCTGGTGGTCCACGCCTTGACAGATCGCACATGGCCCAGCCGGCCTTGTAGGTTTATTGTATGGAGAGGTCCGGGCTGCCATCATATCTTTGGCCTTTAATAGCTCCAGTTCCCTTGTTAAACTCTCCACTTTAGCCTTCAGTGCATCCTCCTCCCGCAGCTGATAAATTCCTCCACCTGGTTGCTGCGGTGGTGGTCTGGCCCTGTTTATACTTTCTGTTGCATTTGGTCCAGTCCATGTATGAGCTTTCTCAGCAAGCTCAGTCAAGTATTCAATTGCTGCATCAGGATCTTTTTGCAAAAATTCACCATTGCACATCATCTCAACAAATTGACGTTCTCTAACAGTTAAACCTTCATAGAAATAACTAACAAGACGCCAACTTTCATATCCATGATGAGGACATAAATTCAACATGTCTTTAAATCGTTCTCACGCCTGATACAAAGTTTCACTATCCTTCTGTGTGAAGATCGAAATCTGTCTCTTAAGTGCATTGGTTTTGTGCTGTGGGAAATACTTGTTGAAAAATATCTGTGTCATTTCAGCCCAAGATCCTATAGATCGTGGCCTCAAGGAATATAACCAACTCTTTGCTCTATCCTTCAATGAGAAGGGAAAAAACTTAAGTCGGATCATATCTAGTGCACCTGGTTGGCCATGGAAAGTCGCTACTACTTCCTCAAACTCCCTAACATGCACATATGGATTTTCATTTTCCAACGCATGAAAGGTAGGAAGCAACTGAATCATGCCAGGTTTAAAGTCAACATGTGCTGCATTAGGTGGAAACATGATGCATGAATGTGTAGCAGTGCGTGCTGGATGCAAATATTCTTGCAAACTCCTAGGAGCTTGTTGTTCCTCGTGCTCAGCCATAATGAAAGTATGATGTGAAGTTTGTGACTGTGCGTCAAAGAGATCAACAATATATGTCTCACTATCAGAAGTTTCAGAATCACCCTCGGGACGTCTGGCAAATCTGCCTAGTTCGTCTCTATATCGAGGCATACACCAACAAACACGCAATCCAAAAGATGCAAATCAACTAAAGAAAATAAGCAAAAACAATAATTGAAACTAAACTTACTAACTAAAACCAAATAAAAGAAAACAATCCTAATAGAGAAGAAAAATCAAAGCCGACATAAAAAAAAATAAAAACTAAAGAAAATGAATGAAGCTACCGCTTTCGATGTCTACAATCACTATAATCTGATTCTGGCGCTTTTCTGAACCGTCTCTCCGGCAACGGCGCCAATCTTTGATGTCGCTCAAATATGTCACGCACAGCGGTCGCGGTGCAGTATAGCATAAGAGAGGTCGAACCCACAGAGAGACAGACGGAAAATATCCAAAACACAAATAACAATGAATTAAAGACAAACGAGAACTTGAGAAGTAACTAAATTAGATCAAGGGATTTAATGATAATGTAAGATCAACTAGAGATATTAGGATTTTAATAAGGCTAGGCTTTAGGAATCACTTCACTCGGATTTAGGTTTTTCTCTTCTCAACGGTTCATATAAAACTCAGTTAAGGGATTCACATCCCAATCACCTTAACAGGAGGATATAGAATTATGAATATGATAAAATATAAAAATGTCTCTTCCTACGATTGATTCTTCCTTGTTATAGTTCTAACTTCATCCAACCCAAACCTAAGAATACACGATACCGGCTGTCACTACAGGCAACACGCAACAAAAGTTCATCGGGACAAAGCCCTAACTCTATCTAACCAGATCTCTAAGAATACACAATACCAACTCTCACAATCGGCAATGCATAGTAAAGATTTCACGGATAGAGCCCCAACCTTGTCTTACCAGATCCCTAAGAATACACAATATCAGTTGTCACTACGGGCAATGCATAACAAAGGTCTCGCAAGACTCGGTAGGAGAATCAAAAGAGAAGACTATGGGATTATAAGATCATGAAAGAAGCATGACTGGATTCATAATATTAATCATCCACATAGAAATCTATAATCTGAAAATAATATTTGAAGATCCAATACATAGAAAAGAGTTTAACAATGAAGATTAAAAACTATGAACCATTGTTGGAGAAGAAACCCTAATCCTCGCTAGGTCATCCGTCCGCCATGCCCGCGGATTACTCGGCCATGGATGGAGATGTCTTCATCTTCTTCCTTTGGGAAACGTCCAGAAAGAGCCTCCAAAAATGTCCAAGAAGTCCCCCTTGACTTACCCTAACTTTCCTATTTATAGGGTCTAAGAATTAGCAAACTCGGGTTAAGTTTCAACCCGTTATGCGCTCCTGGCTGATCTGGCGGTCGACCGTGAGGCCTTGACGGTCGACCGTGAGGTGCATAATTTATTTTGATAAGCTGCGGTCGATCTTCGCATCGACCGTCGGAAGTGTTTTTCTTGACAGAGGTTGACGGTCGATGCTACGGTCGACCGTGGCATCTTACGGTCGATCTTGAGGATTTTTGAGCTCCACGGTCGACCGTAAGGATTTGACGGTCGACCGTAAGGATTTGACGGTCGACCGTAAGGATTTACGGTCGACCGTGAGGATTTTCGGGCGCGACGGTCGACCGTGAGGATTTGACGGTCGACCGTCACTATTCACTCAGCACTGCGCACTGGTACGAAAAATGTTGTAACTTCCTCTAGGAAACTCGGAATCACGAACCGTAAAATTCCCCGAAAACTAGACTTCAAGAGCTTTCCAACTATATATGGAAAATTATCTGGTTCTTCATCATCAGGTACAGGTTCATCTTCCAAGTCGACCCATATAATCTTTTCAGCTTCTTTCAGCTCCAATTTTCTGCATTTTCCAACCAACTATGTGAAGTAACGTATACTATAAAAATAGTGCTAAAGAAGTTGATTAAGGGTGAAGATATAGTAATTGAGATGGTTTTAAGGTTGTTCAGAGTGCACTTTCATGCACTCATCAATGCTCCCTGGTGGTCAGTTTCACACCCGCGTTGCACATACTCTCTTTGATTGATGTATGTGATTGATTAAAACCTTAAGGGCGCTTCCGATGGGAAGATCTGAGCTCGATCAGGAGAGATCGAATCGGACGGCTGTGATCGATTCCAGCTTTCTATTTAAACCCTTCTTTTCTCTCTCTTTCCTGGCTTCTTCCTTCTTCTCATGTCGTTCTCTCTCTCCCTCTCTCCTACCTGCTGTGCTAGGGTTTCGGATCGCGATCTTCGAGTAGCGAATCTTGGCGATCGAACTTGGGGTACGCGTGGAGGAGCTGCCATACTTGTTCAAGTAGGTGTTTCTACCTCGATCTTGCGATCGGGTTCTCCTAGAATAGGTTTATTGTGCTTTCGCTGTAGGAATACTTAATAGAATGTTGTTTAGCTTATTGCTTGTGTAGCATAGCTTGCCTCTAGTATTCCTATCAGTTGATTTCCGTATTTTATCAGGGGATTTCTGTATTATCGCCGTTTTGTCGGTTTTCGGCCATTCTGACTTAGATTGGAGATTTAACCATCAAAATCGTGTTTTTTCACGGCAATGGTTTTCCCATCATTTATTACGCATGCTTGCAAAGTTTCATTAATTTCCAACAAGCTTCGATCATTCAAATCCAAGAAATTGGATTTCCGACACTATTCTGAAGAACTGTGCATAAGGCCCGACGGTCGATCGGCGGATCGACTGTCAAGCGTTGATACGCTTCTTTCTGGCCTTTCTGGCCTGACGGTCGACCGTCGCATCGAACGTCACATCGACCGTCAGGCTCTGTCGCGTTTTTGGTCTCCCACGGTCGATGCACCGATCGACCGCGGGCTCCTTCCCTTTTTCCATTCCACCTCACGGTCGACCGTAAGGCTCTGTCTCCTTTTGGACTTCCCAGGGTCGATGTCCCGATCGACCGTGGCCCTTGTACCTTTCCTCATTTTGGTCTCACGGTCGACCGTGGCCTCACGGTCGACCGTAGCATCGACCGTGGGCCACAGAGCTGTGTTTTCTGGTTTCCTTTGATTGGTTTTCATTCATGATAGATATCAAATCATGTTAGGAAGCATACACGTTGTTTTCACGAGATTTTAATGGATTTTTATAGGGATTGAGGACTGAATCGTGTTCTTACCCCTTTGAGCGGATTCACGATTTTACTCGCATTTAAATACTTGGTTGGATAAGTAGTTTAAATGCTTATTGCTTCTCTAATCGTTAGCTAGCTATGAGAGTTAGCTAACGTGGTATTGTGGAACCTTAGGCCGTTGCCGGTGAGTGCCGAGGGCTATTGTATAACTGTTGAACCTATAACTGATGTTGTGGCATATAGAGAAATCTAGGATAGATGTTTGCATAGGTTCATGCATTGTATGCATTAGAGGCATGTCAGGTTAGGCAGGCGATGGGTTGATCGCCGATCCGAGGCTCTCGGGTAGCCTGGATCTAGCCTTAGGATCGTGGCTGGGTTGTCAGGATTAGGGCGTGATTTTATAATCAGAATCTTATGCTATTGAGGATGTGTTATAGTTGGCTATGATCTTTGCTTGAGGTTTAGAGGTCGTGTAGTCTTCCCAAGTCTAAGCTCTAAGGATGGATGTCGATGCGTCCCGACGTGGGTCCCCAAGGCATGTGATTTCAGCCTGGGTAAGGGTAACCCTACATGTTACTGTTCTGTGGCCTCTTGGTAGCTTGTTCAGGAGAGAGGTTTCATGGCAGGAGCCCTTAGGACATCGACAGGGGTTGTGAGACCGTGTGGCATTCCTTAGGTTTGAGCGGGAAGACGACACCGTTGTTGTTTTCCTCCTTTCAGTGTGCCGTAGATTAGAACCCTACTGAGCTTATCGATCACTCCTACCCGGGCTGTGTTTGCAGGTGCATGCGCCAGTTCTTCAGCAGTAGAGCCGGCGGGATCAGTCTTTGGCGGCGCGACTACTTCCAGAGGCGTCTGAGGTTGCTGCAGGATGACTGTTGTACTTTTTGATAGTTTTGTAAATTATAAACATCTTTCGATGACTTTTGGGATTATTTGTATAATATCTTTTCCCTTGGAGGAGTTTGATAAGAATTGTATCAGATGTTTAAACAGTACAACTTGATGTATTTATGTATTGAATTACAGCTTTACCTCTGGTGTTTAAATTGTTTAAGTTTATCTTGTTTTTCCGCAAATGTGTCGCGCCAATTGGATGTGAATAGTGATAGGAACCCTCACACCTCGTCCTGGATGGGTTTTCTGGGTCTGGTTGTAACAGGCCGGCTCTCCACATTCAGACCAGATGGGTTGGACCCAACATTTTCATCTATCTATAATTTCCGTATGTAGTCATTATTGTAGGACATGAATACTTGCCTTTCGTTTTTGTTAATGAATACCTCACCTAACTTGACCAATTGATGAGGGGTTACATTCTCTATTGACTAGGCCAACTTCATACACTGTGGAATCGAGTAATCAATGATTCGTTGGTGCACTTCAGCTTTCATGTCAAGCCTCCTCTTTAGTTGACCGACAATCATCACAGTACCATCACCCCTGGCTTCGAACCCTCTTCTTCTTAGGCTTGTTTGCTAACTCTCCAGGGTAACGCTTGCTGCCAAAAGAACTAGACACATTCGTACCGGTAGCACACCCCCCTCGTGTATATTTTGAATGTAGTGTGCTTTGCGCTATCGGAAACTGGATGGCGTATCTTGCAAATCATCACCGTAATCAGAGGGCACTGATCCTCCCTCATAGTCGTGTTGGTCATGAATGTTTAGAGTAGACACACGAGATGGATACATGCGAGGAGGGGGTGAATGAGCACTGCTTTTAGTACTGACCACTACCCTTTCTGTCGAGCTCCGACCCGCGAAAGCCCAATCGGGCTGGGCGACGCGAACCGAAACCTAACAACTACGGAAATTTTTATGGCGACTCTAACCTAATGGTCTCCCTAAACAATTCATCAAACGCTTTAAATTACAAATTAAAGATTAAGAAACCTCAAGCTTAAAGATTACAAAACCCAAAGTATAATATACAAAACCTCAAAGAGGGAAAGATCAAGTACAAACATAAATACTTTCCCGTAGAAGACTAACTATGTAAGGGTTATGGAAAAATAGATCACCGCTCCTCAGACTCCGCCAAGCGTTGCCGCACCACCGACCAACTGCCCGGTAGGGGCCACCGAAGAGGAGCTAACGCCTACACCTGTAAAATGCAGCCCGGGTAGGAATGAGCACTAAGCTTAGCAGGGAAACTACACTATGACACGCAAAAGGAAGAGGGAAACGCAACAGTGTCGCCCTCTAGCAAGGCCTGGGTGTACACAGGGGTCCCATAACCCCACCGAGTGTCCCTGAACGCAGAAAACCAACACTGCAGACTCACAAACAGAAAACCAGTACTGCCTGCAGGAAATGACACCGCTGAGTAGGCACACCCTCTACTCAAGAGTCGTAGATCATCGGATACTAGCTATACCTCATCACCCTGCTCGAGGCCGACACGACCTCTAAAATTATCAATCAACAGGTGTTCAAGTCATCTAGGCATATCATCGAAATCGACTGAACACCACCATTCAAACCTGGACCAAGCTACCCAACCCCGGTTTTAGGGCTAAATACGAGCTTCCAAGCCTTGGGACGGCGACCTACATATCACCCGCGCCCTATCCTTATGCATCTAATGCACAACCAGAATGCATGCTATGTACATACGTAGGAAAGCAAATAAGCATGCAACATATGTGACGATTAAAGAAACAAGGTCTGGGCTCGGCACCCTGCCGGCCCGGGGTGGTGAACAGTAAAACAGGTCAAGGAACTGCTACAGTGGTAACTCCACCAACTGCAACCAGTCCGCCAAAATACAGCATGTTACGGGAAGCAACCCCGACAAAGAAGACTAGCAGTACAACATGCTATCTAAACATCTCGGGAGTCGTCACTCTCCCGCTTCACCACTACCCCTCATTATGGGGCTAACATGCTCAAGATTATTTACAAGTTATAAAGCGGTAAGGAAAACCGCATACGTGAAGCCCCGCGGGCAAATCCATTGAAAACGCCTCTCAGCCACCAAGAGATCGATCTCTCTCCCAGAGAAGATCGATCTTCTTGGTGCTTAGGAAGCCTCATCCCAGTCAACCGGAAGAGATTGATCTTCTCCACTAGAAGGATCGATCTTCTTCATGACTCGGACCCCGCCCATGCCAGCCAAGCAAGGATCGATCTTCTCCAACAGAAGGATCGATCCCGCTTGGGCTGGGCATGACATCCCACAAATGATCGAACTTTCCTCAAGAAAGATCGATCCGGATGGGTTCGCCGGCGGACCGCCGACGAGAAATACCGTCGAAAAACTCCACCAAATCCCACAAAACTCTGGGATTTGATAGTACGAAGGACCACGAGTCCAAACCCAATGATTTCATTGAAACCAAACATGTATATAATCAGATTTAAGCAAAACAAATCACAATCAAACTCAAACCTCACAAATCCAAAAAAACAAGTAGGTAGGATCCCTACCTAGACTAGAGCAGCTTCAATCCCAGCTACTAAGCCTTGGATCGTCCTCAAACTGTTCAAATCCAGCCGGATCTCAGCTCAAGAACGCGAATTTGAAAAAAAATCAAAGAAGAGGGTTTCGTTCGTTCTATAGATGGACGAACTGACCTATGAGAGATCGATCTCTTCTCAAAAAGAGATCGACCTTTCATGACGAACCGACCTAACTTTCTGACGCTAAAAGATCGATCTCCTTAGCAAGAGAAGATCGATCCCCTTTGTCCAAAAAGCTAGACTTGGGCTAAAACACAAGCCTAAGCCAGGATCCTTCGATCCTGGGTCCACCTAACCATTCTAATCAAACATTTACATAAACACGGTCAGTGTGTGCACCGGCGAGTATGAAACAAACCAATAAGGTGCAATTTACCAAATCGCCATTGCGGTCTACAATGAGCCACGGGCCAGACCCAGACGGTCAGCCCAGGAGTAGATGGGCAGGTCCTCACACTTTCTTTCTGTGCTCTCTTGCTGTTGGAGGAGGAACGAAACTCTCCAGTGGCAGTATTCCTACTTGTTAGGAGATTCATAATATCATAGAAGATATGAACTTTATATCTGAGGATCGCAAACTTACGTTCCTAATAGACATGAAAATATAATCAATTTCATATAATAGGTATTATTTCACCGAAGTTATGAATAGGGCAATAGTTCTCTACCTTAGCTACTTCATCCCATGCAACTGCATCGGGTGGATTAGGCATCTTCGTTTCAGTGTTCCATCCCCAACCACTCTTGCCCAGGAGGTCTTTATAGGTGGCATGTTGTTTTTTTTAGGTTCTTAAATATGCTTTTCAGATTTTTTAGGTCCTACTTTTCTTTTTCTTCACGATCCTTGTTGAATTGATCTACAACGAACTGTCATGCACGCTTCATGAATTGCCTGTTTACGACATAATTGTTGACACATCGTTCCCTCAGTAGTTTTAGTAGATGGTTGTCCTCTGCTTGAGACAGATTCCCTCTCCTAGGCATATTTCTATACTGATCCAATAGTCATGACCAAATGAGGAAATATCAGCCTACTAGTAGATGCAGAAAAAAGAATATCAATTCTAGTGGAACCTTCTACATATTAAAATACGTGTAATGATCAAAAATGCAGTATCAAGGATGTCCAAAGAAAGAAACTAGAAAATGAAAGGAGGTTGGCAAATTGGAAGAAAGCCTAGCTCACATATCTTTTTCTACCAAATGTCACAGAAGTATAAGATGTAGAATTTGATTACTACACAAATCATGTACTTCAGTACCCATTCTTGCGTCTGTGAGGACCCGTCCCTCTATTCATGTGGCTCGTTGTTGACCGCAAGGGCAATTTGGTAAAATTGCGCCTTGCTGGTTTGTTTCACACCCGCGTGTGCACACACAGGCCTTATTTTGGTGCATGTGTTTGAATAGGATGGTTAGGTGAACCCCGGGATCGAGAGATCCGAAATTGCGCTTGAACCGGGCCCAATTTCCCTTCTCAGCGCAGGTTGGATCGATCCGAACTCCACTTCAGATCGATCTGACTCGCACTAGGGAATGGCTGCCGTTACTGGAGCTTGGATCGATCCGAGGTGGAGTTCGGATCGATCCGACTCGCACTGAGGCGTCTGTATAATAACAGACGCCGTACCTCCTTCTTCTCTTCTTCCCGATCTCGCCGCGTCTGAGCTCGTTCCCGGTGATTTCTCGGAAAGAGATAGGAAGATCCAAGGCATTGCTTCGTGGATTGAAGCAGCTCTTGTGAGGTAGGGTTCCTACCTACGGCATTCGTTGGGTTTTTCTCTTGTTCATTGTCGTTCTCGCCGGATTTTGATGTATTCTGAGTAGATCTCCATGCTTAGGCGATGTTTTTCCAGTTTGGAAGCCATGATTAGCTTCGTGAGCATCGTTTCTACCAACTCACCAAGTTTGGTGAAGATTGGCTCAGCTTTCCGGCCGTGTTCGCCGTCGAAAGCTGGCCGGAGGGCCGGTTGGGATCGATCCGAGGATGTCGGATCGATCCAAGTTGCACTCAGGGCGACCTGTTCATTGGTGGGAGTCGGATCGATCCAAGGTGCTAGTTGGATCGATCCAACTTGTCCCAGGAACAGTGCATGAGGGAATGGCTTTACGTGGTTTTCCTAGCCGAATCAATCCAAGGGTGAGTTGGATCGATCCCAAGGCTTGCCGGATCGATCCAAGAGCAAATTGGATTGATCGACTGTGGATGCTTTCTCGGTTTTCCTGGTCGGATCGATCCAAGAGCAAGTTAGATCGATCCGAGCGCAAGTCGGATTGATCCAAAGATGTTGGATCGATCCAACTTGTGCCAGAACGCATGTTTGATACTGTTTTGCCCGCGGGGCTTCGTATGTACGCGGTTTTAGCGGTTTTGCCCGCGGGGCTTGCCATGATGGTTTGTGTACAGCTTTCTGATATGTTTAGTAGTATAAATGTGATACCACGTATGTCCTTTATCTGTATGCCCTTTGCATGTATACCTCTTTATTGCTTTGTGGTGAACCGAGGGAGTCATGACCCTCGGGAGTGTTTAGTATAAATGGGCCGAAGGTGTGCCCTTGTGCTGATGCTTGTTTCTATTGTCTTGTTTGTTGCCTGCTTTACTGCTTTATATCTATCTGTTAGTGATATTGCTATAACTGATGTGTGTTTATGTTATTATATTATTTGCCTGCTTTACTGTTTTCTACCTGCTTACTTATTCTGTTTTATAATTGTCTTGCTTTCCTGCGCATTAGAGGCATGTTAGGCTAGGCGTGGGTTTGGGGTTGTCCCTAGTACTCCAGTATCAATAGCTAAGTGGTGGCTGTCGTTACCCGGCATGGGTGTCCTACTGGTATCGTCACTATCCACCCTGTATCTGGGATTATCGGAGAAAGCCCAACCCTTGAACAGTGGCCATCGGAGGACGTACTATGGACAGGAACCCTGGGGGTATTGATGGGGTGTGTGGGATCCCTGGTAGGACTTAGCTCTTGATTTGGAGTTTAGGGGTTGTATTGACTCTGTGCTTTGAGTGCTGGGAGATGGTTGTCGTAACCACGGTTGTTCCGCCAAGTGTGGAGGTCCCGCTTGGAGAGGGGTGTCCTACGGGTAGCGTCATGTCCTCCCTGTGTCAGGGACTGTCGGAGGTGGACCACCCTTGAGCAGTGGCCATCAGAGGACATATTTTGGACAGGTGCCCTTCGGGTTATTGATGGGATTTATGGGGTCCCTGGCAGGCCTCAGCAGTTGGCACAGAGTTAGTACGGTTGGTGTCGCCCTTCCTTGTGAGTGTCGTAGAGTAGAACCCTGCTGAGCTTTGGCTCATTCCTACCTGGACCGTGTTGTTTGCAGGTGTAGGTACCAGCGCTTCTCCAGTGGGCCCCCGGTGTTCGTCCTGCGGCAGCGCGTCGCCTGCCGACCATGTTTGAGGGCCAAGAGGGCTTTTGTTGTGCTTTTGTGGAGACCCCTGACGATGTATTATTTCTTTTTGATAATTGTAAATGTTGTAAATTTGTATAACTCTGATGTATATGATGTTTTGATCTAGTAGATGTTAACTTTACTTCCGTCTTTTGTTTATTGTATCTGTCTCCGCCTGTTGGTAGTCAGTAGATGTAGGTTCTCCCCCTCGTGTCCCAGTCCGGATGGGTTTTCTGGGCCGGGGCGCGACAGCGTCAATGCAACGGTATAGATTTTTGGACATGGATATGGATCTGGAAAACGAAGAGGCAATTCTTTCCAAAGTCATTTATATCTGTTTCCGAGGTCCTATAATAACCGCCTAATTCTTCTGGAGACTGGTGAATATAAGATGAAATTGGGATTAGAATATATCGAGAATTATTTAGCAAGAAAGAGATAGCATGATACTAGAACAAAAGTTATAAACCATGCATGTGCCCATTCAGTTTTAAACCCAACATGAAGATGATCCTTCTGCCTACCCAATCCGAGATGAAATATTGATTTTGAGCAATTCCTAACCAATTAGAACTTATAATGTTGGAAAGAACATAAGCTATACATATCCATTAGCATTATGGTCCCCATGATCTTATGGCATACTAATCCATAGAGAATGAGTAGATCATCATCTTTTGTAAGAGAACAACTTGCCAAACTAGACACATATGTCATTACTGTTCATATTAAACAAGGAAAAAGGATGAATTGAACATAACTTCTTATATTCAAAAGTGATAGAAGAACTTCCAACGAGGAAAAATATGATTACAACAGCTGCAGGGAAAAACCTGCATCATCAATTAGTAGTGTATGTGAGTACAGAAACCTCTCAAATGAGAAAATAACAAATTTAGCGGAATTCAAAATTAGCATTAACAAAGGGATAGGAAAGAAATCACTAAGTTTGATCTTCTTACCAGTTTTAGAACGGCCGCTAAGAGATTGGAGGTTGGATTGCGGCTGGCGAGGGGGAGGAAGGAAAAGACCCGAGCTGTAGAGCTTGATCAAATCCAGGAAACCAAATATGGTATTGGGTATTTGGAGGGCACTCCCTATCCTCCATACATTGATGAATGAGGTGAAGACGCAGTCGGCAGGGTCCAGATCGGGTTCTCGTCGCCAGTCACACCGATTTCAAGAGAAAGGAAGAGATTTGGCCCATTTTTTCCGATGGACAAAGCGTCAAGAGAATGAAGAAAGGGCTATGCCATTCGCGGAGAAGGAAGACCCATATTTTGCTCCAAATCTGGTATCACGTGAAGCAGAGGGGATGGAGATTTTCCTCAAGATATGAAGTTCTTCGATGGAGAAGGGCCGCAGATGATGTTGGAAAGAGAGGGGTTGGAGATATCAGAGAAGATGGTGTGAGGGTAGTCTAATAATTGACATTGTGGTGGTTGATCGATATAAAAGTGCTGGGTTTCAAAACTAGATTTGCTTAACTCGGGATACACCTCTATCCCTGACTAACCCCATTTGATAACTGATAAGTCACTAATTATTCATAATTAAACCCCTTAAATTACCTTTGTTAGGCCTAGAGTAGGTGTATTTGATATTATATTACTTGATTTCAGGTTTAAGTAGGATTTGAGAAGAAATACAAAAAAATACGGCCAAAAATCACTAAATTCTACAAAAAGACTGCTTCGTCGACTGCTTGGAAATAAATCACCAGAATTTCTGTATACGTCCAAATATTTTGGAAATTTAGTTCGTGGTATAAGACTTCAAGACCTACAACTTTCATGTTGGACATTTTACGAGATGCCTGATGGATTATTACCAGTTTTGATGAAGATAAAGATATATAGCTGCTGGAAAACTGGTCCATCGAAGCTCAGTAGAATATTCGCCAAATATTTCAGATAAGTCCAAATAATGTCAAATCTTCGGGAAAGGATAGAAGCCTTCCTAATCTACATCTTTAATGTTGAGCACATTTCCAAATTCCAGACGGGTTGAACCCAGTCGCGACCGGAAGAGGCTGTTAGAATTAAACCAGGAAATCCGAGTTGCACTAGAGGTCCAACTCAACCCATAACCTTAATTCCGGGAATACACCTATAAGAAGGTGTTGGCTGGCCGAAAATAAGCATCTTTTTGACAATCTTTGGAGGAGGAAGAAGAAGACGGAGAGGATGTGGATGGTGACAGCTTCCTACTCCAACCCGATGACTTTCATCCAAAAGATGAGTTGCTAATTATTGTACTTAGGATTATTCATGAAACCCTAGTGTAGTTTTGGTTTTTCTTTAGTTGGATTCTTATGAACTTCTCGATGCATGATCTCATGAATATGGTTTTATTGTTAATAGAGTTGAAGGAACAGAGTTCCTTAACGTATTTTTAGTCCTACATGATTTCTGTGATTGATTGTAGAGATTTATGAGATGGTTTTCATGAAGTTATTGGTTTGCCTTTGAGATAAGCTATGCTACGCGAAGATAGGTTGTACCAAGGTCATTAGGAGTAGTATAATTTAAGGTAATCGTAGGACCAACAAGCAAAGATAGGTTATGCCGTTGGGAACATTAACTTTCTTTTAGGGATTCATGTGAGCTTGTAGCCATATGATCCATAATGTTGAGAGAAGGGAACAAGATGATAACTAGAGAAGACTAATAATGAAATTAGGGTGGATTGAGTAATTCCTCAGTAACTACTCCATTGATTCAAATTGATCAACCTTTTATTTCTTTTCTTTATTAGTTTGGATAACTCTATTCTATCTTTGATTCTTTTCCTTAGTTTTAGGGTTTCGAGAATTGATTTCAGTTTCTAACGTTTCCCTGTGGATCGACTCCCGACTTCACCGCTATTCTACCTAGTAGTGTAGTGATTGAATAAGGATTATAAATTTATATTTGATTGAGTTTGTAATGTTTTAACGACAACGTTTGTGAGCAATCAATAACCCTAATCTTGTTTGGGATAAGTGTGGTTCCCACACCCACACCAAACATGGGCTTAAGTTTTTTTGCATATCGCCAACTATATTTTAACAATATTGTAGAAAACTACATCTATTATCGTTTATTGCAGAAAACTATCTCCCTTATCGATTAAACTTGTAAAAAACTACGTACCAGTAACTTCCTATAAGAAATAAAATAACATTTTTACTGTCAACTTCTGAGATAGTAGTTTAACATCTTTATCAATTAAACTCGCATAGTGTACATATCTCTTTTATCCATTTTTGTGAGTTTAATCGCTATGAGAGGTAGTTTACTACAATAAATGATAAGGAATGCAGTTTTATGTAATATTGTTAAAATGTAGGTGGCGGTATGCAAAAAACTCATATATTTATATTGGAAAACTCTAACTTAATTTTTTTATGGCAAAAATTAACTCCACTATTTTTTGTGTCCCTTTCGAAGTAGAAAACTACTGTTTCTTATAAATACCTATCTCCAATTGAAGATTATAAATCTTTTTGCCTATGTTATATCGAGTTGGACTAAAATTTTTTGTTGAATTTTTTTTGTAAAGAATTTAACATTCTTTTAGCTGTGAACTTGTTTCTCGGAATGGTATAAGAGGAAGATAAAAGCAGTCAATTTCCTAATTTCAACCAATACAAAAAACAGTATGTTAGCCAACATAATGACTAACCAATCAATGATTAACATGTCAGCATAATAAATAAGGCCGACAAACTTTCAAGCCCAATTGGACGATATCGCTCACTATAAGATCAGCACCCATTGAACGATATTGCTCAATAGTAGATCATCGCTCATTGAACGATATCGCTCAATAGTAGATCATCGCCCAATGAACGACATTGTTCAGAAACAAGTTCATCGCCCAAAAAGATAAAATCTTTTTGGTCAAGAATGATCATCATTGTTCAGAAACAAGTTCATCGCCCAAAACATCTGTCACGAGCGATAATGATTTAAGAATGATGATATTGTTGACCATGAACGATGATTTCCTTACACATAGTTCATCGACCAAAGATGACAATATGTTCTCGGCCAAAGATTTGGTTCAAAGATAACAAAATGTTATCTTTGCACGATGGAGAAATGAAAGAGCATCAGTCAAGGAAGATGATGTTGCGAACACCAACTCACCAACTTGATGCAACCGTCATCGGCCAGAAGCTTATCGCCCAGACGCGACTGTCATCGGCCAGAAGCTTATCGCCCAGATGCAATTGTCATCGGCCAAAGCAAAGAGTGAAGAAACGAGGAAATGTCGGAGAACATAGGACACGCGGCTCATTCAGAGTGAAAGATGGAAAACGGTAGAGAACGTGCTTGGCAGAAGCTATCTAATTGCCTTAGTATAAATAGTCTTCTTCTTTCACCATGTAATCTCTCTCGCAAACTTCAACAGAGCCTGTGCGCCTGGTTTTATTATGTCCTTTATGATACTTTCAGTTCCTATAAGTTGTTGATTTCTTTAATATAATGGCATCGTTTCTTCAATTCTTAGTTAATCTTTTATGCTTTAAGTAGTTAGATTACTGTTTTAGATGGATAATCTAGGTTTAAGTAGTTTCTTTACTTAAAGTTTTCCTTACTGCTATTCCTTAGAATAATTTAATATTAGAAGTTTTACTTCTTAGATTAAATTAAGTTAATAAGTAGATTTAGATATGTTTTTCTGGATTTAGTAATTTAGGTTGATCTTTATCTTTTATTTAATTAATTCTGTAATCCTAGATAATTTAAGGCTTTCATTAGATTATTAAATTAGGTTTAATCTAGATTTTCATATTACTTGACATCTCTGGTTCGATTATTCGAAGGAGTAGAACTTAACTGCAATCATCTGATACTTAAGTGTAGAATAGGATTTGACCTTGACTATTTGACCGGTCAACGGTTAGATTTCCTCTCTAACATTTTTTGGCACGTCCGGTGGGACATGTGTCAAGTCTTTATGGAAATCGATCAAATTGGACCAGATGGTATGGTCGTCACTAAGACTGGGTTGGATACTAACAGTGGTGGTGGAAATGCTGATCACGACGATAGTCCACCAGTTTTAGTTGTTAGTGAAGATGAACCCATTATTCCTCCATCTTTTGACCAACCACACATGCCTCCGCCCGTTCCCCCGCCACACATAGAATATCGAGATAGGCTGGTTTATCGCTCTGTAGAGCGAGGAAACACATCAGCCAGAGGTGCCCTAGATTCAGGAAACATAACGTCAAGTACAGCCCAAACTATGGTCGATGAAGCTTTACATGCTAACAATCAGCAAATGGCTAGCCATATCGCCACTGCTTTAAGGCTTTTTATCGATACCATGCATACCTTTATTAATGCAACCTTATCTCATGCAAACCCTGGGCAAAATGTTGCTTGGCCAACCATGTCAATGATTCCTATCGGCCAAAACACAACTCAGAACAATCGTCCTTTCCCGCCCAATACGACCATGGGACCTGGCGGTAATAACGGTTTTGTTCTTTTGCAAAATCCAATGCACAGCCAAAACTTTCTCGGCCAAAATAGCCAAGTTGGTCAAACTAGCTCAACCCTTCATCGGCCATCGATGAACGATGACAATAACCAAAGACCTAACTTAATCGGTCAAACATCTGGGTTATTTCCATCGCCAACACAAATACCTTATAATAATGAGATGGTAACCCCTGGTGGAATGCCAAACATTGGTGTCCCTCCTTTTCAAGGGATACAAGGCGGTGTTGTTCCTCCGGCACAGGGAGCGCCGAATAATGGAGTCCCTTTAGGTCAAGGAGTACCAATAGGTGGAATGCCTTTGGTTATGGGTGATAACGTTCCTCAGAACGTTCCTCAAAATATTCCTCAGAACATTCCTCCTAATGGCCAGAACCTTGTTTTCCCAAACAATGGCCAAAATATCAGCCAGAATAATATCGGTCAAAATAACAACCTGGGTGCTCAAGGCCAATGGTTTCCACAGAATAACTTTGGCCAACAAGGTGGCCAGGGTATTCGGCCAATAGGGTATAATTTTAATAATCCAAGAATGGCCGATGGTCAACGAATGGGTGATGTCCCTTATCAGAACAATTATCGACCACTTGAGGTACCATTAGTTTATGCAAGACCACCAAACGAGCAATATGATCAAGTATATAACAACCTTCTTTATAATCAGGCCGATGTTTTACGGGAACAAGTTGCTGAAATTTTACAAGAGCAAATAGGTTTAGGACGACCAGCCACCCGTCCAACTTATAGAAAACATTATCCGGATTGGGTTGATCAAATGTACCCACTTCCTACGAACTATAAAGTTCCAGAGTTTACCATGTTCTCTGGTGTAGATGAGATATCGACCATTGAACATATAGGGAAGATCTCTATGCAATGTGGAGACGTGAACGATTTTGTCAAACTTAGACTATTCCCTAATTCTTTATCCGGGGTAGCTTATTCATGGTTCATTAAGCTATCGCCCAATTCTATTCAAAATTGACAGCAAATGGAACATGCATTCCATTCTCAATTTTATAAATCAGAACCAGAAATAACAATGGCCGATTTGGCTCAACTCAAGCAGCGGCCAGATGAGAACGCTGAGTCGTTCCTACAAAGGTTTAAAAGAGCGAGAAGTAGGTGCTTTATTCCCTTGCCTGAAAGGGAATTTGTAAAAATCGATCAAAGTGGATTAGCCTTTGAACTTAAAAAGAAGTTCCAAGACAGGGATTTTATCGATCTATTTCAACTGCAGACTAGCGCCATACGTTATGAACAATTATTGAGAGAAGAAGATCAGATGAAATCATCTTCCAAAGGAACTTACTATAGAGATACTAACTATGAAATAAACCAAGTTAGTGACGTCGATGTAGAAAATTACAATATGGAAGATGTTTGTCTGGCCGAGCTCCTTAAGGGAAAACTTTATATATGTAAAGCTCTTGCCAAACTTTAGCGAGAACTTAAAGGTAAAGAAGTAATCAGAGACGGTAAACGTCCAACGCGAAAGTTTTTTTTTTTTGATATTTTAAAGGCCGATCAAATATTTGATCAATTACTAAAAGATAAACAAGTCAAATTGAAAGATGGACATGCTATGCCAAGCCTTGATGAAATCAAGGACAAAAAATATTGTAAATGGCATAATGCTTGGTCACATCACACTAATCAATGTTTGGCTTTCCGTAATGTTTTGCAGGATGCGATTGATTCCGGTAATATTGGTTTCCCAGCCAAACACATGGGAGTTGATGCAAATCCATTTCCCAAGGCTGCTCCAGTGGGGATGGTACTGACTGATGTGGCAAACTTCAAATTGCCAAAGTTCAAGATTGTCATCGATGAGACTCAGGACGATAATCGTCCAGATGTGTTCGCCCGACTCAGCCAAGAAAAAGGGAAGGAACCTGCTCTTCCACATGTCTGCCCAAGGTGTCATTGGGACCTCTGTCGACCGATGACACCGTTCTATGGGACTAAGTTCCATCGGCCACAGTCCCGACAATGGAACAGAGTTCAGCCTCACACTTATCCAAGGAATTTTGTACCTCAGCCCTACAAGCCAGAGCGATGGTACAACTACAATTGCTATACTCGTCGATCAGTACCTGTGGAAGAGATGACCCAGACTCAGTACCGTCGGTACCAGAAGAAGTATGGCCAGATGATGAGGGCCAAGCAAACTCAAGAAACTAACCCAAGTCAAACTGAAGAGGCTGAGGAAATTGAGGATGATGTTGCTGGCTCCAAAGCAACAGAATCGTCCAAGAGCAAATTTTATCGTCCAAACAAGGACGACGACGATGCGGCCGGAGGAAACCAAGTAATCCGATTTGGATCACTCTCGTCTGTCATCGTCAACAACTATATCTTGCCAAGCCGCCTTGGACAACAATGTCCAGTTGAAAGTGACTCAGAGATATCTGATATGGCCGACAATGAAGCGTCAGCTACTCTGGTCTAGGGGTGAGCATTCGATTCTCGGTCCAGAATCGATGAACCGAATTTTTTTCGGTCCAGTTTTTAAAGAACCGAACCGAACCGAACCGAAGTTACATGGGAACCGAACCGAAGTTACATGGGAACCGAACCGAACCGAAATTTTCGGTTCCAAATTATTTAAAACCGAACCGAACCGAAAAAGTTCGGTTCCAGGACCGAACCGAAAAAGTTGCTCAGGCTCTCAACTCATGCACAATGACAATATCATTAGCTTTCAAGCTCTCAAATTGAAGAGTTCTGCACAGATTTGATATTACATTTGCTATGCATGCCAAAAGATTGAAAACTTGGAAGTAAAATTGAGAAAGAAATAAGCAAACATGAAGAACCAAAAATATTGGATTCAACAACTAATGAGCCATATGTTGGAACATTAAAAGATCAATCCGCAGTATAAAGAGAGGATGAGGGGGAGAGCTATGGTGTTGCCGGAGTTATGGTGTCGCCGGAGAAAAGATGAGAAGAGGCAGAAACATAGACAATAGACACAATGAGTACTGGCGATGAGGGCACCAACCAGCACAGCAGTTATGGTGTCGCTGGCAGACGACAACGAGGGCGACCGGCCAGCGACGAGGTCGAGGAAGGAGGCCGGCAGCGTTGGCGTTGGGCTCTCGTCAGGGGGAGAGCTTAGAAGAGAGGGAGAGCCTGAGCGGACGACAACGAGGGTGGACGGTAGCGCGAGCGGACTGAGACATGGGCGGGCCGCAGGCGGACGACAACGAGGGCGAGCGGCCGAAGACGAGGTCGAGGAAGGAGGCCGGTAGCGTTGGCGTTGGGCTCTCGTCAGGGGGAGAGCTTGGAAGAGAGGAAGAGCCAGGGCGGACGATAAGGAGGGCAGACGGTAGCGTGAGCGGACTGAGAAGGGCGGGCCGCGAGCGGACGACAACGAGGGCAACCGGCCGGCGACGAGGAAGGAGGCCGGCCGGCGACGAGGTCGAGGAGGGAGAGCTTGGAAGAGAGGGAGAGGAGGAGGTGGCGGTGTATTTAGGGGTTAGGGCATCATCGTGAGAACTGAGAAGGCTGAAGCCTTCAGGCTTTTTGTTTGGGCCTTGGGTTACTTACTTGGTTAAATGGCTAGACCGGGTCACCTTGACCGGGTTAGACCATATATGTATGAAAACTTCGGTTCTGACCCGAACCGAACCGAATTTTTTTTAAAGAACCGAACCCGAACCGAAACCCGAACTTTTCATACATGCCAGAACCGAACCGAACCGAAAAACCGAAAAAACCGAACCGAATGGACCGAACTAATTCGGTTCGGTTCGGTTCTTCGGGTTCGGTTCGGTTCTCCTCACCCCTACTCTGGTCAATGGAGATGGAGAAACGACAGTCACCTTGATCGATGAAGTTGAGGATTCAGCACCAGTGAACTTAATACTGGACGATGAAGATGAGTACGTCGAGGTCGAAGAAAAAATCGACGTTCAAGAGGAAGCTCGGAGGAGGGGTATGCCCACATAACAGCTCCTGAAGCAATTGTATGAGGAAGGCAATCCAGCAATTGGACCAGGTGGCCAGCCAAGTGGCCGATATGATTACCTATGGGTCTACGGGGATGTGAAGGTGAAGCGTATTGTAAAAAAGACGGAAGTCGTCGCCCAAATTGTACCATCGACGTCTACAACAATCATCCCAACCGGCTGGGGTGATGAAGAAGACGAACCTATGGTTGAAGATATCGAGTGGGTAGAAGTAGAAGTACCCATCAAGGTTAATGAAGAAGCAGCGAGAAGAAATATTTCCCAAAAGAAGTTGTTGATGGAGCTCTACAAGACGGGTAATCCAGCTATCAGTACTCAGGGCCAGCCAAGCGGTAAGTTTGACTATTTGGTTTGCTATGGTGATCCTATTGTGAAGAAATGGGTTCCCAAAAGCGATGTAGCAAAATACGTTCCGCCAGCCGATGAAGTGCCAATCATCCCAACTGGTTTGGGATATAGAAGCAACAGAGAAACAACAAGAACACCACCAGAAGCCATCATGGGATGGACAAGGAAGCCCAGAAGTTGTTCAAGTTGCCCCCAAAGTTAAAGGCAAAGCAGTAGAATATCGACCTCAGTCATCGGCCAGTTTACATAAGGAAGATCCCCAAGATCGGAACAGGGCTGTGTTCGAACGACCACCAGAAGCAATGACACGCTATTTACGGCCTTTACATATTAAGGCCGAGATCAACGGTGTACCAGTAAGCAGAGTTTTGATTGACACCGGAGCCGCAGTGAACGTTATCCCTGCTAAGATGATGAAGAAACTGCGAAAGACCGATAGCGATCTTATTCCCACGGATATCACGCTAACAGGATTTAGTGGAGTTCCAACCCCGGCGAAAGGAATTCTCCCTTTGGACATCAAGGTGGGGAGTGTCATAAGAACGACGGCGTTCTTTGTCATGGACTCAACGACTAGCTATAATGTCTTACTTGGTCGAGACTGGATTCATGCCAGCCAGTGTGTTCCATCGTCTCTTCACCAATGTCTGTTTCTGTGGAACGACAAAGGAACTGTTGAATCAGTTATGGCCGATAATATGCCATATAGTATGGACACACATGCCGTGGAGGCATCTTTCTACGACTGCAACTATGCTCCATTACAATTCCTTCAGATTGATGACGCACTGAAGGTAGTTTCTGAAAACGGAATCATGCTAAGGGAGCGCGTGGCGGAACTATTCGATCATGCAAGACCAACCTCAGTGGTCTTTGCGCCTAAAGCTGGCCGATCATCGACCACAAGTCTGCAGTGATGGGTTCATACTCTGAGAGAAATCAGGCCGCTGTAACAGCCATAAAAGCCAAATTAATGGCTTATCAGGTAGAAGCGTTCGCCACACAGGAGAACGATCTAGATTGTCTAAAAGAAATTCCCCAGGTTGAACATGAAGAAGTCCCCTATGGAAAACGTGGAAACATGCAAGCTCAAGATTCATTAGAAGAAATCGACCTTGGTGATGGTGAGGAGCATCGTCCAACCTTCATCAGCAAGCTTATCGACCAAAATGTAAGGTACGAACTCATTGCTATTTTACGTTCATATAAGGATTGTTTTGCATGGGATTATAAAGAAATGCCTGGCCTAGATAGAAATATCGTCGAGCATGAACTCCCTACTCGGCCAAATTTTAAACCATATAAGCAAGCGCCTAGACGTTTTGCTCCTAACATAATCTCAGAAGTAAAGAAAGAAATCGAACGATTGTTAGGCGCTAATTTTATTAGAATGGCCAGATATGTAGAATGGCTTTCTAATATAGTGCTAGTTAAGAAGAAAAATGGCAAACTTAGAGTCTGTATTGACTTTAGAAACTTAAATTTGGCAACACCTAAAGATGAGTATCCTATGCCATCGATCGATAATTTAGTCGATTCAACCGCTGGACATGAAATATACTCATTTATGGATGGGTATTCTGGATATAATCAAATATATATCGCCGAAGATGATGTTCATAAAACGGCATTTAGATGTCCAGGATCACTTGGTAGTTATGAATGGATTGTTATGCCCTTTGGTTTAAAGAATGCTGGTGCAACTTATCAGCGAGCGATGAATCTAATTTTTCATGATATGATCGGCCATTTTATTGAGTTTTACGTCGATGACATTGTATTGAAATCACCAGTTATGGCCGATCACTTTTCACAGTTGATCAAAACTTTTGAACGAATGCGAGAGTATAATTTGAAGTTGAATCCTTTGAAGTGTGCATTTGGAGTACAAGCAAGGAATTTTCTTGGTTTTCTCGTCCATCAACGAGAAATAAAACTTGACCAAAACAAAGCAAAGTTTATAATCGAGGCCAGCCCTCCAAAGACTAAGAAAGAACTGCAAAAGTTTCTTGGTCAAGTAAATTTTTTAAGAAGGTTCATTGCTAACTGTGCAGGTAAAACTCAAGAGTTTTCATCGCTCTTACGACTAAAGAATGAAGACGATTTCGTCTGGGAAGAACGACATCAACAAGCATTTGAACGCTTGAAGGAATGTTTATCAACGCCACCAGTTATGGCGCCGCCAAGGTTGGCACAACCCATGAAGCTCTACATCGCTGCA
Source organism: Narthecium ossifragum (assembly GCA_963920575.1). Classification (NCBI taxonomy): domain Eukaryota; kingdom Viridiplantae; phylum Streptophyta; class Magnoliopsida; order Dioscoreales; family Nartheciaceae; genus Narthecium; species Narthecium ossifragum. Next base: position 9,200,205 of record OY986971.1, on the reverse strand, counting down.
GCAGACCGATCAATAGGAGGTCTCTTGGCGCAAGATGGAAAAGATGGAGCTGAGAGAGCAGTGTACTATCTAAGTAGACAGTTGTTACCTTATGAACAAAAATACTCGGCCATAGAAAAGTTGTGTTTGGCATTGTATTTTATGTATACCAAGCTGAGAGCTTATTTAAAGCCTGTAACTGTCTATTTGATATCTATGTTCAATGTAATGAAATTCTTGTTTTCTTGGCCAATTTTACACCAACGTATTTGCTATTGGGTTTTAACTTTGGCTGAATTTGATATTCAGTTTGTGTCTCAAAAGGCTGTTAAAGGCCAGGCATTGGCCGATTTTTTAGCCGATTATCCTTGTCTAGATGTACCAAAGGAGTTAGAGCGAGAAATTAACCTTGTATTGCTCATCCCATGGACAATGTACTTTGACGGTTCTAAATCAACCTCGTATTGCTCATCTATATATGCCAAAGGATGTGAATCATGCCAAAGACATGGTCCATTACAGCGAGCACCAGCAAGTGAGTTATAGATCATCGTCAAGCCTTGGCCATTCAGATGCTGGGCGATAGACATTATAGGGAAGATATATCCTCCATCGTCCATGTTGCATTGTGGCAACAGACTATTTTACTAAATGGGTAGAAGCTATCCCATTAAAGACCATTTCTGATGATTAAGTGATAAACTTCATTTGGGAAAACATCATATGTAGATTTGGCATTTGACAAACAATTGTGTCCGATCAAGGGACAATGTTTGTAATTTGTAAAGTAAAGAATTTTTTGGCCGAGTATAAAATTAATATGGCCAATTTTACACCTTACTATGCCCAATCTAATGGACAAGCTGAAGCGTCCAATAAAACCATCAAGTCAATCATACGAAAGATGATGGATGATAACCCAAGGCAATGGCATGAAGGTTTACTAAGAGCGTTATGGGCACATAGAACTACACCTAAGTCTAGTACTAAGGTTACGCCTTACCAATTAGTCTATGGTCAAGAAGCGGTGCTACCGGCAGAGATAAATGTTCTATCGCCCAGAGTTCTAGAACAAGATCGCTCAACTAGTGAAGAATATGAAGAAACATTAATGTATAATCTTTTGGAGCTCGATGAACAATGAGCTATTGCCTTAGAAAATATAGAGACACAAAAGTTGAAAATGGCCGATATCTATAATAAAAGGGTAGTTTCAAAAGAATTTCAAGGAGGCAAAACGATCCTACCTATAGATCGTAATGATCCCAAATATGGAAAGTGGTCGCCCAACTGGGAAGGACCATACTTGGTCGATCAAGTATTTCCAAACGGATCATATCAACTGAGGACTATCGACGGTGGGTTGCATCGATCAATGATCAATGGTCGATACCTTAAGAAATACTACCCATCAATGTAATAAAAAGCATAGAAGAAAAAACGTCCTTAAGATTGGACGATAGCAATTAGCAAAATTTTGTCCATTTCAAAAATATCGACCAAAAGTTTTACATTACAAGCTATCTTCTTAAAGAAAGTTGTTGAGAGAAACGAGCGATTTTATATCTGAAGGCTTTAAGCCGATTTTTGCTCTTGACCAATTCAGCGTTGATTTCAATTTGGCGATCTTTAGAGGAGTCAGCTTCGATGGCATCATATTCTTCTATATTTTTATTGCTCTCTTGGTTGATTTGCTGGCTCTCTTTGATAAGATAATTCTTCTGGGTCTTCAGTTGAAGAATTTGTGCTTCTAACTCTTTGATTTGAGCATCAACCTTAGAAATGGCCGATTCCCTCTCGCCGATAGCATCTACATTCATCGCCATCTTTTTAATGTCATCGCTGATTTTATTTTTCGAAAGCGCTTGTCGTTCTCGACGTTCTCCAACAAGGACAAGCTCGTGGACTAAGGTTTTCTTCTCTGCATCAAAGCTTTCGACGATTGATTTAATGCTTTGGACGTCGTCTATTTCTTCAGACGAAAATCCTAACACTTCAGGATCAATAGCCAAGAAGATGGCAGTCGATTTCTCTAGAAGATGTTGATCGGCAGTTGTGAGGTCTTCCTTGGGTAGCTTGTCCAAAATGATCATACAATCGGCCAATGCTTTTCTAAGGTCATGATATCAACCTTGTTGGATTACAGCAGGGTCAGAAGCCGTTTTCTTTCCAGAAAGACGAGCCTGCCATGTTTCATTCAGAGAGTGGAGAGAATTGACCAATGCAGCCATAACGGCCTACAAAGTTGAGGGCGATAAAAGTCAAGATCGATATCGATCATAAAAATAAATTTATCGGTCAAAAGCTGAACTCATACCTCATCCGAAGCAAAAGTAGATGAACTTGCTTGCGGAGTGACGAACGATGTCGATAGCAGGACGATAGGTACAATCGCCAAAGCGTCATCGGTCGGTGTTGTTGGTGGCAAAATAAGATTTGGAGCAGGCGTTGTGACAAAAATGTCTATTGTTGAAGTGCTGGGGGGCACATTGACATTATGTTGAACGTCACTGGCCGATAGCTCCGGGACAGCTGATGTCTCGACCAAAGGTTGCAAGGCCGATACACCAGTAGAAACTGTGTCAGATGATAGTTGAATATCACCAAGGTCCTTCAAAAGATTAAAAGGACCATAAACAAGCATCTGACCAATAGGTGACAAACCTGGGCTGATCGGAGCAAGGTTCAAAACGTCGAAAATATTTTCAACGTTGACATCATCTCGTCTTTCTTCTTCAGACGATGAAATGATGATGTTTTCTTTAGTAGAAGGCTGTCAAATAGAGAAATGAAGAAAAATCGATTAGACAGATCATTGAGAAAAAATGGTTAAAGGTTGAATTTAAATGAACATATACTTGTTCAGTCAAGAGTTCAATTTGACTAGAGGCAGCGACAAGATTTTTCTCGATTCTTTGATCAGCAGTTTTCTCGGGCACATCGGAAGGAGAAATCGAAAGAGAAAAAAGACGAGAAGGAGTAGAGGAGTCCGATCTCTCTCTGCAAAACAAGAAAAGAGAGAGTTCGAGATATAAAGATAAAGGAATGCAAGATAATGGACAAAAGACTCACTTAGAAGCAGAGGTAGAATACACACTCTGCCTACTCTCGGGTGACCTTGCCTCATCTCCAACTGCTGAAGACGACGGATGTCGCGCCCCGACCCGCGAAAGCCCAACCGGGCCGGGCGACGCGAACCGGAACCTAACAAACGCGGAAGAAAAGACGGCGAGGGTTCCCTCTAACATATTGGTCTCCCTAACAATTCACCAAAAGCACCCTCAATTAAAAGACATTAATTTAACAACATCGAACCACAGATTTAAAACCCAAAGTGTTTAATATACATATCCTCGGAGAGGGCAAGATTCGAATACAACATTACTCCCGTAGGAGACTAACTAACCAAAGGTAAAAGCAGTAAAGATCGCCATCTCTCAAAGTCCACCAGGCGCCGCCGCACCGCCGACCAATTGCCCGGTAGGGGCCACAGAGGAAGAACTGACGCTTGCACCTACAAAACGCAGCCCAGGTAGGTGTGAGCACTAAGCTCAGTAGGGATCTACACTACATCACACAGAAGGAAGAGGGAAACGCAACAGTGTCGCCCTCAAGCAAGACTTGGGTGTGCAGCAAGGGTCCCATAACACTTTCGCCGGTGTCCCTGAAGGGAGGCCCAGTTATGGTCTTCCAGCCGAACTGGTCACATATTGGGTTGCCCTCAGCGAGGCAGGAAACCACACTGCCGTCTCACTAGCAGGCACCGGACACTGCTAGGCGGGCAACCACACCGCTGGGTAGGCACCTCTTCCCCCCAAGAGACAATGACCCGGACACCGGTTTGCACCCACAACGTCTGGCTTGAGGCCGACACGACCTCTACAGTCATCAAGCAACAAGTGTACCAGTCATCTAAGCCTATCATCGAATCGACTGGACACCACAATTTGAACCGGGTCCAAACTACCCAACCCCGGTCCTAGGGCTAAGTCTGAGCTTCCAGCCTCGGGACGGCGACCCACAGATCACCCACGCCCTAACCAATGCAACTAATGCACAACAAGGAATTCATGCTATGAAGATACACAGATAAGAAGTAAAGCATGCAACAGTATGACAAACATCATATAAGTCAACCGGATCGCTGCAGCGGTACTACCGACCATTGCCAGCCGATCCGCAGTGGGTCCCGACATTACGACGGTACCACGACCGTCGACCGCAGACTCCTGCAAAGGGAAGCAACCCCGAAAACCGCTGATGAACAGTAGAAATATAATATTATAATTTGACATATAATATTATATTTAAAACACCAAAAGTTCTCTACTAGAAGCTATTTGACCCCGTCGATCCGACGTCCAAACGACGTCGGATTTGAGATCCAAGTTAGCCATCAGTAGATGTATATGTATGGATCAACATATCCAAAATCCATGATCATCCAATGGTTGGATTAACGGGAAAACACGAATCAAAACCGTTAATCAAACTAACTCACCAAGTAATAGTCCGATCGATCGAACTATGAAAGTCCGATCGATCCCACTCTAACTTACCAAGCATTTGCTGCAACGCAGCCCTCCAGTAAAAAATTCACAACAAATCGTAGGAAAATCGGAAAAAAGTGAAATCAGTTGGGTTAGAGAGTAGATTCAAAGATCTACAACTCTCATGCTCATCACCACCCAAGAACATGTACGTACTGGCCGAAAAACACGCCGCAAGCCGACTGTTCTTCAAGAACAGCAGAAACCGGGAAATCTGAGATTGATGGGTGGATTGTGAGGCCCGCTGGGTCTACCGAGGCGACAAGATGCCTGCGCCTGGAGGGCGGGGCTGAGTCGGGTAGCCGGGTAAGCAATCCCACAACGCCTGGGTATGGTCCGGGGTTCGATATAAGTATATAGTAACCCCTTAATAGACACAACGCGCTTTAAAGCCGTGATGGCAATGAACCGCAGAAACACTCCAGTGTTAAGCGTGCTTGGGCTGGAGTAGGTTTGGGAGGGGTGACCTCCCGGGAAGTCCGATCGATCGGTGGGTTTATCGATCGATCGGCTGCGGTGAGCCAAAAGCGGACAATATTGTGTCGGGTGGGGCCATCGGGTGGATCCTGGTTGGACCGGGAGCCCGCGGGGCGGGGCCCAGTGGAGGGCCGGGGCGTTACTGTGAGGCCTGCTGGGTCTACCGTGCGACAAGATGCCTGCGCCTGGAGGGCGGGGCTGAGTCGGGTAGCCGGGTAAGCAATCCCACAACGCCTGGGTATGGTCCGGGGTTCGATATAAGTATATAGTAAGTCCTTAATAGACACAACGCGTTTTAAAGCCGTGATGGCAATGAACCGCAGAAAAACTCCAGTGTTAAGCGTGCTTGGGCTGGAGTAGATTTGGGAGGGGTGACCTCCCGGAAAGTCCGATCGATCGGTGGGTTTATCGATCGATCGACTGCGGTGAGCCAAAAGCGGACAATATTGTGTCGGGTGGGGGCCCTCAGGTGGATCCTGGTCGGACCGGGAGCCCGCGGGCCGGGGCGTTACATTTATCATGCATAAAACCTACTCAGATCTCAACCAAATATCATGAAACTTATATCAGTAATTCTACTAGGCAAGAGGAAGCTAAAAATACCAAGATCAACAAGATCAAACGGCTAGATCTAGAGAAACCCATTAAAAAACACATGTAGATAGAAGAACCTACCGAACTGCACATTCCTTGGCACCAACAACGCTCCAAACCACCTCAACGATCTTCCTCTCGTCGCCACGAATCCAACAAGCTTTCAAGCTCCTAAAAAGGTGGTCGGAGGAGGGAGAACGACGAAGAGGTAGGGGGCTGCCGGAAGAAACAGAGGAAACAGGGCACCGCGGGAAGAAGAGAAAGAAGGAAGAAGAAGAGAAGAGAAGAGAAGGAAAGAAGAGGAAGGAAAGCTCGGGGGAAAGCCGGGAAAATCGGAGGAAAGGGGAAGGACGGGAGGGAAAGTCCTCCCCTTCTGATAAGGGAGAGCGACGGCCAGCGACCGTCCTCGCGAAGGAGAAAAAGCCACCGACTTGCTCACGAGTCCGATCGATCGCTCCTATGAGCGATCGATCGCTCCTATGAGCGATCGATCGCTCAAGGGTCGTCAGCTGCCCAAAAGCAAGCTTCAGCGCGCCCGAGCTGGGATCTTCCGATCCCGGGTCCACCTAGCCATTCTAAACAAGCAATAACACATACAAGGTCAGTGTGTGCACACGCGGGTGTGAAACAAACTAACAAGGCGCAATTTACCAAATTGCCCTTGTAGTCCAAGAAACAATGCGATCCACCGGATCGCGCGCTCGACGCGAAGCAAACCAACGAGCCACGGGCCTGACCCAGCCGGTCGACCCAGGAGTAGAGGGACGGGTGCTCACAACGGAGCTTGTTGATTAGATTCCTCACCTGCTGCTTCCTCAACTACTACATCTTCAGCCGCTACTTCATCGGCCATTGCTTCCTCGATCAAAGGCCTTTCAGCTAATGGAGATATCCTGGATTCACCAGTTGATATCCTCTTTTTCTTCCGAGAGAAAGCCTCTTCAACAGACTTCCCCTTTCTCTTCTTGGGCGATTTTTCACCCTTTCCAGCAGAAGCAGCGACTTTCTTTTTCTTTTGAGGTCTATCTTCTACCTCAGTCTGATCCGAAGTATCCTTCTTACGTCCCAACTTTTTGGGAGGAATGAATTTATTGAAGACATCACTTTTGTCTTTAGAAAAATGACGCTATTTAATGGCCGAATCCCAAATATCAACGATGGCAGCATCGATGTCGGCCACAGGTTCAAAATTTGCAAATTTAAAGTGTTTGCAAAGCGCTATATCCTTTTTCTCCACGGAGACTACTCTATCGATGTTGTGAAAAACACATCGTCCTTTAGCTACTATGTTGTAGCTGAAATAAGGAGGAACTGGCCAAGCTTGCTTCAATCCGAATTGGCGGGCGACAATGTTTGGAGCATAAACTTCCACTCCGCATTTATTGTTCAGTCTTCCCCACAACATATCGAAATGAAGATCTCGGCCGACCAAGAAACGAGCCCAAGCCAATTTCTTTTCCTCATCGTCCAGATTGGCCGATAGATCAAGGAGTGGACGAATGCAAGCTGGGTGAGAGTTATGGCTGAAAGGACGATAGGAAGAAAAACTGGATAAAGTATAAAAATAATTGAAAGTCTGCTGGAAGGATTTGGGAAGGAATGAAGAAGAAAGATACAAATGGCCTTGTGTTCTGGCCGATGAAGAAGGAGGAAGATGGAGTCCAGAAAAATATGCTTTAAACCACAATTGAACGATCCAAAGAGGACCAAAACTAGTGAGATTCCCACCCTCTCTCAATTGCTCAAGAGTAAGGTAAATACCTCTGTATATGGCCGATAGAATAAAGGTAAAAAGAGACAAAACTTGCTTTCCAGAAGCGATAGCTTGCGCAAGACCGATATAACCCTTAATAGGTTTCTTAGAACGAAGACAAAGAACAAATTTACAAAGCCAATAATAAATGAACGCTAATCGTTCTCTAGCATTTGGTGGCTCATCGGTCTCTTCAAGTTTGGCATAGGCATTGATAAAAACACCATAATTTTTATCAGAATAAAAAATTGTCTCTTTAGAAGAAAACTCCATATTGGCCGATACCAGTTCGCCGATAGGAGAGAGACCAGTCAACAAAGCGATGTCAAGGAGGGTGATAGAAAGTGTACAACAAGGGAAGACAAAATTGTTATACTCTATCGACGAAAAAAGGAACGATGACAAGAGTAAATTAGGCTCTTGAGCAGGAACCCTAGTGCTCAAATCCAAGAAGTCCAAAATTCCGCCATCAGAAAAGATTTTCTTGGACTCCAAATGACTAATCATTCTACTATGCCATCTAGTGAACTTGTCATCGACCAAAAGCCATGTTATAATGGGACTTTTGACAGAAAGGCTAGAAAGATTAAGTTCTTGAGAAAAAGGCAGATCACAAGATGTTGGAAAACTTTGAACAACAACTTGAAGATCAGGGGAAAGAGAGGGCAAAAGATCAGAGATGAAGCAAGGACCCAAAGAAAAGAACCTGGAAGAAGAATCTCCTACCTTGACCAAATAATTTCCTCTCGCCTCATCTGATCTCAAAATCCCATTGAATTCTCCATAGGCTTTGCAAGCATCCTTATGCACTTCTTCATCAGTTTTGAGTTCACGAACCATCGTGGCAACGGAAAGTTTCACAGAAAAAAGAAAGAAGAAGAAACTCTCAGACGTCTCAGAACTCACAGGAAGAAGGAAAGCCTAAGCGCCGCAAATGAGAAGGAAGAAAGAAAACTAAAACCCTAACAGAAGGAAGAAGAGCCAATCGTGGTCTTTCGCGCCAAAGACGTATGGCCAAAAGGGTATGCATGTCAGCAAAGGACGGCGCATTAAATGCGGAATATCAAAAGATATGGATAGAGAGAAGAAACAAAACGATGATTCTGTTTCCCAGAGAATGATCATAACCAGCCTTTAATGGTTAATAAGCAAGCTGTCAGATCACTTCAGATGCGGTCACCTCATCATAATTTCAAACTCCTCGATTACAGCATGGGGGGCAAAATGTTAGCCAACATAATGGCTAACCAATCAAAGATTAACATGTCAGCATAATAAATAAGGCCGACAAACTTTCAAGCCCAATTGGGCGATATCGCTCACTATAAGATCAACACCCATTGAACGATATCGCTCAAGAGTAGATCATCGCTCATTGAATGATATCGCTCAATAGTAGATCATTGCCCAATGAACGACATTGTTCAGAAACAAGTTCATCGCCCAAAAAGATAAAATCTTTTTGGTCAAGAATGATCATCATTCTCACAAAGAAAACATCTGTCACGAGCGATAATGATTTAAGAATGATGATATTGTTGACCATGAACGATGATTTCCTTACACATAGTTCATCGACCAAAGATGACAATATGTTATCGGCCAAAGATTTGGTTCAAAGATAACAAAATGTTATCTTTGCACGATGGAGAAATGAAAGAGCATCAGTCAAGGAAGATGATGTTGCGAACACCAACTCACCAACTTGATGCAACCGTCATCGGCCAGAAGCTTATCGCCCAGACGTGACCGTCATCGGCCAGAAGCTTATCGCCCAGATGCAATTGTCATCGGCCAAAGCAAAGAGTGAAGAAACGAGGAAATGCCGGAGAACATGGGACACGCAGCTCATCCAGAGTGAAAGATGGAAAACGGTAGAGAACGTGCTCGGATGAAGCTATCTAACTGCCTTAGTATAAATAGTCTTCTTCTTTCACCATGTAATCTCTCTCGCAAACTTCAACAGAGCCTGTGCGCCTGGTTTTATTATGTCCTTTATGATACTTTCAGTTCCTATAAGTTGTTGATTTCTTTAATATAATGGCATCGTTTCTTCAATTCTTAGTTAATCTTTTATGCTTTAAGTAGTTAGATTACTGTTTTAGATGGATAATCTAGGTTTAAGTAGTTTCTTTACTTAAAGTTTTCTTTATTGCTTTTCCTTAGAATAATTTAATATTAGAAGTTTTACTTCTTAGATTAAATTAAGTTAATAAGTAGATTTAGATATGTTTTTCTGGATTTAGTAGTTTAGGTTGATCTTTATCTTTTATTTAATTAATTCTGTAATCCTAGATAATTTAAGGCTTTCATTAGATTATTAAATTAGGTTTAATCTAGATTTCCATATTACTTGACATCTCTGGTTCGATTATTCGAAGGAGTAGAACTTAACTGCAATCATCTGATACTAAATTGTGGAATAGGATTTGACCTTGACTATTTGACCGGTCAATGGTTAGATTTCCTCTCTAACACAGTAATTATAATTATATATTTTTCTTCCATGCAAAATAAATATTTGAAATGGATTGTGGTAAAAAAAAAGTATCGCTTGCAGTCATGCAGATCTCTATCAGCTTAGAATCTATGGCCGAAACAAAAGATTATATATATATATATATATATATATATATATATATATATATATATATATATATATATATATATATGAGGCTCCAAATTCATGGTACCGAGTTGAGGTTTGATGATTTTATTTCCCCGGCCTTTTGGTTCAACAATACAAAAAAATAAAATGAGTTGAGGTTTGGTAAGAAAAACTGAAATGAAACATGTTAATGTTTTCCGCATTTGCAGAGTGTGTCATATATGCAAACTAGTTGTGCCCCCTGTCACATGGCAGGGTGCTGTCACGCCCCGACCCACGAAGGCCCAACCGGACCGGACGACGCGAAACGGAACCTAACTAATGCAGAAAAATGTTTTGGCAAGGGGTTCTTTCTAACCTACTGGTCTCTCTAAACAATTCCTTATTAAAACAAGATTATCAACTTCAAAAGAAATAATATAATATTCAACATCCTCAAAATGGTTTACATTTGTAGAAGATACTTCCGTAGGAGACTATCTAACAAAAAGGTGTAGAAGACTATCACCGCTTCTCAAGCACCGCCAGACGCCGTCGCGCCACCAAACACCTGCCTGGTAGGGGCCACCGAAGAAGAGCTGACGCCTGCACCTGCAAAACGCAGCCCGGGTTGGAGTGAGCATAAAGTTCAGTAGGGTTCTTAACTACGACACACAGAAAGGGAACACAACATTGTCGCCCCCATGCTAGGCCTAGGTGTGCTACGGGGCCCCACAACCCCACCGCGCGTCACTAAGAGCTCCTGTCCAGGTCCCACCCTAAGTGAAGCTGGAAAACAACACTGTTGTCCCACTAGCAGGAACTCGACACTGCTAGGCGAGGGACCGACACCGGCTGCACCCTCAACACCTGGCTTGAGGCCGACACGACCTCTAAATCATTGATCAATATGTATTCAAGTCATCTAAACCTATCATTGATATCGACTGAATACTACAATCCAATCTTGACCTTGCTCCGCCACGGTCCTAGAGCTAAATCTAAGCTACCCAAAAGCCTCGGATCGGCGATCGACCGATCGCCCACGCCCTAACCTTATGCATCTAATGCATAATTAATAATGTATGGTATGATCATACACAAGTAAGAGATAAACATGCAACAATATGATAAAAGCAACACACAAGTATAACTGGATCGCTGCAGCGGTACTACCAACCGCTGCCAGCCAATCCGCAGCGGGTCCCGGCATTACGACGGTACCGCGGACTCCTGCAACAGGAAGCAACCCCGAAAACTCATATGAACAATAAAATATAATATTATATGTTCTGAAGATATAATATTATTTAAATCACCAAAATCCTCTACTTAGTGGCTAAGTGACCTCGTCGATCCGACATCCAAACGACGATGGATTCGAGATCCAACTTAGAAATCAGTAGATAAACATGCTGGGATCAACATATCCAAAATCGGGAAACATCCAACGGCTCGATTACCGGGAAAACACTAATCGCAACCGCTAATCTCACTAATTTACCTTCACTTTCTACAACGCAGCCCAACCGTAGGAAATTCATAAAAAATCATAGGTAAATCGGAAAATTATGACACCAGTTGGGTCTGAGAGTAGATACAAAGATCTACAACTCTTATGTTCATCATAACCCAAGAACATGCAAGTAAAAACCGAAAAACGCGCCTTAAACCGGCTGTTCTTCAAGAACAGAGAAACCGGACAATCCGAGTTTAATCATGCTAAAAACCTACTAAAATCTCAATCAAATCTTATGAAACTTACAACAGAAATTACACTAAGCAAGAGGCACCCAACAACACCAAGATCACCAAGATCTAACGGCTAGATCAAGAGAAAACCCCTAAACTAACTCAAGTAAGTAGAAACCTATCGGAAGGGCACTCCTCAGCTAATTCCTCGCGCTACGAGCACCAAACCAGCTTCAAACCAAGCCAGGGATCTTCCTCTCGCTGTCACGAACCCAACGAGTCTTCAAGCACCCAAAACGGTGGCCGGAGGAGGGAGAACGGAGGGGAAGAAGGTGCTGCCGGAAAACAGGGGAAGCAAGGCCGCGAGAAGAAGAAGGAAGAAGAGAAAGAAGGAGGAGGAGAAGATCGAGGAAGAAGAAGAAGGGAAAGGCCAGGGAAGGGGGAGAAGAAGAGGATAAGGGAGAGGAGAGGAGAGAAAGTCTTCTCTCCCTCTGACAGTGGAGAGCGACGGCTAACGGCGGTCATCCTCTCAAAAATCACCGCCAAGACTTTCTGGTACAGGAAGATCGATCTTCCTTCTCCTTAGCAAGAAAGATCGATCTCCTTTGCCTAGAAACTCAAACTTGGGCTAAAACACAAGCCCAAGCTCGGATCTTCCGATCCCGGATCCACCTAACCATTGTAATCAAACACTAACACAAACATGGTCAGTGTGTGCACACGCGGGTGTGAAACAAACCGACAAAGCGAAATTTATCAAATTGGCCTTGTGGTCTACAACGAGCCACAGGCTCGACCCAAGCGATCGACCCAGGAATGGAGGGACATGTCCTCACAGTAACCAACAATCCCACCCCAATAACCACCCAATAACCCCCTTTCACTAAACCCCCCTCAACCTAGGATTATCATACCGCATAGGCGCCACATAGGCTCCACCTATGATATTCTCCCGCTATGTAGGACAACAAAAATTTCACTTATAACTATAGTCTCTTATAAGGATGATTGTGGCACATGATTTCTGAAGAAATAAGATATTATTTGCTGAATAAAAACTAAGACTTCTTTAAAAACTTTATTTCTAAGAAGAATTACCAGGATTCCATTTAAATCATCCTCTAGTGTTACTGGCTCTTCTATGGCCTCCAGATTTTTCTCATCACTGTATACTTTTCTAAAGGATATTGGCCTTTAGTTACACAAACAAAACATTTGATGGTTCTCCTTAAATATAGCTTGCTAGCTCTAACTAAAATGGAGACAATTAAGTACTTGGTTTTAAGGATTCTACGATTGCAGCTATTATAGATGATCAGATCTAAAAATTTCATCAAGATAAGACCACTTGATCGATCTTATTCCTAGGATATACATCAAAGAGATGAATATATGCTAATTAATTAATGTATAAAATCTCTTAAGCTAATAAACTTGTCAAAGCATCCTTCTAATTTTGCAGATATACAGACAGCCCATATGCTTCATATATGAGACATTACTTTCTCAAACATATCATAAACACACACCACTTATTTAGAAACAGCACTCAGAAAAAGAAAAATTATACAACCCCTACTAAATATGAACCTTCAATTCATAGTCATGATCATATATACTGAAAGCTTTTCAGTATGCAACTACTATCTTCAAGCCCATGGTCTTCTGCGCAAACTCCACGAGGTTCTTGATCTCGTCGTCGTCGATGTATCCGTCGCCGTCGGAGTCAGCTTGGCGGATGCCGCGGCCGCTCTTCCAGTTGCTGAACCGCCCTCTGACGCTGCGGATGGCCCTCTGCAGCTCCTCCCGGCTTATCCTTCCGTCCTTGTCAACGTCGAACCTCTTCAACCAGTCCTTGAACTCCTCCACGGTCATGTCTCCGTCCAAGGAGCGAGTGGTGGTCTTGATGGCCATGGTGGTTTTAAATGCAGTGAGCTATGGAGAGTTTTGAGAGCCTGGCATCATTTATATACATGTTCACAGGCATCTTATATCTTTTTTCCCTTGCCTTTATTCTATTCCATCAAGCACCATTGATGTGTCAGGTTGAAGGACTTTAATTAATTAGTGGTCCAGATTCTTCACACTATTTGTTTTCATGCCAATCTGAAAGAGCTGGAAGTAGAATTACCTAAATTTTGGTGGGCTGGAAGTCACTTTCAGGAAATTCACTTTCGCCACTTTCAATTTTTGAAGAATTGGAAGTGGATTACTGGTCTAGATTCTTGATGCTCTTTGTTTTTATACCAACCTGCAGGAAGAGTTGGAAATCAAATTACTTATTTCTTGGTGTTCCATGCATGGATTCTGCATAAGTGCCATGAACTTCACTTCCGAGGAAGTAGCTTTCAGGGAATTTACTTTGACTATTTCCAATTTTGAAGAGGTGTAACTTCATTTCCAAGGAAGTGAGTTTCCGAACACCCACTTCCATACTGCATGCCTAGTAGTTGTGTTGAATGAAAAAGCTTAGAAGTTAAGAGCTCATTAGTACTGCTCTTCAGCTAGGCTTTATCAAATTTCAGTGATATATGCTAAGTTATGATGAAGAGTGCTGATTTGTGTACATGAACATGTGACATGTGTATTTAGTCAAGTACCGATTTTTTGATCTATGGCTACCGATGGGATAAATGAAAACATCGATATCTCACTATAGGAGGACTTTGTACTTATCTTAAATATTAGATGGTTTAGAAGTTAGTGGCATTGTGATAGAATCAATCTTATCAAATATAGAGAAAGTAGCTAAAAATTCTTTGTGATGTCAAGGAAAAAAGCATATGTAATGCGTTCTTCGGTCATCAAAAAGAATAATCTAAAGCGCAAATACCGCAAAAGCAGTGCCACCGACAAAAAGAAGAAGGAGATGATAAGTAAATATGGAACATTTCAGAGCTGGGCTATTTTCCATTGCAATGCGTATGCTTTTGGTGCACTTTGTTTATCTGGTATGAGCTATTAGTTTGATATATAGCTAGCTTATAGCTACCTTATACAAATCTAAGCCTCGATTACAAAACTTCTTTCAGTGATTTAGGAATTGACTTTCTCATTGAAACAAACTGATATATCATACAATACTAGTAGTTATTTCTAACTGTAAATGAGAATCTGATACAGATTGAAAAATTTACTCCAAATTCTCAAAACTGCCTTTCTTTGTCATCTTTTTTTTTGGTCATCTAGCTATGCCAGGTGTGCACTCATATATAGCTATCCTACGAGATTCATGGGCGTTTGCGTTAAATTTCAAATCGGTCATATCTAATCTGCTGAAAGTGGCTAAAATTTTTTCAGTAATGGGACCAAGGATGGTATTGATCTAGTCAGTTTATTGCAGAAGGAATCATAAAAGTGAGAAGAATACAACAAAGGCAAAGGTGCACACCGAAAGAAGAAGATACCTGCATATATCAAGCAATTACAATGAACAGGAAAGCCAATCTTTGTTCTTAACTTCATGATTTTTTCCATCGAATGATACAAATTTAGTGCAACTGACTGAGGCAGAAGTGCTAAGTTACCACCAGATTTAAATAGATAACTTTCCATTTGCAAACGAATTCCATTTCCAAACGAAATTTTTTTCTAGTTTTTTCTTCATCGAAGGATCATTGCAGATAAATGCAAGTCTAATCAAACTATCCTCTAGGAATTATATGCTGCACACTTGTCAGATTAAAAGTAGCGTGATTCTATCCGCACGACATTTTGGACTCACTACACCATAAATCAAATGGGTTTTTGATACCCATAATTTCATGACGTCAAAGTTCTTAAATGTCATTTCATAACTGTGACAACTATCCAAAATCCTTCATAATCAATCTATTTACTCTAGACACCCCCATCATCATCTTCATCTAGCTCCAAACATCTTGTGAGGATCCCCCAAGGAGGTGGATTGCGTTGATCCGGCATTTTAACGCTAGTAGTCGGATGCTCATTAAACAATCTCACAACGCCTGGGTGTGGATTAGGAATATATTTATATCTATATTAATCGCCTTCTATAACACAACGTGTTTTAAAGCCGTGATGACAGTGATTTCGCTAGAAAACCTCAGGTTAAGCGTGCTTGTCTTGGAACGGTTCTGGGATGGGTGTCTTATCCACGGGGAAGTGTTTCATGTTTCTGCGTATGAGTTAAAAGTGAACAGTATTGTGTGGGAGGGGCGTGCTCCTTCAACCTAAAATGACTTCTAAAAGGCGACCCCCTTCAGCCTAAAACGACTTCTCCGACCCTACCTTCTTCGATCTAAAACCAACTTCTCCAACCCTTCATAATCTTCACTTTTTTCCACCTGATCCACCCACATTGTTTGTTCTTTCCCGGCCCTCACACAAGCCCTCTCCTTATACTTTGCCATCTCAAAATGGATAGAGAAAGCGAAGCCATGATTGTAGAAGACGAGAAAATGATACCATAACAGGTACGTCGTGGCCACCCTCATTCTTTTAAACACTCGTCAATTTTTTTTTCCTTGAGTTGTGACCTAATCTAATGGTATCAGACCGAAGAAAAAGGGCATCCTACGGGATCGTGATGCCGTTAGTTATTGATATATATCGGAAGTTAACTACCGGTAGTATAAGCACAATTGGTATTAGCTAACTACCTATATATAATTGGTATCATACTACTGATATATAGAATTAGCACTCTAGGTGTTAGATAACTACTGATATCTAATCGGTCGTTAAATACCAATATATAATCGGTAGTTAACTACCGATAGTATTAGTACACTCGCGTTAGCTAACTACCATAAGTGTTAGTACATTGGCCGTTGGTTAACTACCGATATTAGCACATAGTTATTGGTATTCATATACAGATTTGTACCTATACCATTTGGTTTGCGGTAGGCAAGGGGGTCAATCGCCGGAAAAGAGGATGCCTCTCACTGGAGAGGGGGAGTGAGAGGGGGTCGTTTGCCGAGGACTTCACGGTCGGGAGTAGGGGGTGATTTAATTTCTTCCCCGATCGTTAGTTTGAGGCGAGGAGGTGAGGGGGTTAATCAGTGGGGTTCATTCTCAATACACCATGATTGTCGCACCTCGACCTGTGAAATCCCAACCGGGTCGGGCGACGCGAACCGGAACCAAACAACTGCGGAAAATTTTTGGCGAGGGTTCCCTTTAACCTAAAGGTCTCCCTAAACAATTCATCAACCACCCTCAATTACAAATTAAAGATTTAAGAAACCTCAAACTTAAACATATCAAATCCCAAAGTTATAATATACAAAATCTCAAAGAGGGAAAAATCAAGTACAAACATATATACTCTCCCGTATGAGGCTAACTATATAAGGCCATGTTTGGTAGCACTTTTGATCCAGGAACCGGAATGGGAATTTCTTAAAACAAGGAATTCAAAGTGTTTGATTGCACTATTGATCCAAGAACCGGAATTGAAGTTCATGTGTTTGAGGGAACACTGGATTCCCGAATTTGATATGGGAATCCAGAATTCCCTCAAACGCAGGAACTCTCATATTCATAAAATGTACATGAATACCCTTCATCTTTGTTTGATTAACTGATCAAATGGATAGGATCAATCTTAAAAATAATCTTATTTCTTTCTCTTATTTATTAATAATATTTCAAATAGTATTAATAATCTTATTTCTTTCTCTTATTTATTAATAATATTTCAAATAATATTAATAATCTTATTTCTTTCTCTTATTTATTAATAATATTTCAAATAATATTAATAATCTTATTTCTTTCTCTTATTTATTAATAATATTTCAAATAATATTAATAATATTATTTCTTTCTCTAATTTATTAATAATATTTCAAATAATATTAATAATCTTATTTCTTCCCGCATTATTAATAATCTTTCATCCAAATAAGGCAAGGTAATGCAAATACATATACATACATAAACATATTGGTAAATCTATGCTAGTAGAGTAAGGGGTATTTTGGTCTTTAATTTATATTCCCATTCAAGTTTTCATATTTATTATGTATACCAAACAATTGCAAGTTCCATTCCCATTCCAGTTCCTTGATGTACCAAACAACCACAATTCCTTTCCGGTTCGGGTTCCCATTCCCAATCACGTTCCCGTTCCCATTCCTATGGCAACCAAACGTGGACTAAGGGTTATGGAAAAACAGATCACCGCTCCTCAGACTCCGCCAGGCGTCATTGACCAACTGCCTGGTAGGGGCCACTGAAGAAGAGCTAACGCCTGCACCAGCAAAACACAGCCCGAGTAGGGATGAGCAACTAAGCTCAGCAGGGAAACTACACTACGACACACAGAAGGAAGAGGGAAACACAATAGTGTCGTCCCCAAGTAAGGTTCGGGTGTACACATGGGTCCCATAACCTTACCGCGTGTCCCTGAGGTCCTCGATCATGATCTTCCAGAAGAACTGGTCACATGATGGGTCATGCTCAGTAAGCAGAAAACCAACACTGCTGACTCACAAGCAGGAAACCGGCACTGCTGACAGAAAATGACACCGCTGAGTAGGTACACTCTCTACTCAAGAGTCGTTATAACCGGACACCGGCTACACCTCAGAACCCGACTCGAGACCGACACGACCTCTAAAATCATCAATCAACAGGTGTTCAAGTCATCTAGACCTATCATCAAAATTGGCTAAACACCACCATTCAAATCTGGACCAAGCTACCCATAATCTGAGCTTCCAAGCCTCGGGACGACAACCCACAGATCGCCCACGCCCTAACCTTATGCAACTAATGCACAACTAGAATGCATGCTATGCACATATGCAGGAAAGCAGATAAGCATGCAACATATGTGACGATCAAAGAAACAAGGTCTGGGCTCGGCACCCTGCCGACCGGGGGCGGAGAACAGTAAAACAGGTTAAGGAACTGCTACAATGGTAACTCCACCAACTGCAGCCAGTCCGTCAAAAGATAGCATGTTACGGGAAGCAACCCCAACAAAGAAAACTAGCAGTACAACATTCTATCTAAACATCCCGGGAGTCGTCACTCTCCTGGTTCACCACTACCTCTCATTATGGGGCTAACATGCTCAAGATTATGTACAAGTTATAAAGCGGTAAAGAAAACAGCATACGCGAAGCCCCGCGGGCAAATCCATTGAAAACGCCTCTCAACCACCAAGATATCGATCTCTCTCCCAGATAAGATCGATCTTCTTAGTGCTTGGAAAAGCCTCGTCCCAGTCAACAGGAAGAGATCGATCTTCTCCACCAGTAGGATCAATCTTCTTCATGACTCGGACCCCGCCCATGTCAGCTAAGCAAGGATCGATCTTCTCCAACAGAAGGATCGATCCCTCTCGGGCTGGGCATGATGTCCCACAAATGATCAATCTTTCCTCAAGAAAGATCGATTTGAATGGGTTCACCGGCGGACCACCGGGGAGAAATACCACCGGAAAACTCCACCAAATCCCATAAAACCTTGGGATATGATAATATGAAGGATCACGAGTCCAAAACCGAAGACTTTATTGAAAACAAACATGTATATAATCAGATCTAAGCAAACCAAACCACAATCAAACTCAAACCTCACAAATCTGGAAAAACAAGTAGTAGGATCCCTACCTAGACTAAAGCAGCTTCAATCCCAGCTGACAAGCCTTGGATTGTCTTCAAACTCCTTCAAATCCAGCCAGATCTCAGTTCAAGAACGCGGATTTGTAAAAGAATCAAAGAAGAGGGTTTCGTTCGTTCTATAGACGGACGAACCGACCTATGAGAGATCAATCTCTTCTAAAAAAGAGATCGATCTTTCATGACGAACCGACTTAACTTTCTGTCGCTAAAAGATCGATCTTCTTAGCAAGGGAAGATCGATCCCCTTTACCTAGAAAGCTAGGCTTGGGCTAAAACGCAAGCCCAAGCCAGGATCCTTCGATCTTGGATCCACCTAACCGTTTTAATCAAACATTTACACAGACATGATTAGTGTGTGCACACGCGAGTGTGAAACAAACCAACAAGATGCAACTTACCAAATTGCACTTGCGGTCCACAACGAGCCACGGGCCCGACCAGACGGTCGACCGAGGAATGGAGGGGCAGGTCCTCACAACGATGGACTTGGGTGTGATGAACGTGATTAAGGAGGTTAATTGAGAAGGCCAGTTTGGGAAATATTCTTCCTTTGTTGCAGTGCATCGAGTCATTTTCCTAGCTTTCAAACTTTGGAGGTGGTGAGTTGAGCAAATGTGGTATAGTGTGTCGAAAATGTTGTGCGGATGGAATCACCCAATTTATCATACCCATGTCCCAAAAGACACAAAGTTGGTCCAGCTGTTTCATGAGCTCAGAAATAATGCAGTTGTTTCTATCATGGAATTTAGCTTTCCAAAAGTTTAATCTAGTCAATCAAATCCTTGTTCTTAATTATCGGGATCCAATAGACAGCATGGTTCATAGTATATCTCATGTTTTACGAGTTCTTTTTGTCGGAATAAAATTTGACACATTATTATTCACTGACGTGCTGGTGTACAGAAATAGCAGTACATCAACCTTGCAGATCTTGCATATATTCCTCTTTCTTGATGTCAATTTGACCTTCTTTTCTCGTCTTCCTATCTTCATCTTTGACAGAAGAAAGATAAGATGAGAATCTTAGGTGCAGCTGCAGGAAATTAAACATCAACCTCTCAATTTACACTTCTAGCTCATTCACTTGTTCTATAATATCCAAGAAGACATATTTAAGATACGCAGATCTAAATTGATTGACAAAGAATGCCAATTAGCTACATAAATCACGTGATCGAAGAATCTGATTCTCCATCGCGAATAATCCACTTTATATTCCTTCCAACTGATCATGTACCAAATCTGGCTATGCTTATATCTTTTCATCCATTCTTGTTTTGCCAATTGGCTGCGAAAATTAATTATATATCACATGATGATCAAAGAATCTGATTCTCTTTCCCTTAATTGGTCCTCAGCAGTTGGCGGTTTTGAAGAAGCTTTCAGTTTGATTCCAGCTCAGAGATAATGGCGAATAAAGGCGAAGTTAGGATAAAAGAGCTTTCGCCGAACTCTCTCTACCTCTCCTTTCTTTCTTTCTCCAAACTTTATCCAAATCTGAATCTCTAGTCAGGCCACCACCAACCTAAAGATCTAAGAAGACAAGTAAACAAAGCGTGCACTCATTGAAACTTGATGCTATTGTTGTTTAAGTTATTGAAAAAGTACTGAAAGAGATCACGATAAATATATAGTTCTCAATTTAATTAGGACATTGCTGCTTGCTCTAGAGAAGTTGCAAGTAATAAAGTTGGCCATGGCTTTCATGTTTTATCCAGTGCTGCCTCAGCGCGAAATGACGGTCGCAGAGTTCAAGGCCTGGCTGAAGCAGTTCGACTCGAACCGCGATGGCCGCCTCAGTCGGGAGGAGCTGCAGCATGCGCTGAGGAGCCTCAACGCGTGGTCGGCGTGGTGGAAGGCGCGCCAAGGAATGAAGCATGCCGATGCCAACCGGAGCGGGGCCATCGACAAGGAGGAGATCAGCAAGCTGATCAGCTATGCTCAGCAACACCTTCACATGCAGATCTATGAAGAATGATCATGGACGATATGATACTATATATATAGTTCTTTCTTGTTTTTGATGCATTTGTTGTTTGATTCAATAAGCAGAGATCAAATGATACAGACTTTATCTTTGTACATTACGTTTGTAAAGCACCAACAATTAGTTAAATTGTTGGCATATAGTCATTTAATTTCGGTCAAGATGCTTTATTTTTCATGATTATGTCATAGACATAATGATAATCAAGTGAACTAAGATTGCATGTAATAATTTGGTTATTTATCTAGATTTTCTGAATTGGAACGCAAGTTGTGTTTTTTTGTTGGATTTAGATAAGATGTGGCTAGGACTAAATTAGTGAGGGTTATGGTTGATTACTTGATTTTACCGAATATTCCAATATTACAAAAGAATATATATCACAAAAGGCTGGATAGGAAACTAATCCCAGTGCTTAATTATTAGGACCCTGATTGGGGTATACAACAAGGGGACATGTAGGTACATGCCCTCGATCGGTAGACTCCTACCGATCGCGCCATCTAATCCATCGGTAGTGTTCTACGGATGGATTAGATCATTTAATCGGTAGATATTTATCGATTAAATATGTGAATCATCTGATCGGTAGATGTATACCGATCTAGTCAAATAATGCATCGGTAGTGTTCTACCGATGGATTAGCATTTTCGGTCGGTAGACATCTACCGATCGAGAAGCATGTGCAGCGTACATGGCCACATGCACAGATCTTTACCCTAATTATTATAGACATTAATTAGTTCATGAGATGATCAAAGCATTCAATTTCCTAAAAAATTTCTTAGACAAATTGACACAAAATTTCTAGGTTAGATAGCGAGTCATATCGAGTCAAATTTGATAACGCTTGACATAAAGATACATTTCCTTTAAAACATTAAATCAGGTTTCATTGAATGATCAAATTAAGACATCAATGTGAATTTTCTAAGATTTTACACCATAAATTGATAACCCCTTGTTTGAAACAGACATGAAGTATAGATGAAATGAGGACATCTTAGGAAAGAATTGAATGTTTTATGAGTTTTTTGTTTTTGAAAAGATAAGCCCCGAGGGCTAAGCGATCACAAATTTGATATCAATTTGACATGAGTTGACTGTTAAATTGAGATGATGTTTGTAGCATTTAATCAAATAAGGCAAGTTAACGTAGTTAGAGGTGTCAGAATCATCCCAAAAGGTCTTTATAAGTTTACCCTTAATGCCTTTCTTAGTCCAATAAGTAGCGATGTACCCATCCTTTGACATTCAAAGCATCTAGAGATCTGATGATTTTTCTTGTCAGATTTTTTAATGACTTCTTATTTTGAACATTTTCTTTTTTTTTGAAGAAGAAGAAAATTCGACAGAGTCTCATTTAACATTTGGGCTAACACAAAAAGAATTATAATTTCAAAAGGTTCATTGCTGCTCAAGTGTCACGCCCCGATCAAGAAAACTGATCTGGGCCGGGACGTGAGCCAACTAAACCTATTAACATTCAAATCAAACTCTTTGTATTTTTTTTTGAAGAAAATTCGGCAGACTCTCCTTTATATATACAACACACGGACCTGTACATTTTATTTTTCTGGCACAATTACATGATAAAATATAAACAACTAAAACAAACAATTCTATTAGGAGGTAAAGATAGACAATTCAAAGCATTACAACTTCAATTTGTACAAACTGATACTGGTCCTCGAATACACATACATTTGTATATACATCAAATTCTCATAAAGGGAAATTATACATTTATACAATTTCAAAGTGAAACTAAATCTCAAAGACCTCAAACACCTCATGAAGTCGACATGCCGCCAAAAAACTGCTCACCTGGTGCTACAGAAGAAGAGCTGGCGCCTACACTTACAGAACGCAGCCTGGGTAGGAGTAAGCAACAAAGCTCAATAGGGTTCTATTCTATCATCACACTCAAGGAAGGGGAAAAACACAAATGTGAAGGTCCCAGATCGATCGTAGGGGAATCTCACGTCATGTTCATTGCTTACCCCAGTGCGTGACCTCAAGTTGACCCCCCGTCGTGCCAGCAATGTCCCCTCTACTCTACACACACTGCCTCGACAAAAGGGCGTAGGACCCAGGGTGTCACGTAACTTCCCCTCTAACAAGAGTCGATCCTGGGAACCTAACACGACCTCTATGCCCCGAATAACATATCAATCAAGCTAGTTAAAAGGTGCAACCTCGATAACATGCAGATTTTATAATCAGACAACTCGCCCTAGTACTTACTACCTAGCCTCGGCTCTAGAGCTAGATCCGAGCTACTCGAGTACTCGGATCGGCGATCAACCCATCGCTTACGCCTCACGCCTAACCCTAATGTTCTAATGCAATCAATGTATGAACCCATGCAATCAGCTAGGCTAGGATGTCCCTATATGTCAAAACATCAGACAGGTTCAATTATCTACATATTACAAGAACAAAGTACGAAATGGAACTACACCATCTCATTTGTACTATCATGCTGGTCATGACATCAATTGAACTGAATTGATATCTTACTCATGTCAATCAGGGTTTAATGACATTATCCCTCGATTGAATTACCATTCAATTAAGTTATCAAACAGGGACACACCGTTGGCCCATTTATTCTACACATCCCAAGGGGCATGACTCCCTTGGTTCAACCACAAGCCTCACATAGGGCTTAGATATATATAGTACATATATAAGTAAGCATGCTTAGATTAATTGCTAATTAAACAAGAAAGATTTGTAACTAACTAATCATGCCAAGATTCAAGCATTCATCCAACTAAAATATACCAGATCAAGCATTTAACTCCTAGATGTTACTAGGAACATGAATTCAAGGGTTCTAGGCGAATTACACTTGAGAACATCAAAATCCGAGGAAAACACCAAACTTTTTCTGAAAACCCAGTTTCGTCACAGATTAGTAGAAAATTCATCATAATTCATAGGAAAATCTAACAAATATGAAATCAGTGACAATGGAAAGCAGATTCATGGATCTACAACTTCCATCTAGAAGATGCCACGAGATTGAGCATGAATTAGGCTGAAATCGAGCTTGAACAGCTCAGTTTCAACTAAAAACAGATAACCAATAAAATCGGGAAAAGATGCTTAAAAAAAACCAATTAAATCTCAATCAAATCCTATGAACTCTAATTTGTGAAGAACATGCATGGAAGAACAATCAACGCAAAACCTAGGTAAGAAACTCTACCTTGTAGCTCGAGGAAGAGGAGGGAAGGTCGGATCTGGGCTTCCCCACGTCGTTCTAGGTGTTGAGGGTTGGCGGTGACGAAGTGAGAAGAGTAGGTGAGGGAGGGGCCAACTACTTTGGCGACCGACGCGATGTGGTCAAGATCCGAGTAGTTGTTGGGCAAGGCGGTGCTCGGAGAAGCGAAGGTCGATGATCTAGCGGATCAGGAGGCAGCGGCACTGGAGGTTGGCCCCGAGACAAGCATAGCAGTGGCCGATGGAGCTGACTACCAACTGGAGAGAAGAATCGAAAGTCTTCAAGCAATGGTGCAACAAATGGGTCGCTGGGATCTGGGATGAAGGAGGGGAGGAGATGGCAAGGAAGGACTCGAGGGCGGTGAGGTGACAATGGCAGCTAGTCATGGTGAGCTTTGATCGACGGCGAGGTAGGGAGGAGACGGCGTGATCACGAGCGGGAGAGAAGGGGAGAGGTCACACACGGTTCCCTCGTCGGATAGTTATGGCATTGGAGGTGGTTCTTCCTCTTGTGGTGCACGAGATCGAGGAATCGTAATTAGTTTGTCAATTTAATTTATGTACAACTTTAAGAGTTCATCGATTTCAAATCGATGTATAAATTGTAACTTCGATGAAAAATGTATTTGTACTCCAAATTGATGTAAATTGATAGAGATTGATGTACCTAGAGGACTGGTATCTTTATTGTATTATCTAAATGCTAATTGAGCTTTGTAGTTATTAGTTATTGTATTATGTCTTAATGATAGAATAGTTTAAATTAGTTGTGAATACTATAACTGTGCATCAGGATTTAAAGTGAAATTTATATGGAAGGCTCTAGCCGTTTGATTTTAGAATTAGGTTTAGTTCGTCTCACGTCTCGGTCTGGATAGGTTTTCTGGGTCGGGGTGTGACATCAAGTATCCGTGAACATGTACATTTGTGTACCCATAATTATCAACCTTGTATCCTGTCGCGCCTCGACCCGCGAAAGCCCAATCGGGTCGGGGGACGCGAACCGGAACCTAACTAACTACGGAAATTATGGCGATGGTTCCCTCTAATCTACTGGTTTCCCTAAGCATTCATTAAACACCCTCAATTAACAATTCTAGAATTAACATAAACCTCAAACTTACAGATTTTAAATCCAAAAGGTATAAGTTTATAAAACCTCGAAGAGGGGAAAATCATGTACAAACATTTATACACTCCCGTAGGAGGCTAAATATACAAAGGTTCTGAAGACAAAAAGATCACCACTCCTTAAACTCCGTAAGGCGCCGCCGCACCGCCAACCAACTGCTTGATAGGGGCCACCGAAGAGGAGCTAACGCATGCACCTGCAAAACACAACCCGGGTAGGAATGAGCAACTAAGCCCGGCAGGGAAACTATACTATGACTGACAGAAGGAAGAGGGAAACGCAACAGTGTTGCTCTCTAGCAAGATCTGGGTGTACACAAGAGACCTATAACCCCACCGAGTATCCCTGAGGGGCCTCAGTCATGGTCTTCCAGCCGACTTGGTCACATACTGGGTCACCCTCAGCGAGGTAGGAAACCAACACTGCCATCTCACAAGCAGGAAATAGCACTGCTAGGCGGGAATCCAGCACCGTTGAGTAGACACACCTTCTACTCAAGAGATAAGGAAACCGGACAGCGGCTACACCTCAGAACCCGGCTCGAGGCCAACACGACCTCTAAATCATCGATCACCAAGTGTTCAAGTCATCTAGGCCTATCATCGAATCGACTGAACACAACTATTCAAACCTGGACCAAGCTACCCAACCCCTGTCCTAAGGCTAAATCCGAGCTTCCAAGCCTCGGGACGGCGATACCGCAGATCACCCACACCCTAACCTTATGCAACTAATGCACAACCGGTTGCATGCTATGAAGACACGCAGGAAAGCAGATAAGCATATAACATATGTGACGATAAATAAATATGGCCTGGGCTCGGCACCCTGCCGGCCCGGGGTGGTGAACAGATAATACAGGCCAAGGAACTGCTGCAGTGATAACCCCACCAACTGCAGCCAGTCCACAAAAAGAACATGTTACGGGAAGCAACCACATCAAACACGGATAACAGTACAACATGCTATCTACACATACCAGGAGTCGTCACTCTCTTGGTTTACCACTACCCCTCATTATGGGGCTAACATGCTAAAGGATATGTACAAGTTATAAAGCGGTAAGGAAAACCGCACATACAAAGCCCCGCGGGTAAAATCTGACGAAAACTCCTCATCGATCGATCTTCTTTGCAAACAGAGAGTTCCATCCCTGTCAAGTCAGAAAGGATTGATCTTCCTGGAGATTACTTTCATGACCAGGGACCCCGTCCATGTCGCCAAGCTAAAGATCGATCTTCTTCCACCAGAAGATCGATCATGCACGGGCCAGGCATGATGCCCCAAGAATGATCGATCCTTCCTAAAAAAGGATTGATCTTGTTGGGTTCTCCGGCGACCGGTCGGCGAGAAATACCGTCGAAAAATTCTACCAAATCCCACAAAACCTTGGGATCTGGTAGTACGAAGGACCATGAGTCCAAAACTGATACTTGCATTGAAAACAAACATGCATACGAGCAGATCTAAGCAAAACAATCACAACAAACTCAAAAACTCACAAAACCCGGAAGACAAGTAGGTAGCATCCCTATCTAGACAAAAGCAGCTTCAATTCCAGTTGCTAAGCCAAAGATCGCCCTCAACCTCTTCCAAATCCAGCCGGATCTGAGCTCAGGAACAATAGATTTCAAAAGAGATTAAAGAATGAGGTCGCGTCCGTTTTATAGACGGACGAACCGACTTATGAATTTAAGGAAAAGATCGATCTTTCATGACGATCTAACTTAACTTTCTGGTACTAAAGAATCGATCTTCTTAGCAAGAGAAGATCGATCTTTTTGGTTCAGAAAGCTAGACTTGGGCTAGAACACAAGCCCAAGCCCGGATCTTTCGATCCCGAGTTCACCCAACCGTTCTAAACAAACATTATCACAAACACGGTCAGTGTGTGCACACGCGGATATGAAACAAACCGACAAGGCGTAATTTACCAAATTACCATTGCGGACTAAGAAACAATACGATTCACCGGATCACGTGCTTGACGTGAAACAAGCAAGCGAGTCATTGGCCCGACCCAGATGGTCGACCTAGGAGTAGAGGGACAGGTCCTCACATATCCCCTTCCAAGTCGAGCCATATCCCACCAATGGCACTTGAAAAGATAGACTTTGTTACTTCCCACATATGGCAATTCAACAATATCTTCCAAGACCCCATAATTATCAACCTTATATCCCCTTCCAAGTCGAGCCATATCCCACCAATGGCACTTGAAAAGATAGACTTTGTTACTTCCCACATATGACAATTTAATAATATCTTCCTAGACCCCCTAATATTCTTTTTCTAGCGTTTCATCATCTCACCGTACAAGAAGACCACAATGTTGACTCCTCTTTTCAATTGCTCGGTCTCTTGTATGAAACCTGAATCCATTCACAACATATGCTGCATAGCGACAAACCAAATGGAGGGGACCCATAGCCAAATTTAGTAGGTCATCACTTGCAATCCCTCGTGCATGAAGATCCAAAACCTATGCGAAAAAATAGCGTTTTAGTTTTATTTCCATTTATATTGAGTATATTTGCAAGATTTGTAGTGTCTCATATATAAAAAACAAAATTTGAGGCTTACACGATTATGCAACCAATTATGAAACTACTTGATGTGTGTTCCGGCTATATTTTCGGTACTCTCACTTTGAAGCTCACGCTTGTGCTCCCTGCGAGAAAATATGGTCGAATACTTAAAACATGTATAGTATATTGTGTTCGTAAATTGGAAGAAGTCAGTTTAAGCTCCATTACTCTGTAAATGATCAAACTTCTTCACAATTTTGAAGCACATATGTACAAGCTTGGTCATACTCCTCTTTACTACGCGACATGATTTGAATTCTCCTTTTGGATTACCATTTTTGGAAAAAACAGGCATGCCACTGTGATCCAAACGTCCATCATCATTTCTTGGTACTAGATTGAATCTCGTTTCAACACTATGCATATATCTTGAGCAAATGGTTAAGCATTCATCTGCTAAATAATCTTATGCAATCGAGTGACGAGCCTTATTGCGTACATATGATTTAAGTGTACGCAAGTACCTAACACATAGTAATGACACTTAATTAGCAAAATATTCAACTAAAGTCATAATGGTACACGATTGACTAAATAAGAATATACCCTTCAATTGGGTACATCCATCGATAATGTGCTGGTCCAACAAGTTTAGCCTCTGTAGCTAAATGAACTGGTAAGTGAACCATTATGTCAAAAAAAGTTGGTGGAAACACCATCTCTAACTTGCATAGAGTTTTCGGAATCTGATCCTCCATTTTCTCTAAATCCTTGATTCTCAATGACTTTAAGCACAAATTCTTGAAAAAATTACTCAGCTCAATGAGTGGCTCACATACATTCTTAAGTAAAAATCCACATATTGCAAGTGGAAGTATCTGCTGCAACAATATATGGTGATCAAGGCACTTCAAACTTGTAATTTTTTTTTCTTTGATATTCACACATCGTGAGATATTTGATGAGAAACCATCAGGGACTTTTAGATTTGCTAAGAACTCACAAAAGATAGTTTTCTCATCAGGCGACAATGTCTACAAGATCATAACGACTCTTTACTGTGTCTTTCGTTTTCCCTTGATATTTATGATTGTTGGCAATATATAATCTGAGACATTTCTTTCAATATGCATAACGTCAAGATTATGCCGCAATAAATGAGTCTTCCAATAAGGCAACTGAAAAAAGATACTACTCTTCCTCCAATTATAAGCATTGTTTGAATCACTACGCTTTCTTTTTTGACCCTTGCCAAATATAACATTATCCAATGATTGCAGTTGATCAAGAATATCATCTCCCAACAATGCTTTCGGTGCAAGTCTTTTCTCTACTTTGTCATTAAAGGACCTTTTATTTCGTCGTCATAGATGACCGAGTCTCAAAAAGCGACGATGAGACATATAACATAGCTTGCTCCTAATTGACATGGAGGAAGTGTCTTTATGGCAACTTGTACAAGCTAATTTTCCTTTGGTTGACCATCTTGATAAGTTAGCATATGCTGGAAAATCGTTAATAGTCCACATCACGGCTGCTCTTAATTTGAAATTCGACTGTGCATGTGCATCATATTTGTCAATCCCAACTTCCTACAATTCCTTCTACTCTTCAATCAAATGCTGCAAGTATACATCAATATCATTTTCTGGGCATTTCGGTCTCGAAATAAGAAGGGTCATCATGAAGTTGGTATGTTTTCATGCACATCCAAGGAGGTAAATTTTATGGAATCAGAACTACAGGCCAAATACTATGTGAGGTGCTCATAAGACCACAAGGCTCGAAACCATCACTTGCAAGGCCAACGTGAACGCTCAGTGGATCCGTAGAAAATGAACCATGTTGCTCATCAAATGATTTCCAAAGAATAGAGTTAGCTGGATGTCTCAACAGACCATCATCAACACGTTGCTCCTTGTGCCATCTCATATCCTTAGCATAAGTTTTGGACATGAATAGCTTTTGTAGTCTTGGCTTTAGGGGAAAGTGCCTCAAAACCTTGTGTGGGATTCTACTCCTATCTTGTTCCACTTTTCATCTTGAAAGTCCACACACAGAACATGACTGCGCATCCTGATGCTCCCGCCAATATAGAATGCAATCATTCATACATGCATATATTTTTGTATAATCCTTACCCAAATCACGAACAATCTTTCTTGCCTCAAAAAGGATTCGGGGATCAAGGCATCTTTTGGAAGAAGCTCTTTTATAAATTGCAACAGTGGATCCATTGATTTATTGGTCCAATGTTTTAGAGTCTTCAAGTACAGTAACTTCACAACAAACGCCAACTTAGTTAGCGTGCAACCCGGGTATAGTTTCACCTTGGCATCTTCTAGCAATTGATAAAACTTCAATGCCTCCGAATTTGGATCTTCAGAAGTATTTGCAATGCCACATGTATCATAAATCATTCCAACAAAGTCATCATCAGCTGCATCATTTGCCTCATCATCATCACCAGCTGAATCCGAACCATATGGTTCGTATGCATTTCTCAATGATTCTCCATGAAGATCTCATGTACTATAGCCCTCTAGAATTCCATTATTGAATAAGTGAGCTCTAACATAGTATCGGTGATTGAAGACACAATTCCTACATTTATTGTAGGGGCACTGAATTCTATCGCCGACCCTTACTGATTTGAATGGAAAGTGGAGAAAAGAATCAACTCCGTTTATATATTCTCAACTTGACCGATTTTTTATTTTCATCCAATTCTTGTCATACATTTTTCCTAATAGTTTTCACAAAATAAACACACCAAAGATCAAAAGACAAGCACCATCTACAAGATAGAAATAGTTAAATCTATCAACAGACTTGTTAACTAGCATTTGACTGATTATCATACTTATATTAAATTCTACTTTTCATCATTTTTCAAGACATACATACCAAATTTGAATTATAAACATGACAAAACCTCCATTTAAGATATGGCTAACGATATGATTATAGCTTAAAGAGGTACTCACTAACTTCGATGTTTCAAATAAAGAGAAACAAGTCTGCAATGAGCCTTTTGTCTACAAATGACCAGAGAATCAACGCCAAGCTTGGATATATTAAGTTCACAGAAAACAAGAATTTCTTACCTCCTGTAAGGATAAGAAGATAAGAAAGATGCACCAATCAATTTACAGTGTACCTTCTTTGGAATTAGACTCGTAAAGTGTATAGCTCAAAGAGATATTCACCAGCCTAGATCTTTGAACTCCAAGAAAAGCAAGGTTGTAATGAGCCCTCTATCCGTCAATCCCTGGAGAATCAACACCGAGTTCAGCTCATGTGAAGTCATCTAAATTGTTACCATGAAAAAGATAAATGATGCAAAAGGATAGTTCTAATTATCGAACAAATCCTAAGCAAGGGACATATCCTAAGCTGAAAACATCAGAATATGCTCGCATTGAAAATAAGTACATTGTTACACTCCAGTTGCAAATTCAAGCTGTCAATTCTAGTTATTATACATATATTGGACACCATCTAGCACCAACAAGAAAAGTCTCAATTAACCCATGAAACCATCAACATGCCAAGTTATACGAAGAACATGAACCATAGAAACTAAATGGCATACAAAAGAGCATAACTTATAGCAGTACATCGAAAACTACCAACCCCTCAACAAAAGAAGAAAAGCACAAACCGTGACTAGAAAACTAGCTATAGAACCCAAAGAGGTAAATCTACAAACATGAAGCATGCAAACTGTTAATTGTCAAAATATCACATGAGATCCAACCCTCTCATGGACCCATGTCCTACCGAAAGCTCCCAAAGCTTCTAAAAGAAAGGACAAACCAACAATAATTCACTAAAAGATAAAATGATGCATTGCGGCAAATTTGAAAAACAATGGAAGCAATTTTCATATGCGTGTAGCCCATACACAAATAGCTTCGCAGCAATCAAGAAAATACTTCACAAAAATCCAAAGAAGGTTGTACGGACTGTTTATACATCTCAAAGCAAAGAAGGTGCTTCTTGGAATAACCACTGCAGTACTTTCTACTTGGCTAAACTCAAGATACCGTTTATACATGCGAAACTTCAAAACACACTCAAACGTCAGCAGAAAAAATAACTGTCGAGGGAATCATTTGACTCGGATCATGTGAAAAATTTCTGACAATACTACAAATCGGCAAAACAAGAAGATCTCTGTAAAATTAATCGTGCTCTTGCTGTTTTAGCTTCAGCATATGTACGGACTGTTATGAAGTATTTTCTTCTTGATCTGTTAAGCTCTTTCATATGCTCCTTCTACAGCTTATATAGTGTTATATGAATTTCGCTTGTTTTTTAGTTCTAGTTGGTTAGAGTTTGATTAGATCTTTAAATTGGAACTTTAGAACCCATCTATATATATATATATATCGGCATAGTCATGTAGCTTTAATGAGATTGGATTAATAAAGAGTTTAGTTTAGAAAGAGGCTTTTGCTTTTGACTAGAAACAGAGCATACATTCTCTATTAAGAAAAGTAGCAAAGCTATGTGAGGCGTCCTTTTTAGCTATCACTATTTCGTCTTTAGTGTTTAACATTTCTCTCCATATATTTCATCTCTCCTACCTTCTATTAGATAACATCTGAACCAAAAGCCAAGTAAGTGACTAACTAACGACACACAAGTAAACTAATCAATAACCAACATAAATAAACAATTTACTCTGACGCATAAGTTTTAACTCAAGGGAAGTCACAACCTAAGCCCAAGCTCGCAATCAACCCATCGCTCTCCACCACAGTTCGGGCTACTACCCTGTCAACTGTGGGCCCTGCTAAATCGGCATCGACCAGCAGACATTAGGCTACCTCTCAATAGCCACTAAGACTAAGGTTCAAGAAAATCAATCAATCCTCGAAGTGATAATAATTTAATTATTTTCTTTCAAATTGAATTGTAGATTCATTCTCCTAAAGCCTCAATCAATCACGGGGACCCACATCCACCCGTAGTGTGAGGACCCGTTCCTCCAACCCAGTCCGACCGTGTTAGGTCGAGGGTCTGATCCGTTTGGCCTTGTTTCCCCGTTCGGGTTGATCGCGAAGACCCAAGGGTAATTTGGTAAATTACACCTTAGCGGTTGGTTCCACACCCGCGTTGTACATACACAGTCCTTTTGTTTGTTATTTGTGCTTATTAGAACCTTAGACGGACTTGGGATCGAAAGATATGAGTTCGGGTGCGTGGAAGCTGTCTTTAGGACAGCTGTCAGCCTAGACCGATCGATCACTCCAGGGAGCGTGTGAGGACCCATTTCTCAAACCTGACTCGACCGTGTGTGTCGAGAGTCATTCCACACTCGCGTTGTGCACACACGACCTTGGGATGAGGTTTTTGTTTGATTAGAACCCTTCCGTGCGACCTAGATCAAAAGAACTGGGTTTGGGCATGAGTGTTTGCTCGTTTGCCACTTTTCAGTATGCGAAGATCAATCTTTTAGGGATACAAGATCGATCTCCTTGTGCCTGGAAAGTCTTCACCTTGTCACGAAGAAGATCGATCTTCATGGGGGGTGAAGATCGATCTCTCTGGTTGTGACTGGTCCTATAAGTAGGACCTGTCTTGTGAGGGCCCGTCCCTCAAACCTGACTCGACCACGTGGGTCGAGAGCCGGTTTCCTGTTGGTTTGGTTCCGCGTCGGGCACGATCGGGCGATCGTGTGGCGGTTTTGGACACCGGAGGCATTTTGGTAAATATGTCATCTGGTGGTCGGTTTCACACCCGCGTTCCACACACTGACTTTGATTGATGTATGTGTTTGATTAGAATCCCTAGGGTGCGTCCGATCGGAGGATCGGAGCTCGATCAGGAAAGATCGATTTGGACGGCTGAGATAGATTTGGATTTTCTATATAAGGCATGTCTCTTTCTCTCTTTCCTTCTCTCCTTCACCTGTCGTTCTCTTCCCTTCTCTCTCTCTCCTTCGGCTGAGGTAGGGTTTGGAGATTCGGCTTTCGGAGCTTGGATCTTGGCGGCTCGGCTGGTGGCACGTGTGGAGGAGCTCCCCTACTTGCTCAAGTAGGTGTTTCTACCTCGATCCTTGGATCGGGTTCTCCTAGGATAGGTTTTATGCATTTTCGCTGTATGTATATGTGTTAGAATGCATTGTAGATCCTTGTATATGTGATGTTGTTCAATTCCGGTATTCCTACGTTGAGATTTCTGTATTCTAACGGTTGGTTTCTGTATTATCGCCGTTTTGTCGATTTTTGTCCATTTGGACATAGAAAAGAGATTTAACCGTTGAAAACTGAATTTCTTCACTCCATTAGTTTCCCCTTTGCTAAATATACTTGTTTGCAAGATTTCATCTTATTCCAATGTGATTTGATACTTAAAATCCAAAGAAATGGATTTCCGGCACTGTTCTGATGAACTGTGCCAAGGCTCGACGGTTGATCGGTGCATCGACCGTCAAGTGTGGTTTTACCCTTTCTGGGCCTGACGGTCGACCGTCGGATCGACCGTCGGGCTCTGTCGGGATTTTAGCCTCCCAGGGTCGATGCACGGATCGACCGTGGGAGTTCCTCCTTTTCGCCATTTACCTGACGGTCGACCGTCGGATCGACCGTCGCATCGACCGTCAGGCGCTGTTTGGTTTTGGGCTTCTCAGGGTCGATGGGTGGATCGACCGTCGCCCTTGGTTTTCTTCGCATGGGTCTCACGATCGATCTCCGGATCGACCGTGGCATCGTCGGTGGCCTCACGGTCGATCCCCGGATCGACCGTGATATCGTCCGTGACCCTTTGAACTTGGTTTTCATGTATTTCTTGGATGGTTTTGAAGGGGGATTAGTATCTAAACATGTTGGGAAACATGTAGGGGGATTTGATGAGGTTTTCAAAGGATTTCCATTTGGTTTGAGATTGATTCAAATGTTCTTCCTCTTTTAGAAAACATATGGTTCTACTTGCAATTAATACATGATTGACTGTAGTTAAATGCTAAATGGTGTGCTTAACCATTAGCTAGCTATGAGTGCTAGCTAATGAGAAATTATGGAACCTTAGCCTCTTGCCGGCGAGTGCCGAGGGCTATTGTACATCTGTGGAACTTATAACTGTTGACGTGGCATATAGAGACATCTAGGATAGATGTTTGCGTAGGTTCATGCATTGTATGCATTAGAGGCATTTGAGGTTAGGCGGGCGATGGTTTAGGTCGCCGATCCGAGGCTCTCGGGTAGCTCGGATCTAGCCTTAGGACCGTGGATGGGTAGTCAGGAATAGGGTGTGATTGTGATCAAGTCTCATGTCTTGAGGATTCACGCTAGTTGACTCTGATTAGCATTTGAGGTTTAGAGGTCGTGTTGTCTTCCAAGGCCAAGTGCTAAGGATGCAACCGATGAGTTCCCGACGTGATCCCCAAGCAGTGGTATCCCTGCTGGGTAAGGGTGATCTAGCATGGTACCGTTCCCCTGTCAGTGCTTAGGGTGATCTTGGTGGAGTGACCAAGAGAGAGGTTCATGACAGGAGCCCTTGGGACATCGGTGGGTTATGGGACCCGTGGCATCCATTAGACTTGGGCCGGGAGACAATACTGTTGTTGTTTTCCTCCTTTCAGTGTGTCGTAGAGTAGAACCCTATTGAGCTTATCGCTCACTCCTACCCGGGCTGCGTTTGCAGGTGCAGGCGGCAGTTCTTCGTCAGTGGAGCCGGCCAGATCGGCCTTCGGCGGCGCGAGCACATCCAGAGGCGCTTGAGGTTGCTGGAGGATTATCTGTTGTACATTTTGATATATATGTAAATGTTGTAAACTTTCGAGGATTTTGGAATCATGTATTATATCGTTACCTTGGGAGTTTTAGATTGGAATTTTGTAACTGTACAACTTGAAGTTATATTATAATTGAATCTGTATCGCCTCTGGAATACAATTGTTTGAATTATCTATCTTTTCCGCTTTGTATCGCACTGGTTGATGATGAATAGTGATAGGAACCCTCACGCCCCGTCCTGGATGGGTTTTCTGGGTCGGGGTGTGACAACTTGGTATAGTTCTAGGATACCAAGTTATGCTTTTGCTTTATTAATTGCTGTTGTGTTTTGGTTTCTTACGGGTGGACACTTGTCGTCTCTGTTGAACGTGCAGATGCCAGGGAGCAGGGCTAGCTGTCCAGTGTTGGGTCAGGGTACCGCGCGCGACCAGCGCGCTGCCCGACGGGCCTTAGGGGCCAACACAGCCGTGCCCCGTGTACCTGCACGAGAGCCAGAGCCGAGGATAGAGGTCGTGGTGGAGGAGGATGCTTCGTTCATCACCGAGGAGGTCTCTCCTCCACTCGACCAGTGTGCTGTTGCGACAGCGGTGGTCGACTTTCAGAGGCTGAACCCTCCTAGGTTCAGCGGTACTGGAGGCGACCCAGCGGTGGCGGACGACTGGCTGGAGGGAGTCAGTCGCGTCCTTGACACTCTGTTCGTCCAGGATGACCGAGTTAGGGTCAGACTTGCCGCGTTCCAGCTCGACGGGGACGCTTTGGACTGGTGGTGCTCTTTCCAGGCCGCCAGGGACGGGAGTGACCCATCGTGGGCCGTGTTCCGTTCTTCGTTTCTCGGCGCGTACTTTCCCCGCAGTGCGCGCTCGGCCCTTGTCCGTGAGTACCAGACCCTTTCTCAGGGTACTCACTCGGTTGTTCAGTACGCGGCTAGGTTCACGAGACTTGCCAGATTTGCCGGGGCAGTGTCAGCGGATCCTCTTGCCAGAGCTGAGCAGTTCCAGTGGGGGCTTAGGCCCGAGCTCAGGCATCTGATCGCGGCTCAGCGATCTAGCACGTACGCAGAGGTGTTGGACTGCGCCTTGGCAGTTGAGGCTCAGTTGCAGGAGCCGGGGCCCAGGGCAGTCCAGCCTGCGTCGTCTGCGAGCACCAGTGGCGGAGTGCAGCCACAGAGGGTAGCTCAGGGCAGGAGAGGTTCGTGGAGGAGGCCGAGGGGCTCACGACACCAGCAGCCGTACCAGCGTTACCCACCCCAGCACCAGCAGCAGCCCAGGCAGGGAGGCCAGCCACTTCTTCCGGCTGGGCCTCAGGGGCAAACGTCCGGAGGAGGCCAGAGCCAGCAGCTAGCGCTTAGCCCTCCTGTGTGCTTTGAGTGCCGGCAGACGGGGCACTTTCGTAGAGACTGTCCGACGTTGAGGGCACAGTTCGCCCGTGGCGGAGCAGGCGGAGGTTGGCGGACACCAGGCGCCGGGAGAGGCGGAGGTTGGCGGACACCAGGCGGACCCAGAGGGGGAGTGTACGCACTTCCAGACCGCGAGTACCCAAACTTTGTTCAGCCACCTTTTCAGCCTTACCAGTACCAGCCACCCCAGCAGGCTCTAGCACTTCCACCAGCTCCAGTTGACCCCCCTGTTCTCAGAGGTACCTTCCAGCTTTTCAGTTCATTTTTAGATGTTTTGATAGATTCTGGGGCGTCTCATTCCTTTGTAGCTAGCGACTGTGTGGCATCGCTAGGGCTAGAGACTGAGCCACTTGGAGTCACACTACACTTAGACACACCCGTCGGCGGAGGAGCTCGGGTTGAGCTGATCTGCCGTTCTTGCGAGTTGGAGGTTGGGGGCCTCTGTGTCTTTCTGGACCTTCGGGTGCTAGGCATGGTCGGGTTCGACATGATTCTCGATATGGATTGGCTGACTTCATACCGAGCCGTCATCGACTGTGGCCGTCGTAGGGTGACTGCTTGGACACCTGACGGCTCTCGTTTCGTTCTGTTGAGGGATCGCCAGTCGACCGATTCCCTCTTGTGTGCTTGTCTTCCTAGGCGCGAGGGCCAGCTGTCAACTTTACTGGCGCCCCTTTCCTTGTTCGCTGCAGAGGGTAGGCGAGAGGGCAGTTTACCTGCAGTTGTTTGTGAGTTTGCTGACGTCTTCCCAGACGAGCTACCGGGCCTTCCTCCTTCCAGAGCAGTAGACTTCCAGATAGATCTTGTACCGGGTACCGGGCCGATCTCTCTGCCAGCTTTCAGGATGGCACCAGCAGAGCAGAGAGAGCTGAGGGTCCAGCTGGACGGGTTGATCGGCAGAGGTTTCATCCGTCCCAGCACGTCACCTTGGGCAGCTCCTGTATTGTTCGCAAAGAAGAAGGACGGTACGCTTCGTCTTTGCATTGATTACAGGAAGCTGAACAGGGTGACGGTGAAGAACAAGTATCCGATGCCGAGGATCGATGACTTGTTCGACCAGCTCCGAGGCTCTTCGGTCTTTTCGAAGATCGATCTCCGTACTGGCTATCACCAGTTGCGGATTCGGGATTGTGACATCCCGAAGACGGCTTTCCGTACGAGGTATTGGTTGTACGAGTTCACGGTGATGCCGTTCGGACGCACCGGCGGCGTTCATGGATCTAATGCAGAGGGTCTTCCGACCGTACTTGGATCAGTTCGTGGTGGTTTTCGTCGACGACATTCTAGTCTACTCACGTACCGCGGAGGAGCACGGGCAGCATCTGAGGACAGTGTTGCAGTTGTTGAGGGGGCATAGGCTGTATGCCAAAGCCTCCAAATGTGAGTTCTGGCTTCCTGAGGTGCAGTTTTTGGGGCACGTGGTGTCAGCGGCGGGTATTTCAGTTGATCCAGCCAAGATCGAGGCAGTGCTACAGTGGCAGAGACCGGCGACAGTGTACGAGGTCCGCAGCTTCCTCGGCTTGGCGGGTTACTACCGGAGGTTCGTGCGGGACTTCTCCAGGGTTGCAGGGCCGCTGACCAGGTTGACACAGAAGGCGGTCCCATTTGTTTGGGATGAGGCTTGTGAGCATGCGTTCATCCAGTTGAGGACCAGACTGACGAGTGCACCGATCCTTATAGTTCCAGAGCGAGGCGTCGGCTACAGTGTCTATTGCGACGCCAGTGGGGAGGGTCTAGGCTGTGTGCTTATGCAGGAGGGCCATGTGGTGGCCTATGGTTCCAGGCAGCTGAAGGCCCATGAGAGGAACTATCCAGTCCACGATCTCGAGCTCGCGGCGGTTGTCTTCGCTCTGAAGATGTGGCGGCACTACCTCTACGATGAGCAGTTCTCGGTGGTGAGCGGTTCTCGGTGTACTCTTATCATAAGAGCTTGAGGCACGTGTTTACCCAGCGTGACTTCAACCTCAGGCAGCGGCGGTGGATGGAGCTTCTAGAGGACTACGACTTCGAGTTGCATTACCACCCTTGTAAGGCAAACGTCGTAGCAGACACTCTCAGCAGGAAGACCAGAGACAGTCGGGTGACCTTGGCAGCAGTGTCAGCTCGGCAGTGGCAGATGCTGGAGGCAGTCAGTCAGTTTGGGCTTGACTTCGAGGACCGGGCGACAGGTGGTTTCCTGTATGCTGTTCGCAGCATTCCAGTTCTTTTGGCCAGGGTGATCGAGGCACAGGCTGGAGACCCAGAGCTCGTGGAGACCCATGCGGCGGTCGGCACCGAGCACGCGGTTGAGGGCTGGACAGTGTCGACAGACAGTGGTCTACTCTTCAGAGGCAGAGTTGCAGTTCCAGCATACCCGGCGTTGAGAGAGGAGATCCTTTACGAGTTCCACCACTCATGCTTCGCCGTTCACCCCGGGAGCACCAAGATGTACCATGACCTTCGCCGACAGTTCTGGTGGTGCGGGATGAAGAGGTCAGTAGCTGAGTTCGTCTCCAGATGCCTCACCTGTCAGAGGGTGAAGGCAGAGCACAGGCGGACCCCGGGTTTGTTGCAGCCACTTCCCGTGCCAGAGTGGAAGTGGGAACATATAGCTATGGACTTCGTCACCGAGCTACCCAGGTCACCGAGGGGGAATGATGCGATTTGGGTCATTGTCGATCGACTGACCAAATCGGCTCATTTCCTCCCCATGAGGACGACAGATCCAGTTGCCAGACTGAGCCAGAGGTACATTGACGAGGTAGTACGACTGCACGGCATCCCAGTGTCGATAGTGTCAGACAGAGATCCCAGATTCACTGGCAGGTTCTGGAGCAGCTTCAAGGACTCCTTGGGGACAGCGCTGACGTTCAGCACAGCCTTCCACCCTCAGACAGACGGACAGTCGGAGCGGACTATCCAGATCTTGGAGGACATGCTCAGAGCATGTGTGCTAGACGTTGGAGGTACGTGGGAGCAGCACGTGACCTTGGTGGAGTTTGCCTACAACAACAGTTTCCAGGCCAGTTTGGGTTTTGCACCATTCGAGGCGTTGTACGGCAGACCGTGTCGCTCACCGGTGTGTTGGACTGAGGTTGGGGAGGCGTCCCTTACCGGTCCGGACATCATCAGACAGTCGTCAGAGAGGTTGGCTCAGATCAGGCAGAGGCTTCTG
The DNA here is from genome assembly GCA_963920575.1 of Narthecium ossifragum. Classification (NCBI taxonomy): domain Eukaryota; kingdom Viridiplantae; phylum Streptophyta; class Magnoliopsida; order Dioscoreales; family Nartheciaceae; genus Narthecium; species Narthecium ossifragum. The sequence continues at coordinate 9,159,798 of OY986971.1, read as the reverse complement.
ACAGCGCAGAGCAGACAGAAGAGCTACGCAGACCGCAGGCGACGACCCCTGGAGTTCGCAGTTGGCGACAGAGTGCTACTGAAGGTGTCCCCACGCAGAGGGTCGATCAGGTTTGGTAGCAGGGGCAAGTTAGCTCCGAGGTTCACGGGTCCTTTTGAGATCGTCAGGCGTGTTGGAGCAGTCACCTACCAGTTAGCTCTATCCCCGCACATGTCAGCAGTTCACCCCACCTTCCACGTGTCTATGCTGAGAAAGTACATTCCAGATCCTTCTCACGTGATCAGACACGACGACATTGAGGTTGAGGAGGACGCCACCTACATAGAGCAGCCAGTACAGATCATGGACAGACGGGATCAGGTGCTGAGAGGCAGATCGTTACCATTGGTCATGGTCAGGTGGAGGCATGGCAGTGCAGAGTTTCTGACTTGGGAGCGAGAGGATCGCATGCGTCGGGAGTTTCCCTGACTGTTCACCTCTTCAGGTAGTTTCTTGTTGTGGGCGTTGGCGCCCCTAGCTGTAGCCTTGCTTGTGCAGGTAGGCTTAGTTCTTTCTCTTTTTCCCCGGCTTCAACCTTGAATTTCGGGACGAAATTCTTTTTAAGGTGTTTAGGTTGTGAGGGCTCGTCCCTCAGACCTGACTCGACCACGTGGGTCGAGAGCCGGTTTCCTGTTGGTTTGGTTCCGCGTCGGGCACGATCGGGCGATCGTGTGGCGGTTTTGGACACCGGGGGCATTTTGGTAAATATGCCCTCTGGTGGTCGGTTTCACACCCGCGTTCCACACACTGACTTTGATTGATGTATGTGTTTGATTAGAATCCCTAGGGTGCGTCCGATCGGAGGATCGGAGCTCGATCAGGAAAGATCGATTTGGACGGCTGAGATAGATTTGGATTTTCTATATAAGGCATGTCTCTTTCTCTCTTTCCTTCTCTCCTTCACCTGTCGTTCTCTTCCCTTCTCTCTCTCTCCTTCGGCTGAGGTAGGGTTTGGAGATTCGGCTTTCGGAGCTTGGATCTTGGCGGCTCGGCTGGTGGCACGCGTGGAGGAGCTCCCCTACTTGCTCAAGTAGGTGTTTCTACCTCGATCCTTGGATCGGGTTCTCCTAAGATAGGTTTTATGCATTTTTGATGTATGTATATGTGTTAGAATGCATTGTATCTCCTTGTATATGTGATGTTGTTCAATTCCAGTATTCCTACGTTGAGATTTCAGTATTCTAACGGTTGGTTTCCGTATTATCGCCGTTTTGTCGGTTTTTGTCCATTTGGACCTAGATAAGAGATTTAACCGTCGAAAACTAGATTTCTTCACTACATTAGTTTCCCCTTTGCTAAATATACTTTCTTGCAAGATTTCATCTTATTCCAACGTGATTTGATACTTAAAATCCAAAGAAATGGATTTCCGGCACTGTTCTGATGAACTGTGCCAAGGCTCGACGGTCGATCGGTGCATCGACCGTCAAGTGTGGTTTTACCCTTTCTGGGCCTGACGATCGACCGTCGGATCGACCGTCGCATCGACCGTCGAGCTCTGTCGGGATTTTAGCCTCCCAGGGTCGATGCACGGATCGACCGTGGGAGTTCCTCCTTTTCGCCATTTACCTGACGGTCGACCGTCGCATCGACCGTCAGGCGCTGTTTGGTTTTGGGCTTCTCAGGGTCGATGGGTGGATCGACCGTCGCCCTAGGTTTTCTTCGCATGGGTCTCACGATCGATCTCCGGATCGACCGTGGCATCGTCGGTGGCCTCACGGTCGATCCCCGGATCGACCGTGATATCGTCCGTGACCCTTTGAACTTGGTTTTCATGTATTTCTTGGATGGTTTTGAAGGGGGATTAGTATCTAAACATGTTGGGAAACATGTAGGGGGATTTGATGAGGTTTTCAAAGGATTTCCATTTGGTTTGAGATTGATTCAAATGTTCTTCCTCTTTTAGAAAACATATGGTTCTACTTGCAATTAATACATGATTGATTGTAGTTAAATGCTAAATGGTGTGCTTAACCATTAGCTAGCTATGAGTGCTAGCTAATGAGAAATTATGGAACCTTAGCCTCTTGTCGGCGAGTGCCGAGGGCTATTGTACATCTGTGAAACTTATAACTGTTGACGTGGCATATAGAGACATCTAGGATAGATGTTTGCCTAGGTTCATGCATTGTATGCATTAGAGGCATTTGAGGTTAGGCGGGCGATGGTTTAGGTCGCTGATCCGAGGCTCTCGGGTAGCTCGGATCTAGCCTTAGGACCGTGGATGGGTAGTCAGGAATAGGGTGTGATTGTGATCAAGTCTCATGTCTTGAGGATTCACGCTAGTTGACTCTGATCAGCATTTGAGGTTTAGAGGTCGTGTTGTCTTCCAAGGCCAAGTGCTAAGGATGCAACCGATGAGTTCTCGACGTGATCCCCAGGCAGTGGTATCCCTGCTGGGTAAGGGTGATCCTGCATGGTACCGTTCCCCTGTCAGTGCTTAGGGTGATCTTGGTGGAGTGACCAAGAGAGAGGTTCATGACAGGAGCCCTTGGGACATCGGTGGGTTATGGGACCCGTGGCATCCATTAGACTTGGGCCGGGAGACAATACTGTTGTTGTTTTCCTCCTTTCAGTGTGTCGTAGAGTAGAACCCTACTGAGCTTATCGCTCACTCCTACCCGGGCTGCGTTTGCAGGTGCAGGCGGCAGTTCTTCGTCAGTGGAGCCGGCCGGATCGGCCTTCGGCGGCGCGAGCACATCCAGAGGCGCTTGAGGTTGCTGGAGGATTATCTGTTGTACATTTTGATATATATATGTAAATGTTGTAAACTTTCGAGGATTTTGAAATCATGTATTATATCGTTACCTTGGGAGTTTTAGATTGGAATTTTGTAACTGTACAACTTGAAGTTATATTATAATTGAATCTGTATCGCCTCTGAAATACAATTGTTTGAATTATCTATCTTTTTCGCTTTGTATCGCGCCGGTTGATGATGAATAGTGATAGGAACCCTCACGCCCCGTCCTGGATGGATTTTCTGGGTCGGGGTGTGACACGTCTCTTTCCTTTGGATTTCTTTTGGAAATCTTGGACGGAGATCAAATCATGGACGGAGATCAAATCCGGCGGCTTGGAGAGGATTGTTTGGACGATCCAAAGCTCGTTGAGCTGGATTTGGAGGCTTCAACCTGGTTTAGGTAGGGATCTCTACCCAAATCTTAGGATTTGGCATTTTAGGGTTTGATTTGTTCTCTTTAGCTTAAATCTTTGTGTTTAGCCATTGGTTTTCTGTCTTCTTGGTGTTTTTGGACTCCCCTAGTCCTACGCTTTCCGATCCTTGAGTTTTGTGAAGTTTGGTTTTGTATTTTGAGCGTTTTCCGGTGTTTCCTCCGATGGGTTTTCGGCGATGAGGAAGAAGGATTGATCTTCTTGGGAAGAAGATCGATCTCACTTGTGGCCTCATGCCTAGCTCGAGAGGGATTAATCTTCTTGGTGTGAAAATCGATCTTTTGCTTGGTTAAGGCGGTGCTACATCGGGGCCCGAGGAAGATCAATCTCCAGGAGTATGAAGATCGATCTTTTCTTTGGCAGTGAACCTGTGCAGGGAAGATCAATCTTCTTGGGCTTAGAAGATCGATCTCTCTTCCCTGGCAGGGATCCGCATGGAGAAGATCGATCTTCTTGGGAAGAAGATTGATCTCTGTTCGTCCAGTAAGCTTGTTTTGTTTTCGATTTTCCCGATTTTGATTCTTTTTCAACCCGGTTTTCTCACACGTTTCCCTATTGAATAACATGTTGTTTTAATCATGATTTTAACGGTTTGCCTTTGAGTTTTACGATGATTTTTGTTTCGGATCGTTTCATCGGCTTTTCACGGACCTCGTTCGGTTTCTCAGTAGGCATGCGATAGCTGTAGTTTGTGTTTGCGTTACTATGCTTTATGGTAGTATGATTGTAGTAGTTAGCCCTTACTGCTTTGTGGTTGAACCAAGGGAGTCATGCCCCTTGGAATGTGTAGATAGTATAACTTATTGTGATATATAGACACATAGGTTAGATGCTTGTATATGTGCATGCATTTGTTTGCATTAGATGCATTCCAGGTTAGGCGTGGGCGATGGGTTGGTCGCCGATCCGTGGCTCTCGGGTAGCACAGATCTAGCTCTGGGATCGTGGTTGGGTAGCCTGGTTTAGGGCGAGATTGTTGTACTATTAATTTATCATATACTGATCCTTTAGGTGTAGAGGTCGTGTCGTTATCCCTTGCCAAGCTTAAAGTGTGGGTGTGCTTTACTTATATGTTATTGAGTTAGGGATGCACTCGAGATGCTCTGAAATCACTGGTTACCTTGTTTACATTTGGAGAGCGCTTAGAACCTGCATGATCCCCGGCGTGGTTCGCAATTAGGGAGTGTCCAGAGCCGGTGTGATCCCCGTCGTATTTGCATGTTTGTGGTTAGTTGCACCTTAGGTTTGGCAAGGAGACGTTACAGTTGCAGTTTCCCCTACCTTGAGTGTAAGCTAGAATAGAACCCTACTGAGGTTTGTTACTTACTCCTATCCGGGCTGCGTTTGCAAGTGCAGACGCCAATTCTTCCGTAGCTCCCAACATATCAGCTTTTGGCTTCGCATAGACTTCTGGAGGACTTTGAGGTGATTGAAGATATGATTGTACAGTTTTGCAGTTTTGTATACAGTATCCCTCGAGGATCAGTTTATATGTATAATTTCCATCTTTGAGTAATCTTGATTTAGATATGTATAACTCTGATTTTAATGAAATAGTAAGTTTTTGAATTACAGTTTTGCCATCAGAAGTCTTTTGTTTAGATTATTGTGGTAATTATTTGTATCGCGCCAGATTGGAAGTGAACAGGCATAGATCACTCCCCTCTCGTCTTAGTCCGGATGGGTTTTCTTGGGCTGGGGCGTGACAGAGCGACCGATCGCATCGATGTCGGCACCGCGTTTGACGTGTCCGGATAAGGACGCTGAGTCGACATAGACCGATCGGTCGTTTGGGGAGCAACCAATCGAACTCGGCTCTATAAGAGACCCGCGAACTGCCTCTGTTTTCTCTTTTCTTCTTCTCTCTTCTTCTCCCTTCTTCCATCTTCTTCTCTCTTCTTCTCTCTTCTTCTCTCCTTTGATCCGCCGGGATAGCTCGTTGCACGCGTTGGAAGAGGTTGCCAGCTGCTAGGGGAGAAGCCCTACACCTCCCTTGGACGGTTTAATCAAGGATTAAACATGGATTAAGCGTAGTAATATTTATCATTTATCTTGCTTTTGATGTTCTATGTTGATTAATTGATTGTTTGTTCAATTAAAGTATGCTAGATGATGCGTTTAGGTTTGCTTAACACATGATAATAGTTTGATAGGATTTGGCTTTGAATTGATATGGATTTAAGTAAGTTTTCCTTAAGTTATTTTCGGATTTTCTTGGTTAATTAGAAAAGTGGTGTTCTAGCTTGATCACAGTTGATGTTCTCCATGAAAGTTGTAGATTTATGAGTTAGCTTTCAACTGCAACTGATTTCAAAATTTTTGAATTTAAGTACGTTGTTTAGTGAATTAAATGGCCGGGCTGTGTAGAACAGGGCAGTCAGTTTAATTAGAGAAAATAAGTGGTTTTTCGTTATCCAATTGATTTAACGTTTGGAGAAGATGATCTTAGTGATATTTAGGTTTTATCTGCAAAGTTTGGTCTCGATCCAAGTTATTTTTGAAGGGATTTTGATTGGTTTATCAAATCTGGATTTATATCAAAATTGTAGGTTTTCATCTATTATCATTTATCCGATTGATCCAATTTTTGGATATGTGACTCGGGGTATGCCATTGAGTCTGTATATCAAGTTTCATGTCAATCAGAAAGCTAGATGGAAAGATATGATTTTTCGAGCTTAGTGGTATATTCTGGTTTGATTTCGATAAATCGATTATTTTAATCTTAATCTAGATATATGTTATTATATCTGTGTGGGCCCGTGTGTGGCTTGTGGTTAAACCATGGGAGTCACGCCTCCCCTGGGATGTGTAGAATAAATGTGCCGTAGCGCCCTAAGCTTGATTAAATTATTATTATAACTGATGTTATAGTTGTTTAATTGATTATCCGGGGTTGTATCCCGTGTGTAGATTAATGTTGATTGTTAATCTAGTTTGGGCGTTTAGTCACGTGAAGACTTGTAGGCATGCGTCCTTATTTATCCTCTTTCCCTAGGCCCTTGCTATGCTTACCCTATGGCGATTTGTATGCTACGCCAAGCCTTGAATATTATATTGGCATATTGTTGCATGTCTGAATCTTATCTTTGTGCCTGAGCATGACATGCATTTTTGATTGCATTAGAGGCATAGAGGTTAGGATGTGGGTGATGGGTTGATCGCCGATCCGAGGTTCTCGGGTAGCTCTGATCTTGCCGCAGGATTGAGGCTGGGTAGCCAGGTCTAGAATGTAAATTGATATAATAATCTGATATTTTGAGATTACTGTCTAGTTGGTTGTGGTAACTCCGATTGAGGTGTCTAGTCGTCTTAGGTTTCAGGCTTAGTCTCAGTTTCATTGTTAGGGGAAGTTACATACCACCCTGTGTCCTACGCCCTGTTATTCAACGCTAGAGCGGTTGGTTTGAGAGAGACGACTGTTGACAGTACCACGGGTCATCAACATGCGTGCCCTGGGGTAGGCGGTGTACGTGACGTGAGTTTTCCTTAGAGATAAGGTGAAACTTGAGACTTTACTGTTCCATTTCCTTTGTGAGCGTCGTAGTATAGAATCCTACTGAGCTTATCGCTCACTCTTATCGAGGCTGCATTTTGTAGGTGCATGCGTCAGCTCTTCTTCCATATCTCCCAGCTAGACAGGTTCTTGGTGGCGCGTCGACCCTTTGGAGGTGTTCGAGGACTTGGGGGTCATGTTTATCTTATTGGATTATTTAAATATATAATTTTTTCTGTAAGGATTTGAGGTTTTATCATATATGTCTTGACGATCAATTTTGTATAATAATCTTGAATTATATTAGAGATTTTATTTTTGACCCCATATCAATTGTTAATTAGTTGTATTATTTTTTATTATAAACGCGTCAGTGATGGATTGAATAGAGTAGGAACCCTCACGCGCCCGGACCGGATGGGTTTTCTGGGTCGGGTTGTGACACGTGGCCTCGATCACAAGCACCTAGACCCGACCCCGACCTAGACTCATCTAGATTCGAGCTACTCGAGAACCTCGGATCGGTGATTTGCCCAATCACCACGACCTAATCATGCAATGCAAACTCATATAAGATTTAATATGAACATAACAAAATATTAATACACATGCAACATCTCCAATAAACCACATCGCAAGCATGCTAACATAGCATTCATTGCCAATAACAATTAATACATCGGCACAACTCAAGCAAAACAACATAGCATGTGCACCAAACAAAGCATTGTTACAACTACCATGAACTACCATTTATAAGCATCAGAAGGTACATAATATGAACGTAAAACTCAATGCATGGTAACAAGCAATTCCAGTCATACATCCTGGAAGTCCACCTACATATCAATAAGCAATAAGCATAATATAGTCATATCTGGCAACATCATAGGCAGCCATAAACTTCCATCCATGCATTGACTATACAATAATTACAATTCAAACAAGCATCATGTGTAGTCACCTGGATTTGGGGGGTGGTGCAATAGGTGGGGTATTGCACATCAGTGTAATAGTTAATCCCCACCGTCCTTATCCATCAGCTTAACAGGGACGGTGGGGATGTCTGGGTTTTTTGAAATGAATCGGATCCGTAACCCACGGATCCGATATGAGTTTTAAAACCCTCGATGCTCTCTGGCTCTCTCTCATCATCTCCGACGGTGGTACTGGAATTTTTCACGCCAAATGAAAAATGCGCTCGCTAAGGTGATCATCGGCAGCTCCCTCATGGCTCTCTCCATCATCTCCAGCGTTGATATGGAGTCTGATTTCTCAAGGTGCCGAGATGGATTCTCACAGTGCCCGGATGGACCGGATAGATACTCGACGCCGGGAACATGACGCAATCGTCCCCTACCATGATGGAATCTCCGTGCCAATGCCTCACTCCACATTGGCTTCCTCGTTGCCTCCTCACCAGCTTCAAGGCTCCTCCAACACCAAGAATCCCTCCCTGTAATACTACTATCTTCTTTAGGCTTATTTAATGTGAATTTATGTCATGTTTATTATTCCAAGTACGAGGGTTTCATCCTAAACGATGATCGTGTATAACTAGAGTTAGACAATAGCATTGAGGGATTCAATAAGACAATATAGGACAGCACTGCAATCAACAAGCATCGATATTGGAGAGATTACTTGAATGATGTCTTTTATTTGTTGAGAAGAGATTAGTTTAATTGTGTTGTTGCAAACAATATTCTAACTGTGCATGACTTTTCTAACTATGCAAACAATATGAATTGCATATGTTCGACAGAGTATTATTGCTCATGTCATAATCTCATCAAAGTAATTAAAATTAACAGCATGAATGCTTGAGCCATTAGTCCTGGTTTTTAATTTTGCCTTTATTCGAATTTGTTCTCTTTTAATTTTGATATGAAGCACATGGATGATGGCATAGATGGCAAACCTCAAATGGGTATGATATTCAACACATTAGAGGAGGCATATGATCACTCGCAAACGTCATCGATAAAACGTTGCTAACCTCAATCAAATCTTAAATTTATATCCGTATTCAATCACTAATACTACTACGTAGACTAGTGGTGAAATCCGGAGTCGAACCACAGGGAATTATCAGGAAAAACAAAATCAGTTCTCAAAACTCTTGATCCCTAAGCAGAGTAATCAAAAGGTGGGTTGAATTATCTAAAAAACTATCTAAGAAAGCAAGTAAAGTGATCGGGATTGAAACCAAGTGATGAATTACCTAGGGATTACTCAATCCACCCTAGCTTCACCTTCAATCTTCTCTAGTTATCATGTTGTTCACTTCTCTCAACATTATAGATCATATGACTATAAGCTCACATGAATTCCTAAAATAAGACTTATGTTCCTAACGGCATAGCCTATCTTTCTTGGCATAGGTTGTTTTCGATCCTACGATTACTTTAAGTTATACTACTCCTAATGACCTTAGCACAACCTATCCTAGCATAGCCTATCTCAAAAGCAAACCATAAATCACATGAAAATCATATCATAAATCTGTATAAACAATCACAGAAAGCTCATACGACTGAAAATACTTCAAAGGAACTCTGTTCCCTCAAATATTTAATCATTAAAACCATATTTATGAGATCATGTTGAGAGGAAGTTTACAAGAATCAAACCAAAGAAAAGCTACACTAGGGTTTCATGATATCCCTAAGTTTAGAATTAGTAACTCATCTTCTGGGAAAGATCCATAGGTGTTGGGAAGGAAGCCGTCAATCCCCGCGGAAAGATCTCCATCTTCAGAACCCTAGCCTTCTCCTCCAAAAGTGGTCCAAAAGATGATAATTTTCGGCTAGAACAACCCCTTTTTATAATAGAAACTCTTAACCTTGGAATTAGGAGTTATAGTTGAACTTAAACTCTAATTTGCTTAAATTCCGGGTTGCTGACTTCATCGGAGCGATCCATCGGACTCAAATCCGATCCATCGCTGTAATCGGTTTGACTGGATCATTAACTGCCACGTCATTAATTAATTTCTTTAGCTTTTCTCTCCAACTTCCATACTTCTGACTTTGATTCAACAACTGGCGCCAATGTAAACAGAATCTCACAAACTCTTCAACATGAAAGTTGTAACTCTTGAAGTCTTCTTTCATCTCCTTGAATTTCAGAATATTTGAAATTGTGTAGAAGTTCTGGTGATTTATTTCCAAACAGTCGACGAAGCAGTCTTTTTGCAGAATTTAGTGATTTTTGGCCGAATTTCTGATATTTTTTCTCAAATCCTACTTAAACCTGAAATCAAGCAATATGATATCAATGTCCACCACTCCATCGTATCACCACCATTCCATCGCATCACCAACAAGCTGGAATGTCGCCAACTTGATTCGCAATCGATCCTAATCAATGTCCAGCAACTCTAGAAAGCGCACGGTCTCTTCTAGCCAATCCTCCGCTACAGCTGAAGAGTCCCTACTATTGCCGCTAAACTTTGGCGGGTCCATCTTCTTGAATTCCCTGATCAGCGAAATTATGTCTCTAGCAGCCGCTCCAATGCTCGTGCTCCCAGTCTCAGTTGCGCTACTCTCAACCTCTGGAGTCAGCTCGGCCGACAACGCCACGACCTCTACCTGCAGGAGCTTGGCCACCACCTGCAGGAGCTCGACGTGTACCCGATGCCATCTGTACAATACAACAACAAGCATACGCTCGTAAGAAACGAGCTAACTAGGCAAACAACAAACAGCTACAAAGCAAAATGTAAAGATGTTCTAGACCTAAAACTATCCCAGCCACACGAATCTCAACCGCAAGCCTACTCCTAAACCCTAGGACCTACAGCCTGCTCTGATACCACTTGTCACGCCTCGCCCCGGGATATACCGACCCCGACCACGGGACGTGAGGAAACCTGTTCTACCCTTAACACCACATAATTAACCTGCTCTCAACATCATAATTTAAACCATCACCAATACACTATATTCCACCCTGACAGATAATGGATTCACAATTCGGTAAACTATTCCTGAACAACCTAATAATTTATTCCAAACTATCAGACTCAATAACATGAATTCCAGTAATCCAATACATAATCCAAAAGATTAATTACAATATCCTGATTCTGAATACATAAATCAAATTATTAATTAATCCCAATAATCCCAACATCAATACAATCTCTCAAACGAATGAAATGAAATAAATTAATTAAATTCTATGTCGAATCCTCCCACGATCTCAAACTCGAGCGTCATCACCTAAAGAACCTGCAAAAGTAGGGGGGAGCAACAAGCCCAGTAGGAGACTGACTAACTAACGACATACAAGAAACCAACTAATAACGAACATAAATAAACAATGGAATCTGGCGCCTAAGTCTTAGCTCAAGGGAAGTCACAACCTAAGCCCAAGCTCGCAATCGACCCATCGCTCTCCACCACGGTCCGGGCGACTACCCTACCAACCGTGGGCAAAGCTCGCTCTCTACCACAGTCCGAGACACTACCCTGCCAGCTATGGGCACAGCTAGACTGGCGTCGACTAGCAGACATTAGGCTACCTCCCAATAGCTGCTAAGACTAAGGTTCCAGAGAATCAATCGATTCTCGAACAATAGCAATTAATTCTCTTATCTAATTTGGATTTCATAATCATTCTCTCAAAACCCCGATCGATCACGGGGACCACGTCCACCCGTAGCCTCGATCGCAAGTTCCTAGACCTGACCCCGGCCTAGACATGCAATGCGGTCCTCGTACAGGATTTAATTTGAACATCACCAGACCGTAGTACACATGTCCAACACAACCATCCTATACCAGCATTTAAGTATAACTCCTAAGCATCACAGGATTGCATCTAAACACAAATCCTCCAATCATGAAAGTAATTCACATACATACAAATAAGAAATTCCACATCACATTAATTACACAGCAATAATTAGCCCTAGCTAACACATCACAGACAAGTATACACCTTCAATAGGGAAAATGATCAAGTGGAAAACAACGTTCAATCAAGCAGCAACTCTACAATCCAAACAAAATAGCACAGCACTTATACCAAAAATACAATAATGTGACCACGACGGCGGCGTCCAGTCCCTCTCGCCACTTCGCGAGAGGCGGCTGAAGGAACCAGGTGAAGAGAAGGATTTAGGTTAAGTTATCTCATTAGTTAGTTTAGATCAGATATAAGATAAGTGGCCTTTTTGCTAAAGACCCCCTTATGAAGTAGCATTTGCATAAAAGTCCCCAATTTGTATACGGGTCCTCACATCATCACACCCCCAACTTACACTTTGCTAGTCCTCGAGCAAAGAAAAGATAAAAAGAAAGCAATAAATCTAACTAGCCACTTTCGTAGGTCTCACGATTGCACTTAGCATGTGCAACAAGCCTTTAAAACCCTGGGTTACCCCAGTGGAGGAGTTATAGTCTCCTGAGGGTTTTCATGGACGACACCCACAAACATCTATACATTCCCTTGAATATATCATTAGAAATCAATCACAATATTCATCAACTCTAATGCATGAAATAGAAATAATATCCATAAATATACCCTTCAACTCATATTCACATAAAAACATAGTAAATCAAAACATGTCATAACATATTTCCAACACTTCAACATATTTAATCATGATTAAAAATAACTTTAACACTCATGTGTGTGAATGGGGTTCCACATGCTTCAGAGCGTCAATTATATCTAAACACTTCAACTATTCAAGATCACAATCATATTCAAGCACATATCTTCCACTAATCACGTAGCAATCTCTGTTTTTTTCATTTTTCTTTTGTTTTTTTTTTGCAGGAATTTCAACCGTTTTACGCGAACACCACGCTGGTCAGGCACATTGCCCGGTTATTAAGTCGAAAATCCATTTTTTTTCTTTTTTTTTCTAGGAAATTCAACCGTTTTACGCAAACACCACGCTGGTTAGGCACACTGCCCGGTTACTAAGTTGAAAATCCTTTTTTTCTCTTATTTGTTTTCACATACTTAGATAATTGCATGTGTTCATGTATTTTCTGTGTCATGACATAAAATGGTAAAGCTATCCCAGTATCATGTTTAGAATCTAATATCAACCCCTTAACATGTGGAAGTGAACATGTGCATTAGGATATGTCAAGCTATCCTTAGATCATGGTAAAAGTGTTAAATTATAGAAATAAGATCATGCATAGCAAAAATTTATTATTTCTTAGATGACATACAAGTTTCAGAATAATTCATAAAATAAATTTCTAAAAACATCCACCTTTGTGAAATCATATCATAATTTCATTCTTTTGACATAATTGAAGGGATGTATAATATTTGGTTACCAAAAAAAAAATACGAGCATGAAATTTATGAATGCTACCCCCCAACTTAGATGTAATTGTCCCCAATTACACTAAGTCATAAAAATAGATCAAGAAGTAAAGGGTAGAGATAACCATAATTAACGCCAAAAAATAGATTTATCTCTCTTCCAATTTAAGTTTAGGCACCACCATCATTGAATAACTACTTCCTTCTCCATCATAACCTGTCACAAAAATATATACCTTTCCAAAAAAATCAAATATAACTCATAAAAGTCCAAAAAGGTATTAAAATCAAAGAAAATTTCGGCAGAGTCTCCTTTGTATTTTCATGATATATTGAGTTGTACAAACATTCATCCGCACGATGTAAAATATAAACACGAACACATTTAAATACATCGAATCATCCATGCACAGCACCAAAAACATTCAACATCCAAAATATCATCCTGTTTGAAGATCGAGACCGTCCGATCGGAAATCGGAATACTGTAGTACCCGGATCGCCTCCTGCAGGAGTTGGACGGCTGAGAGCTCGCGCGGCGAAGGATCTACGGTGAAATGTCATCGCCGGAGGACTTGGAAGGGACAGGAAGAATCGTTGAAGCCTAAGGAACTCATCTATGTGGTCTGATTGTGGAATTGAGGCTTCTAGACGGCGGATTAGAAGTGGACGGTGAGGTGGACATCGTGGTGGTTGGACGCCAGTGATCCAGGCGGCAAGGTCGAGTTTTGATGGTGGCGGAAGGTTCGTGGTGGTGTAAGGAAGGTTATGGGGGTGTTTTGGGGCAATGGGAGGCCGTGGATTAGGGTGTCGACGACGGCGGAGGGGCTCACCGGCGTCGGAGGAGACGGTGTCGAGGGCAGAGGAGGCTGTGGATTAGGGCTGGAATGATGGCGGAGGTTGTGGTGGTTGACTCGCATTGAAATGTGTCGTTAATTATATCAAAGGCAGACAAAACAAATTACCGGACTACTACTTAACTACAACGTAGTTAATGGGAGTACGGGTCGAATCCTCAAGGAATTAGATGGTCGAATTAGTAAATGTGATATAATCTCTACACTAGTTGTAAACAATATGGTTGATTCTTTGAGTTTTCTAACGAAAGCATTCTAGAAGAACAAAAGAGGAAATTTATTAAGGAATAATTCCTAGGGAATTCCACTCCGAATTAGGGTCTAAATATTATCTCTATGAATCAAGATGCATGACACTCAAGAGATCGTCTAAATTGGATATCGACGAGCGTAGGATTAATATCGCTCGCCCCTCATGAGATGTCGGGTTAGGATCATCTCATCGCGTGCATAACAAGGTAAAAATCCATGATCGAGGCTCTAATTCGATCATAGCTCAACGATTGCCGGACTAAGGTCATATCGTTGGCAAAGGATCAAGGTTTTGTATGGATAAGGTATTGGATTGAAATGGGTTTAATACCTCAATCCCATCCCTCATCTAAGTCGAGAATAGTGGGTAGGATAGCTTTGGCTTGGGGTGGTTCTAGCACCTCAAGATCCTATCCCTAGATCAAGGATTCATCCCCTAGAATTGGCTATGGTTCTAGCATAGCCTCTTCTGGAGAAAGATTTGTGGATCGATCCATTAAGGATCCGGATCGATCTAATATTTGACAGAAAGTCTGGCTCTCTGGAAAAGCATATGGGTCGATCTAAACCGCTTTGGGATCGATCCAAAAATTCCTGGATCGATCCAAATGTTCTGGATCGATCCAAATAAGGCTGAATCAGTATAATTGCTGTCTTTTTGACTCGAAATCGATGCAAATCTCTTTGTAAGCTCTTGTACCTGAAACCATATGAAAAGATATTAAAAATGCATTGCTTGAGAGCTAACAAAGCCCAGTTGAATGGGTGAATTATGTATATTTTGTGATTTATCAGTGGTGGTTTGAAGGGATGGGGGTGGCCAGAGAGGCGGTGACGAGCGGTGGTGGTGACGGCTCGGGGACGAGCCGCTGGAAGCCAGTGGAGCCGGGACGATGAAGTCCTGGCTCATAGGTGAGCCGCTCGGGAGGAGAGAGAAAAATCGAGCAGAAAATATGGAAACAAAAAAGAAAAAGGAGGGAAAAAAATCCAGGAAAATACGTGAAGAGTTCTAAAAAAATCAAAGAAAAATTATATTAAAAAAAATCTAATGAAAAATCATAAAACTGGGTCGCCTCCCAGAAAGCGCGTAAGTTTACGTCTTTCGCCAGGCGTCCCGAGAGGATCAGTTATCGCATGGATCCGTCAGATTGACGAACTCGAGCACACCCACAAGTATAATTTCCCCATATAATGATTTAAACCATACCCGACCCCACAGTATATCAAGTATTTGATGATGCAGACCTATTAATTCTTTCCTCCCAATAAGTGTACTAGAAACCCCACCCGTTATAAAAGACAAACAATCGTCATATTTCATCTTACAATCAGGTCTACGGTATGTGTCTCTTATAAAGTTGGAATCCGGAAGTGAACATGGAGGGGATTTCGATCTCAGAATGGGTGTAGGCAATGACGATGGTGCAAATATAGGTAAAGAAGGAGGTGGTGGCTCAAGTTTAGAATATACCGACACATCTGTGCAGAAGTGTGTGTCAACATAATAAGCACGAACTTGTCTAGGATCTAAGTCAGGTGCAGGAGTAAGAGATAACGGTTGAAGGGGCTCAACCACCCAAGAAATAGATTTTGTCTCTACAGGGTGATGATCGAGTCACTGGTCGGACAGGATGTGTGGTTTGATGTCATCTTTCGATTGTGCAGTGTCCCGATTAACATCATCATCAGACTCAGAAGCATAGGCATTCAAAATATCAGACAGAATCTCATTCTTTAATTCAACATCATCATCCTCAGAATTATACTCATTTCAAATTGTAGGCAATCTATCATCATGCAGTTTAGCATCATTATCATCAGTAAATTGTCTAGTATCCAAGTCAATGTCAAATAAGGATGAATCAGAATTATTAACCCAATCGTTGATAACATCAATAGCAAAGCAGTCATTATTTTCAGGAAAACATGCATCCTTAAATATATTCACACATTTCTTCATGTTACTGATGTCGCTCAAATGTGTCACGCACAGCGGTCGCGGTGCAGTACAACATAAGAGAGGTCGAATCCCACAGAGAGACAAGCAGGAAAGATCCAGAAACACAGATAACAATGAATTGAAAACAATCAAGAGTGATGAAAGTTAAGAAAATAGATCGGAGATGTAATGGTAAGATAAAGTTAACGAAAGAAATCAGGATTTGAATGAGGCTAGGCTTCATGAATCACTTCACTCGGATTTAGGTTCTTCTCTTCTCAATGGTTCATATAATACTCAGTTAAGGGATTCACATCCCAATCACCTTAACCGGAAGATATAGAGTTATGAATCGGATAAAATATATAAATGCCTCTTCCTACGATTGGTTCTTCCTTTTTATAGTGCTAACTTTATCCAACCAAACCTAAGAATACACGATACCGGCTGTCACTACAGGCAACGCGCAGCAAAAGTTCATCGGGACAAAGCCCTAACTCTAACCGGATCTCTAAGAATACACAATACCAACTCTCACAATCGGCAATGCATAGCAAAGATCTCACGGTATAGAGCCCCAACCTTATCTAACCAGATCCCTAAGAATACACAATACCAGCTGTCACTACGGGCAATGCATAGCAAAGGTCTCACGAGACTCGATAGGAGAATCAAAGGAGATAATTATGGAATCACAATATCATAAAAGAAGCATGACTGGATTTATAATAATGTTTAACCACAAAACAATCTGTAAAGATCCAATACATAAGAAGAGTTTAACAATAAAGATTAAAAACTATGAACCATTGTTGGAGAAGAAGCCCTAGTCCTCGCTAGATCATCCGTCCGCCATACCCGCGGATTACTCGGCCATGGATGAAGATTCCTTCATCTTCTTCCTTTGGGAAATGTCCCGAAAAGAGCCTCCAAAAACGTCCAAGAACTCCCCCTCAAACCTTAGAAATAGTCCTATTTATAGCCCCAAAGTCTCTCCATCAACGGATTTGATCTAAACCGTTGATTTAATTCACTGGGAACGGCCGATCGATCCTTCTCGGGGTGCTGGATCGATCGAATGCGTTAAAATCTTCAACTTCTAACTTCGCCCGTGTCCGATCGATCGGACTAAGGGAGTCGGTTCGATCGATTTCGTAAAAATCCTCCGTCTCTGGCTATTCCCGAGTCCGATCGATGGATGGATCGATCGAACTGTGTTCCTCTAAAAAGCATACGTTCTGTCAACCTTTAATTCCCAAGTCCGATCGATCGGATTATGAGTGTTGGATCGATCGGTTGAGTAAAAATCCGCTGTTTTTGGCTTTTCCCGATCGATCGGACCATTGGTGTCGGATCGATCGGACCCCATAGGAGGGATGGATGGATCGATCGGACCATGTTTAGCCAAAAAACACATGTTCTGTCACGATTCTGCGTGGTCCGATCGATCGGCGGATCGCTCGGACTTCCAGCTTATTTTCTGTTCTGCCATTCAGACTGCACCATCGGTACTAAACTTGCCGTAACTTCCTCTAGGAATCTCGGAATCACAAACCGTAAAATTCTCCAGAATCTAGACTTCAAGAGCTTTCCAACCATATGTGGTACATCATCTGGTTCTTCATGAGCAGGTACAGATTAATTTTTGAAGTTGATCCATATACTCTTTTCAGCTTCTTTTAACCCCAATTTCCTGCATTTTCCAAACAACCATGTGAAGCAACATATAGATGTAAAAATAGTAATAAAGATGTTGATTAAGGATAATAATCTAGCAATTGAGATGGTTATAAGACTGTTCAGAGTGCACTTTCATGCACTCATCAGTTACCAAAAGAGATATCCATAACTCATGTACGACAATTAATACACGCATTCGCCGTAGCTTGGAAAGGTCAACCTAAGATAATAGGCACGGATTTCTTACAAAGAACAACAGGCTCCATGTCTAAGAAAATGAAGTCAACCGAAAAAAAGAAGTTATCAACCTTAACCAGCACGTCCTCCAAGATACATCGCGGCGTCTTGAGGGACCTATCAGCTAACTGAAGGGTTACTGTCGTAGGTTTCAAATCATTCATGCCAAATTTCTGATATAGAGAATATGGTAGTAAATTAACGCTAGCACCAAGATCAAGAAGAGTACCATCAATATAATAGTCTCCTATACAACAAGAAATTGTTGGGGTACCTGGATCCTTAAGTTTTGGTGGGGTATCATACTTCAGGATCGAATTTACATGTTCAATCAAAAAGATTTTCTTAGATACCTGAGATTTGGATTTGCGTTTTTGGGTACAAAGGTCTTTAAGAAATTTTGCATAGGAAGGGAATTGTCGGATGGCCTCTAAAAGTGGTATATTGATGTTCACTCGTTTGAATATTTAAGTGATTTCCTCTACATATGATTTCTTATTGGGTCTGGAGGAGGGGTCCATAAGTGCATAAGGGAAAGGTACTTTGGGCACATATCGAGCAGGGTCAGGCTTGCTCTGATCAACTGGACTCGTATCCATTTGACCAGGAGTGTCATCAGGCTGAGGGGACTGAGACCAACTGGTCGGACCAGGATCCGATCAGTTGGCTCTGAGAGCGATCCGTCGCTATGGGCAGTGTCAGAACGTGTTTCCACTTGGTTGCCGTTCCTTAGGGTTACTACAGCTTGTGCACTTTCAAAGTTTTGATTATCAATATGGTGCAGGGCCCTCGGATTGGTCATAGGTTGACTTAGTAAACGACCATCTTCTCTTTTAGACACTGTGTTAGCCCGTTGCCCTAGTTGTGTCTCTATTTTGGATATAGATTGAGCATGCGAATTAACATCATTTCTTATCAAAGCAATTTCGCTCCTAAGCTCACTCTTAAGCTCAGCCATGCTAGTATTTATGTTATTTATACTAGCAATGATGTTAGCATTCATGTTGGCTAGTGTACTTATGACTGTGTCCAAAGTAGGGTCAGAGGGTGCTTGTGGAGGTGCAGTTTGTTGGTATTGTGTAGAGTAACTTGGGTTTGGATTTGCAAGAGGTATAGATTGGTATCTATTCATGGGGCCACTGGAGAAACTACTCTGCCCTTGGAAAATATTAGATTGCTAAGGTGGTCTCGAATTAAAGTTGGGATGGTTCCGCCAACCTGGATTATACGTGTTTGAATACGAATTATTCTCAGGTTTGGTGAAACCATATGCCGTGTTTGATTGTTCCTGAATGAATTCAGGGAGCGAAGGAGCCAGGGGACAGTCGGTAATGTGATGTGTAAGGCTAGAGCATAAGGCACAAGTTTGAGGTTGATTTTGGAACAATGGAGGATCAGGTGCTTGTCTCATTTCCAATTTATCAAACCTTTTATTAAGAAGGGCTATTTGTGCAGTGAGGGCTTCAAATCTAGAAAGTTCAAAGGTCCCCTTAGGTGTTAGACGACTCCTAGGGTTTGTGTATTGTTGTTGGGAATCGATGGAAATTTGTTTATAAAGGTTCCATAGCTCATCATCATCTTTGTCAAGCTTCAACCCTAGTTTTACATCTTTCATTAAGGCCTCTATAAAACTTATGAGTTAATTCCCACTTATCAATATCATGATGGGGACATTTTCTTAAAAGATCTTTAAATCTATCCCAGGCATCATGGAAAGACTCATCATCATATTGACCAAAGGTAAGGATTTCAGTTCTGAATTTCTCAGTTTTAACTATGGGAAAGAATTTTCTTAAAAATGCCTCCTGAAGTTGGTCCCAAGTTGTGATTGAAGCCAGTGTTTAACTTTATCTTTCAAAGAGAAGGGGAAAAGTTTTAACTTGAAGGCATCATCATTAAAGTTCTCCAATTTTAGTGTAGTGATGGTATCGATAAAATTGTGAATGTGCTCATAAGGATCCTCATTACTAAAACCATGAAAGTGTGGTAACATTTGGATCATTTGGGGTCTAATCTCATAGTGTGAGGCTGTGATTGCAGGAGGATCAATGGAAGGAGTGTAAGTGTAGGCAGTGGGCAAGAAGTGATTTCTCAACGGAACCCGTTGAACCCCCCCATTGTTATTATTATTACCTCCCCTTCCAAAATTAGCGTTAGGATTGATGACATGTCCCTCGTTTTCAGCCATGGTGACAAAGGTCTCGTGAATAGATTGCAAGTTACTCAAGGTCTCCTGATAATTATTCAAACATTGTTGACCTAAGGCTCTAGCTTTTCGGAGTGTGGTCACTAGTTCTAGATCCAAAGGTTCCAGCGGGGTATTTAAGGATCGTCTACCTTGTATGCAAGATCACACACAAAAAGAGAAAAAGAAAACAGAAAATTTGGAGGAGAGGACAAAACCCGGCAAACAACAATTGAAACGAAAAGGTTTGAAGCAAAAAGGCTTAGCTGACTACACAGTACTGATCGGTCGGTTGCCAGTCCGATCGGTCGCTCCAGCCCGCAACCTCCTTCACTCAAAGTCCACTTCAAAGCAGATGGAGTATTCCGATCGATCGGATTCGAGTCCGACCGGTTGCTCTCGGTGGCTGGCGAGTTGTGTTTTTCTTCAAGAAAAATCTGTTCCAATGCTACAAAAATTCCAGAAAATTGTCAGAAAATTCCTAAAAAGTGTAAAATAAAGAAAGGGAAAAATAAGAAAGATAAAAACTTAACTAAGGAAAGAAAATGAGTTAAGAGAAAATCAATTAGTTAACCGTCGAATTCCCCGGCAACGGCGCCAAAAATTGATCGCTTGCAAACGTCGTCGTTAAAACGTTGCTAACCTCAATCAAATATTAAATTTATATCCGTATTCAATCACTAATACTACTACGTAGACTAGTGGTGAAATCCGGAGTCGAACCACAGGGAATTACCAGGAAAAACAAAATCAGTTCTCAAAACTCTTGATCCATAAGCAGAGTAATCAAAAGGTGGGTTGAATTATCTAAAAAACTATCTAAGAAAGCAAGTAAAGTGATCGGGATTGGAACCAAGTGATGAATTACCTAGGGATTACTCAATCCACCCTAGCTTCACCTTCAATCTTCTCTAGTTATCCTCTTGTTCACTTCTCTCAACATTATGGATCATATGGCTACAAGCTCACATGAATCCCTAAAATAAGATTTATGTTCCTAATGGCATAGCCTATCTTTCTTGGCATAGGTTGTCTTCGATCCTACGATTACTTTAAGTTATACAACTACTAATGACCTTGTCACAACCTATCCTAGCATAGCATAGCCTATCTCAAAAGCAAACCATAAATCACATGAAAACCATCTCATAAATCTGTATAAATAATCACAGAAAGCTCATACGACTGAAAATACTTCAAAGGAACTTTGTTCCCTCAAATCTCTAATCATTAAAACCATATTTATGAGATCATGTTGAGAGGAAGTTTACACGAATCAAACAAAAGAAAATCAAAAGCTACACTAGGGTTTCATGATATCCCTAAGTTTAGAATTAGTTACTCATCTTCTGGGAAAGATCCATAGGTGTTGGGAAGGAAGCCGTCGATCCCCGCGGAAAGATCTCCATCTTCAGAACCCTAGCCTTCTCCTCCAAAAGTGGTCCAAAAGATGATAATTTTCGGCCGGAACAACCCCTTTTTATAATAGAAACCCTTAACCTCGGAATTAGGAGTTATAGTTGAACTTAAACTCTAATTTCCCTAAGTTCTGGGTTGCTGACGTCATCGGAGCGATCCATCGGACTCAAATCCGATCCATCTCTGTAATCAGTTTGACTGGGTCATTAACTGCCACGTCATTAATTAATTTCTTCAGCTTTTCTCTCCAACTTCCATACTTCTGACTTTGATTCAAAAACTGGCGCCAATGTAGACAGAATCGCACAAAGTCTTCAACATGAAAGTTGTAGCTCTTGAAGTCTTCTTTCATCTCCTAGAATTTCAGAATATTTGGAATTGTGTAGAAGTTCTGGTGATTTATTTCCCAACAGTCGATGAAGCAGTCTTTTTGCAGAATTTAGTGATTTTTGGCAGAATTTCTTGTATTTCTTCTCAAATCCTACTTAAACCTGAAATCAAGCAATATGATATCAAATACACCTACTCTAGGCCTAACATAGGTATTTTAAGGGTTTTAATTATGAATATTTAGTAAATCATCAGCATAGAGTTTTTGAAAAAAATATGGAATGCAAGTTGGGTTTGGTGTTAGAAAGCATTATGCAAATATAAGCAAGAAAGATAGATTAGCAACATCGACTGGGTTTGTATGTGCTAAAGAAGGTCATCGAGATGAAAGAGCCACAGGAAACACTCGCACTCAATGGGGAACAAGGACAGACTGTGAAGTACGCATGACTCTTTCTCTCATACGGGGAGAGTGGGAAATACTTTATAAAGGGTTTTGTGGAGGACCATAATCATGCCCTCGAGCCTTCGGAAACTACTCATATGCTTAGATCACATAGGAACTTATCTGAAGTTCAAGCTATCGCTATTGAGATGGCATGTGATTCAGGAATTACACCTAATGCAACGCATGAGTTGATGAGTAGAGAAGCCGGAGGAAGAGCTAATCTAGGGTACACCATGGAAGATCAAAAGACATATCTTCGATCAAGAAGACAAAGAAATCTAGTATATGGAGAGGCTGGATGTATCCTCAAGTATTTTCAAGAGCAAGAAACAAAAAATCCGTCCTTTCATTATGCTATACAGTTGGATAGCGAGGAACTAATTACAAATATCTTTTGGGCCGATGCAAGAATGATTATTGATTACATTTCTTTTGGTGATGTAGTAACTTTTGATACTACATTTGGTACTAATAAGGATCTAAGGCCCTTGGGTGTATTTACCTGCTTTAATCATCATAGGAAGATGGTTATTTTCGGAGCTGCACTCTTTTATGATGAGACGGGAGAATCTTTCAAGTGGCTTTTTGAAACTTTTATAAAGACACATAATGGCAAGAAGTTTCAGACAATCTTTACGGATCAAGATGCGGCCATGGCGAAGGCGTTAGTTGAGGTGATGCCAGAAACTTGTCATGGATTGTGCACTTGGCACATAATGCAAAATGGTATTAAACATCTTGCGAATCACATGAAAGATGGTTCCGGTTTTCTACATCACTTTAAAGCTTGTATGTTTCAATATACAGATGAAAGTGAGTTTGAAAAGGAATGGAAAGAGATGATTCAAGCATATAATTTAGAAGACAACAGTTGGTTGAATGGCATATATAAATTGAAGACTAAATGGGTCAAGTGTTATATGCAAAAATCACGTACTTTAGGTATACGAAGTACTCAACTTAGGGCGCGTTTGGCGCGCCCCGGATCCCGCGAATCCGCGGGATCCGGGGACACACGGATCCCGCGGACCGGGATCCGCGTGTTTGGCAACGCGCGGATCCCGGTCAAATTGGAATCCGCCTGAGGCGGATTCCAATTTCGGCGTCCCGAAATTTTTTCGGGACGCCGATCGCGGATTCCGCGGATTCCATTCCGCGGATCCGCCGGAGCCAAACGCCCCCTTAGTGAATGTTTAAACAGTGATTTGAAGGCATACTTGAAGTGTGATTTGAATATACAAGAGTTTTTTCATCATTTTGAAAGGGTGGTCGAGCAAAAGCGGCATAAAGAATTGGACGCAGAATTTTATGCTTGACAAAAAGTGCCTTTATTGGGATTGAGTCATTCCCCTCTACTACAACAAGCATCACAGAGGTATACACCTCCAATTTTCAAGTTGTTTCATGATGAATATGATCTTGCCTCGGGGGGAAAGATAAAGGTGAAAATGAGGACCAAATACCACATGAGTATACTGTTGCACTTTTTCATGATTTGCATATAGAGTTTAAAGTACTCTACCACCCTATAGATGAGATAATCTCATGTAGTTGCAAAAAGTTTGAAACTTTCGGCATCCTTTGTTGTCATGCTCTAAAAGTCATCAACTATCTTGACATAATGACGATTCCATAAAGGTGTATCTTGAATAGATGGACAAGGGAAGCGAAGAGCGGACATGCCTTCAACAGAGAGGCAAAGTATGGAAGAAGATGCTAATCACTGGGTTAGAAGAGTATCTTCCCACTTTTTAAGATTGTTCTATCGAGCTGTAAGGTCTAAGGAATCATGTGCTTTAATAGAGAACTTGCTAAAGCAAGGTAATAGGCAAGTTGATGATATTGTAATGAATATTATGGTTGCTACTGATGATCATCAAGTTCTACCTACTAGAGATGACAGTTTAGCTCATAAACTGCCTATTGAGAATCTTGTAAAAATCAAAAGGCTTAAAAAAAAAGAAAGTCGGAAGGGTGCAAAAAGGATGAAGTCTTGGGTCGAGAAGAAATTGGGAAAGAAAAGAAAAACTTCAAATCGAAAGGTAGTGAGTACCCTTTAAAGTCATGTATATCTTGTAGTTTGCTAGATTAATATGTGAAGTGTTAATTCGTGTTTTCAAATTTATAGGATGATACTTCAAGCTCTCATTTGGCATCAAGTGACACATTCGAAAAGCATTTGTTGCCGGTATATATTTATTTTTTCTGCTTCTTTTGGTGAATAAAATAGTTATAAGTTCTCATAATTGCATTATACTTTGGTTTTGTTAACAGTATCTAACATCTTCTTATAGGGACCATCTATTTGCTCTACATTTCTTTCATCTTCTCAAGCTTCAAATAATATGCATATTAGACAGGTAAAGCTAAGAAAAAATGAAATGGATGATCTAATTTAAAATGATTTGCATATATTTAACTATTATCTCAATTTGCTCTAATTATTTTGTAGCAACCAATTGTGGATCTCAACAGTCAATCCGGAGAGGAACCCTCATCTCTCTCCCTCTCCTGCACCTACCCACCATGTCGCGCCCTGACCCGCGAAAGCCCAACCGGGCCAGGCAACGCGAACCGGAACCTAACGAAACGCGGAAAAATATTGACGAGAGTTCCCTCTAACCTATTGGTCTCCCTAATAATTTCATCACAAACACCCTCAATTTAAAATACATAATTGAACAAACATCGAACCCAAGATTACAAAACCCAAGTGGATTTAATATACATATCCTCAGATAGGGGAAGATTCAAATACAACATTTAGGGGCTGTTTGGTTGCATGTATCAGCTGATACATGCATTAGTTGATGCAGCCTTTTGATACAAACCTGTGTTTGGTTGGTCAATGCATCAGCTGATGCATGTATCAGCTGATGCAAAAAGAGGCTCAGATGTATCACTATATAAATTAAAATATTATTTTCGGAATTAATAAATCTTTGAATAAATCCGAAAAATCAATATATGAATTCCGAAAAATCTGAAAACCCAACCAGAAAATCCAAAAATTCATGGAAAAAAAACTTTACACTATATGAATTAAAATATTATTTTCGGAATTAATAAAACCTTAAATAAATCTGAAAAATCAATATATGAATTCCGAAAAATCTGAAAACCCAACCAGAATATCCGAAAATTCGTGGGAAAAAACTTTACACTATATGAATTAAAATATTATTTTCGGAATTAATAAAACCTTGAATAAATTCGAAAAATCAATATATGAATTCCGAAAAATCTGAAAACCCAACCAGAAAATCCGAAAATTCGTGGGAAAAAAACTTTACATGAATATATTATTTTTGCTTGTATTTTTGTTGATTTTTATTAAAAAAATTATCATAAACGAATTAAGCCCGGAAGATAAGTAAAGAATTGGACACTTTCGTTCAAGATTTGGTTGATACTTTGTAGTTAAGAGTTTGCTAAGACGATTTTAGGTTAATACTCACACCTGCTTGATCTTTTTTACTTTAATAATTAAGAAATTATTAAGTTAGCACGTGCTCAATAATTTAATAAATATAGTCAAAGAAAAAATATAGCTAAATAAAAAACAGCTAAAGAAAAAAAATGATATAAAACAGCTGTATCAACTGATGCAATACATACCAACCAAACAGAAAATGAGCTAATACTGCATCAGTTGATACAAGCAACCAAACAAACAGGTGATGCTAATACTGCATCAACTGATGCTGCATCAACTGATGCTGCATCAACTGATGCTGCATCAACTGATGCAAGCAACCAAACGCCCCCTTAAACACTCCCGTAGGAGACTAACTAACATAGGTTTCAAGCTGTAAAATATCGCCACCTCTCAGACTCTGCCTGGCGCCGCCACACCGCCGACCAACTGCATGGTAGGGGCCACCAAAGAGGAACTAACGCCTGCACCTGCAAAACGTAGCCCGGATAGGAGTGAGCACTAAGCTTAGTAGAGTTCTACACTACGTCACACATAAGGCAGAGGGAAACGCAATAGTGTCGCCCTCAAGTAAGACCTGGGTGTATACAGGGCCCCCATAACCCCACCGCGTGTCCCTGAGGCCCACGATCATGGTCTTCCAGAAGAACTGGTCAAATGTCAGGTCACACTCAGTAAGCAAAAACGAACACTGCAGACTCACAAGCAGGAAACGACACTGCAGGCGGGAAATGACACCGCTGAGTAGGCAACTCCTCTACTCAAGAGTTGTCGCAGTGGAACACCGGCTACACCTTAGAATCCGACTCGAGGCTGACACGACCTCTACAATCATCAAGCAATAGATGTACCAGTCATGTAGGCCTATTATCAAGTTTGACTAGACACCACAATTCGAACCGGGTCCAAACTACCCAACCCCGGTCCTAGGGCTAAATCCGAGCTTCTAGCCTCGGCACGGCGACTCACAGATCACCCACGCCCTAGCCATTCAACTAATACACAACAGAGAATGCATGCGATGAACATACACAAGTAAGAAGTAAGCATGCAACAGTATGATAAGACAACATACAAGTCCAACTAGATCGTTGCAGCGGTACTACCAACCGCTGCCAGGCAATTCGCAGCGGGTCCCGGCATTACGACGGTACCGCGACCGTCAACCGCGGACTCCTGCAACGGGAAGCAACCCCGAAAACTATGATGAACAGTAAAATATAATATTATATGTTTGTTCGACAATAAAACCGTTATCTCGGGGTGAGATGTTTGCCCATTTTATTGTGATCAAAAAATCGATTTACATGTGGTGGGGAGATTGTGAGAACATCACTCCTGAGTTCCCTGTATCATCACAAGCTGCATATCTCTTTCTCTTTGGACATGCATACTCATGATGAGACTGGCAACTCATCATTTACATCCCCGTAGGGAAGACCCCTGATTAAGGATCCGAGACTTAAAATCCTATTACATCATCTAAAAAGAGAAAGGAAGAAGTAGAGGGGTATTGGGTGGAGGCGAAGCCTCCAACCCTCACTCTTGTTGTTGATGTCGATCTACCTTGGTCTTCCTTCTTAGTCTCCTCGGAGTTGTTGCAGGTCTTCAAAATTGATAAAGGCTCGGTTGGGGGATCCCCAAGAGCTGAAGAATTTGTTGTAGGATCTCGTCGATTTGATGAAGGACTTGCTCTAGGAGTTGGTGGTGGACTTGCTGTGGATCCTTCAGGAGCTGCTGGAGGACTTGGTGTCGGACCCTTGGGAGTTGATAAAGGAGTTGCTTTAAGATCTCCAAAAGTTGGTGAAGGATTTCCAGAGTTGAAGAAACTTCAAGAATCAATAGAGACTCTCAGCGGGCGGATTGAAGTCCACGTGGGTTTTGCTATCTCTTGAAGAACATCAAGAATCAATAGCCACTCCCAACGGGTGAATTGAAGTTCACGTGGGTTTTGCTATCTCTTGAAGAACTTCAAGAATCAATAGCCACTCCCAACTGCTATCTTTTGAAGAACTTCAAGAATCAATAGCCACTCCCAACGGGTGGATTGAAGTCCACGTGGGTTGTGTTATCTCTTAAAGAACTTTTAAGAACACGAAGAACGCGAAGAACAAATTTTAAATTTTCAGAGCTCAGTCTCCTCTTTTTGAGAGTGTGGCTTTGCTTCGAATGCCTCTCGCCGGGTCTCTCTGCCTTCACCCCCTCCCCCTCTATTTATAGGTAGGCAGAATGGTTGAATTTTGAAAAGTTGTTGGCGTGAGCGGCTGAGATTCACGGTTTGAGATATGAGATCACAACTCCTCATTTTGTTTGGAAGACACGTGTGTGTAAGAGGGCTAAGGGGAGCTCAAATTCGTTGGAGGTATGGATGTTGTTCCCTCGTAATTTTTTGTTAACCTACACCCTGCTTTATGTTGCTCGCTCGGAACTTTTTCTTAAGCTAAACCCTACTCCAAGTCTCCAATTACATGATGCCATGTCACATCTTATAATGCTGATGGAAGGCTTGGACGTAGGTATGCACACTTTTATTTAGGTCGGCTGATTTTAGATTTGAATTTTGATTGGGGAGTTGAGATTTGGGTGGCTAAGAGGGTAGGATTTATATAGTTTAGATTTAGGGTTGGGCATATCAAATCTATTTGAATTGAATCATAAATTTGAGTTTCAAATTTTATATATTTGTTCAAATTTTGAATATTTTATTGAATTTTCAAATATTTGAACATATCGTAGATAATTTACCCTAATGCCCTTGGGCAAGGGAAAATTACCAGAATACCCTTTTTATCGGTCATATATGTTTTTGGACCGAAATACCCCCAAAGCAGGTAGAGGTGCCTTTACATATATTTTTTGGACCATTATACCCCTAGAGGTTTAAAATGACCAAAATACCCTCGCCCCCCATAGCTTGTGTAGGATGCCATCAAAGCTTTACAAAGGCTGATATGAAGGTGAAAGTACCAAAATACCCTTTTGGTGCTTTGATTGGTGTAGAGTCCATATATGTTTCGGACAATAATACCCCTAAAGTAGATGCTACTTTAAAGGGTGGAGGACATATTTGTCCTGTGTACGTGGAAAATGTGCATTTTAGAGTAAATGACCAAAATACCCCTGGGGGGCTAAGTGACCAAAATACCATTTTTCATGTTTTGGTTTGTATAGGATGCCTTCAAAACCATCATGAACTATTTTGGAATATTGTAGTTGGGTCAAGCCTATATTTGGCTAGAATGACCAAAATACCCCTAGAAGGTAAAACTTACCGAAATGTCTTTTATGCTTTCGGTTTATATAAAATGTTATAAAAATCATACGGGGCTATTTCTTAGATATTGTAGGAATCCTGAACACGTATTTTAGTCAAAATTCCCAAAATACCCCTGGTGGGCAAAATTACCAAAATGCCCCCGAGTCTACTTAGCTTTTGTAGGATGCCGTAAAAGCTATATAGAGTTATGATAGGATATTTTAGAGAGTCCATGTATGTATTTTGCCCTGAATTCCTAAAATACCCTTGGGCAGGTAAAATTACCAAAACACCCTTTGTTCTCCCGATTTGTGTAGGATACCATCAAAACCGTGGAGAATCGCATATAGAGCAGTGTATGTGTGCTCTATGAGCATTCGGGTTTGTATGCTTGGTGATGTGTGAGGACCCGTACCTCCAACCCGGTCCGATCGCGTCGGTCAAGGGTCTGGTTCGTTTGGTTTGGCTTGGTTGGCCTTGTTTCGTGATCCCCTTTGATCGTTGCGGCTCCGGGGGTAATTTGGTAAATTACCCTAGGCGGAGTTGGTTTCACACACGCGTAGCGCACACACGGCCTTGTAATGATGTATGTGTTTGAATAGATCTTTAGGTGTGCCTCAGATCGAAGGATCTGAGTTCGATCGCGAAGATCAAGGCTTGATCAGTCAGGATCTAGTCTGACTAATCGGACGGCCAAGATCTGTTATTAACCCTTCATATTAATTGGTTAATAAAACCCGTTTAAACCCTAAGAGAACTGTAGCCTCTAAACCATCGCGTGGAGAGAGATAATAAGGGTGGCGGCTCAGCTGAGAGAGAAGAGAGAGGAGAGGAGTCCGGCGTCGGTGTTCAGCGGCCGGAGGAGAGGAAGCGGGCACGCATCCCGTCCGATGACGACGTCCACGGCGACGACGGAGAGGAACGAGGCGGCGGCTGAGCTTTGCAGCGGCGGCGACGTGCGTTTGGCGGCAAGCTCGGGGACGACAACCGCGACCGGAGAAGAAGAAGAAGGACGAGATCTCGACGCCAGAGGTAGGGTTTCTAGCCTAAACTTGGTTTAGACTCTACTAGCATAGCTTAGGCCATAGGATTGCATCTATGCTATGTTTGCCCTGTTTTTCCGATGAGGATATGTGCTGTTTTTCTCTTGGTTTTCCGGCGATGCGATCCGCTCATGCTTGGTTTTCCTTGGCCTTTCCGGCGGTGTCTTGCCCCATCTTTCAGTGCGACGCCAAGCCATGCCCGGCCAGCTTCCAGCAATCTTTCCCCTCACCCCTATTCCCCATGGCCTCGATTATCTCTCTGCTGCCATGGATTTGCCTTTGTGACCTCTGTTCTTTGATGGATGGTTAGATTAACTGCTGGTGCTTGGGTTTCTGGTTTCGTTCTCTGGTTTGAGGGATTTCAACTCCTCTGTTTTGGACGGACAGCTCCTCTCTTCCACTGTTTCCTCGATGCTTCTCTTTCCCTGCTCTTGGTTGGCCTTCTACTCGAGTTCTGTGAATCCCATTAGAGCTTTTGATGTTTGGGGCTGGGTGCTGGTATAGGTTTCCGATTTAGTTGCATGCCAAGGAGTTGGCTGGAGACTTAGCCATCGGGTCTGTCTTATGGGATTCACTGGTGTTCTTCTCTTCTCTGTTCTGCACTGCTCATCCTCTCTCCCCGTCCTAGATTCCTCTGTTGCTCTCAGTGTTTCTGCCCCCTGTTTCATGCCCATACCTACTCTGGCTGCCCTGAGCTGGTTTCATTTGATGTATGGTATACAATGCATAGTTCCTCCTTGCTCGGAGGGTGTATCGATATTAAGCTCTGAGGTGAAGCTATTGGGTTGCCGGGATTGTTGGCTTGGAGGGTGATTGTCCAATTCCTTGATTCCCTGCCAACTCCAGCTATGCTAAGTCCTTTGTTTACTTGCTAAAGTGTTTGGCTATCATGGTACTGTTGGTTCAGTTTATCTATCATGATGGTATTTGTATGTCGTATAGCCTGTGCATGCCTAGTAGTTTATTCCCTATCTATTCAAGTCCTTTGATCAAATGCTGCTTTCCAGTTAGTAGAGTTGCAAGTGAAATATTCAATTCTATATTGATCCTGTAGCATGTTCAAACCTATGGGCCGAAAGTGTGCCTTGTCTTTGGATTCTTTCTCTGTGAGTGATGTGTCTTGGTGTATTGTAGCCTTTGGCTTGTTGATACCGGCTTCTAGCTGCGGCTTTGCTATAGCGCCGTTGTGCTGCTGGAATTCCTGAGAACCGGGTTTGGTTCTGTATAAGCTACTGGACAATTGAATGACGATTTAGCATGTAGAGACACCTAGGCCTAGTTGTTTGTATAGGCTCATGCATGTTGTATGCATTAGAAGCATTAAGGCTAGGTGGTAGGCGATGGATTCGATCGCCGATCCGGGATTCTCGGGTAGCCCGGATCTAGGCCTAGGACCGGGATTTGGGTAGTTGAGGATTAGGACTTGATTGTCATCGAATGATCATACTTGATATCATTTGAGGTTATTGTTATAGTCGACCATGTTGGATTATATATTTATATTTGAGGTGTAGAGGTCGTGTCGGTCTCCAAGGCCAAGTGCTAAGGATGGTTGTCGATGCATTCCCTGACATGTGTGTCCCCGCGAGGGATGGTATGACTGGGCAGGGTGGTACCTGGACAGGAGCCCGCAGTCTTTGTTTCCTCTCGTCTGTTCTTGGGTAAGGGTGATCCCGCATGGTACCGTTCCCCTGTTGGTGCTTAGGGTGATCTTGGTAACATGTTCAAGAGAGAGGTTCATGACGGGAGCCCTTGGGACATCGATAGGGTTATGGGACCCTTGGCATACCTTAGGCTTAGGCGGAGAACGACACAGTTGCAGTTTCCCTTCCTTTCTGTGCGACGTAGAGTAGAACCCTACTGGGCATTGTTGCTCACCCTACCTGGGCTGCATCGGCGATACAGGTCGATGCAGTTCTTTCTTTTAGGTGTTTCTCTAGAAGATGGCGCGGTATTTCGAGGCGATCGAGGACTTGGAGCGTCGAGGAGTTCTTCTACTTATAATTTACAGTTTTAATCAGAGATGTACAAATTGATGTATAACATGATGTATTCAAGGATATAATTGTAAGATTATTAATTCAGTTGTATTTGAGGAATATTGTAATATTCTTTGATATAAATGTTGAGGAATGTGAGAATGTTGAAATTGTCAAATTATCCAATGTACAGGTTTCCTGTGTTATAATTATAAAGGGGATTTTTTCGAAATTTTCATGAATTTGAGGATTAAATTGTTTTAATTCATAGCAGTTATATACTTGTGCGCCAGTTCATGATGTAAACAGGTTTAGGTGGTTCACGTCTCGATCTGGATGGGTTTTCTGGGTCGGGGCGTGACATGATGTGTCTTTGAGGAGTGTCTAAGACGAGTAGAGGCAATTTTGTGAATACTCCAAAATTTGACCTTAGTCAAAATTGGTGTCTACAATGTTCCGAACATTTAATATTATTAAATCACCAAAAATCCTCTCCTTAGAAGCTAATTGACCCCGTCGATCCGACATCCAAACGACGTCGGATTTGAGATCCAACGTAGACATCAGTATATCAACATGCTGGGAGCAACTTATCCAAAATCGGGAAACATCCAACGACTCGATTAACAAGAAAACACTAATCAAAACCGCTAATCTCACTAACTTACCATTATTTGCTGCAACGCAGCCCACCTGTACGAAATTCATAACAAATCGTAGGAAAATCAGACAATTACGAAATCAGTTGGGTCTGAGAGTAGATTCAAAGATCTACAACTCTTATGTTCATTAGAACCCACGAACATGCACGTACCGATCGAAAAACTCACCGTAAACTGGCTGTTTTTCGAGAACAACTGAAACCGAAAAATCAGAGATTAAACATGCTTAAATCTTACTAAAATCTCAACCAAAGCTTATGAAACTTAAACCAAAATTTTTACTAAGCAAGAGGCATCCAACAACACAAAGAACAACAAGATATAACAGCTAGATCAAGAGAAAAACCCGTAACCAACTCAGGTAGGAAGAAACCTACCGGAAACACAAATCCTTGGTTGATTCCCCGCTAACCAGTCACCAATCCAGCTTTAAACCACACCAGGGATCTTCCTCACACCGCCACGGATCCAATGAGCCTTCAAACGCCAAAAACATTGGTCGGAGGAGGGATAACGGAGAGAAAGAAGTGGCTGCCGGAAAATAGGGGAAACAGAACCACGAGAAGAAGAAGGAAGAAGGAAGAAGAAGGAGAAGGAGAAGGAGAAGGAGAAGAGCAAGAAGAGGAAGAGGAAAAGCTAGGAAAGGAGGTGAAGAAGAGGAAAAGGGAGAGGAGCGGAGCGAAAGTCCTCTCTTCCTTTGACAGTGGAGAGCGACGGCCAACGATGGCCGTCCTCTCAAAATCCACCATCAAGACTTTTCTAGCATAGGAAGATCAATCTTCTTCTCAAGGAAGATCGATCTCCTTAGCAAGGAAGATCGATCTCCTTAGTAAGGAAGATCGATCTCCTTAGCAAGGAAGATCAATCTCCTTAGCAAGAAAGATCGATCTCCTTTGCCCAGAAACTCAAACTTGGGCTAAAACACAAGCCCAAGCTCGGATCTTCCGATCCCGGGTCCACCTAACTATTCTAATCAAACACTAACACAAAACACGGTCAGTGTGTGCACACGCGGGTGTGGAACAAACCGACAATGTGCAATTTACCAAATTGCCCTTGCGGTCCAAGAAACAATACGATCCACCGGATCGCGCGCTCGACGTGAAACAATCAAACGAGCGGGCCCAACCTAGCCGGTCGACCCAAGAGTAGAGGGACAGGTCCTCACACAGTATCCCCCTTTGGTCATTTCATATGACTATATAGTGAGTTTCACGTTGCTTTCCTATGTATATACTTGGTTTGTATGTGCTTTCCTATATAGTATACTACTTATTTACCTTGACTTCTTATATATTGCAGCATTTTGAGCAAATATCTGATGTTACTAATACACTTCTAATATTCTCATTGCTACATTGCCTTTTAAGCTGAGCAAATATCTTAGAAACCCAAAATTTTTAGCTTCCTTATTTGTCACATTGCCTTTTAAAGAAAGCACATACTCTGTATAGCTGATTCTTTAGGTTTACAAACAAAATTTTTAGCTTCCTTATTTGTCACATTCCTTATTTGTTCTCTTAGTGTACTACTTAGCAAACTATAGTATACTACTGAATCATGTTTTGTAACTGAATTAGGTTTTCCTGTATAGTATACTACTCAGCATTTTGAGGAAATCCTAAAATCAGATTTTGTATGAAGAAAATATCTGACTCTTTGTAATTTGACAAATTTCTAACTTTTTACTTGGTCCAGGTGGGGTTACAAAGGCTCATGTTGCTCAAATGCAATTTTACAATCCATAATTTGTAGTACAGATCCTACATTGAACGAAGACTAAAGTTAAAAATTTCCTTGTTGAAGCTCAGCAGTAGATTAGTGTTGAGCTGAGCTGTAAGTGTCCTTAAATATTTGTAATACAATAAGCTTTTATACCTTGTAAAAGTTCAGCAGTATCTTTTGTCATTCATGAGCTGAGCTAGTGATGTCCTGTGAAACAAGTTTTGAATGTGAATTGTGACACATTTCATTACAAAATTCTTGTACTCGGCGAAATCTGATTCACATTTACAATACAATCCAATCCATGTTATTCACAATACAACCCACAATATAAGTTGAACAACAACAGTGACATTAGCAGTTGATACATTCAAAATACAATCCATTTCATTCACAATTTTTGGACAAAATACAATCCATTTCATTCACAATATTTGTACAAAATACAAATCCATTTCAACGATTACCAACATTGAATTGAGATCTTCACAAAAGCCTTGAGATCTTCACTAATGCTACAACATTACAAATTTGAACATTAAGTACATAATAAATAAAACAAGAAAAACTCTTCAGATCTTCACAAAAGTCTTGCCAAAACAATCTAGTTGAGCACTGACAGTCTTTATATACAAAGCCAGCTCCACTATATCAAGGTTGAATTCAGCCTTTTCTTCAATATTGGCACATCTCAGAGAAAAGCTGAATAACTTTTGATCTGAATCACATTAGATAGACACATGTTGGCACATCTCTGAGTGAAGCTGAAACACATAAATGCAAACTTATCAACCAAATGGTCAAAATCCTACACCAATAAAAACACTTAGTATAGAAACACTCAATTGGAAACTTAACAGAACCTGCATGTGCCAAGAGAATGAATTCAGATAGAGTGAATACAGATGAATCACGTTGACAAACAAATTACAAATGCCTCTTTACATATTTAGTACATCAGCTCTGAATCACAAGTCTCAGTGAAACGAGCATTCTCATCTTAACCAAACAAGCACTGCAAAATCACTGAACTCCCCAGCGCCATAATTGAATCACCAACAACAAAACCACAACCACCAAATACCCATCCAAACAAAAAAAACGCAGCCATACCTGCTCCCCAAGCTTGGCGAAGTTGGCAGACAGAATAAAAAGCGAAACAATCAAATCGCTCTTTGAAAACTTATCCACGCGCATGGGCGTGGGTGGCGAAGCGGCCCGTGCCGGCAGGAGGGGAGGCGTGGGCGGGGAAGAGACCGGGGCTGGCTTAGTGGGAGACAATGTGGGTACGGAGGTCGGGGGCGAGCTCACCGGTACGGGTGTTGGTGGCGCGGTAGCCGGCGCCTTTGCCGGTTGCACGGCCGAGGGGCCTTAACGGGGGCGGGAATAGCGGACACACGAGGGGTGGAAGCTGGGGCAGCGGAAGGAGGTGAGTAGGGCACAGCAAGTGGTGTGGAGGAGATCACGAGGGGGGAGGGGGGCATGGCGAGGGCAGTGACGGTGGATTTGGAGGGGGATGAAGCTGGGGGTGTTGAGATGGAGTCGGTGGAGGAGGAGGGGGAGGCCGCGGGTGCTTGGGTGGTGGAGGAGGTGGCAGCGACTACCCTTTCATTTGACCTCTCTCTGGCGGCGATCATGGACCTCTCTCTAGCGGCGATCATGGACCTCTCTCTGGCGGTGATCAAGAGGTGAGCGAGAGAGAGAGAGAGCGATTGACCCTTGATGCCGGTGAGATGGGGAGAGTTAAGCCCATCGAGGGTTTTAAAACTCAAATCGGATCCGTGGGTTACGGATCCGATTCATTACAAAAGCCCAACCATCCCCACCGTCCTGTTAAGCTGATGGATAAGGATGCTGGGGACCCGTCCCTCTACTCATGTGGTTCGTCGTGGACCGCAAGGGCAATTTGATAAATTGCGCCTTGTCGGCTTGTTTCACATTGACCATGTTTGTGGTAATGTTTGGCTAGAATGGTTAGTGGGTCCCGGGATCGAAAGATCCGGGCTTGGGCTTGAGTTCTAGCCCAAGTCTAGCTTCCTGCACCTAAAGGATCGATCCTTCCTTGCTAGAAGATCGATCTTTGTGGTGCCAGAAAGTCAAGTGCGATCGTCATGAAGGATCGATCATTGCCTAGAGAAAAATCGATCATTCATAAGTAGGTTCGTTTGCCTATAAAGCAGACGAGACTTTCTTCCTTGAATCTTTTTGAAATTCGGAGATCTGGAGCTCAGATCTATCGATTTTGAAGGCATTTGAGGACGATCCAAGGCCTAGCTGCTTGGATTTAAGCTGCTTTTGCTTAGGTAGGGATTCCTACCTACATCTTTTCTGAGTTTTTGGAGTTTCTGGTTTGTTTGTGTTCTTTTGCTTAGATCTCTTAATATATATGCTTATTTGTTGTGATTTCACCGATTTTGGGCTCATGGGATCTTGATCTATCAGATCACAGAGTTTTGTTAAGTTTGGATGTCTCCTCCGGCGGTATTTCTCGCCGGAAGTACGCCGGAGAACCCATTCGAATCGATCCCTCTTGAGGAAGGATTGATCCCTCTGGGTTGGTCATGCTGCGCCCGATGAAGGATTGATCCTCTGCTTGGAGAAGATTGATCCTTAGTCCTGGGTAGCATGGTTACCCTGCGTCGCGAGGAAGATCGATCTTCCTGGGAAGAAGGATCGATCTTTCTTGGCGCGACAAGAAGGGTGTCCTCTGTTTCGAGAAAGATCGATCTTTCTGGGAGGAAGGATCGATCTTCTCAGCTCAACAGTGAGAGAAGGCTCACTGTTACTTAAAAGATCGATCTTTTCTTAGGAAAAGATCAATCCTTTAGTAGCAGAAAGGATTTTTTTTTCATGGCTTTTGCCCGCGGGGCTTGGTGTGCCAGTTTTCCTTACTGTTTTATACCTTGTACATATGTTTAAGCATGTTAGCCCTATAATGGGGGCAGTGGTGAACCGGGGGAGTGATGACTCTCGGGATGTTTAGAATAAACGGGCGGGTAGCCCTACCGCTTTCCTTAGCCTTGCATGCCGGTGTGCACCGAGGGCTTTATCTGTTATATATGTGAGCTGTTGTTTGCGGGGATGCTTCCCGGTGCAGGTGTTGTGGTGGACTGCTGACAGTTGGTGGGGGTACCACTGTAGCAGTCCCTAGACCTTATTTACCTATTCACCACCCCGGGCCGGCAGGGTGCCGTGCCCAGACCTTGTTGTTTATATCATCACATACTGTTGCATGTTTAACTGTATTACCCTACGTATGCGCATATCATGCATTGTGTTGTGCATTAGTTGCATCTGTGTAGGGCGTCGCCGATCCGGGGTTTTCGGGTAGCCAGAATCTAGCTCTAGAACCGTTGCGGGTAGCTTGGTCCAGGACCTGATTTGTAGTATTCAGTCAATTTCGATGATAGGGTTAAGATGACCTGAATACTTGTTGTTTGATGTTTAGAGGTCGTGTCTGCCTCAAATCAGGTATTGTGGGTGCAACCGGTGTCGGTTCTTGTTCTTTGGGGGTCATCGGAGGAGTCCAGCCCAGGCAGTGTCTGTTCCTGCCCGCACTAGGTGTATCCAGGATGGGCCCAATCCCTTGGGGTGACCATGGTTGGGTATGCCTAGGGACACGGGCAAAGGGTTATGGGACCCTTGCTGCACACCCAAGTCTTGCTTGAGGGCGACACTGTTGTGTTTCCTCCCTTGTGAGTGTCGTAGTGTAGTGTCCCTGCTGAGCTTAGTGCTCACTCCTACCCGGGCTGTGTTTTGCAGGTGCTGGCGCTAGTTCTTCTTCGGTCGCCCCTACCGGGCTGGTGTTTGGTGACGTGGCGGCGTCTGGCGGTGCTTGAGAGGTGGCGATCTTTACAGCTTTACACCTTTTGTTATAGATAGTCTCCTACGGGAGTGATAAATGTATAATTTCTCTGTTTTGATGACTTGTATCTATTCTAGCTTAGTCTTTGGGTTTGTAACATTTGTATAATACAGGATGATTGTGAATTGCTTGGGTAACCACTGCGATTAGAGGGAAACCTCACCAAAATTTCCACAGTAGGTTAGGTTCCGCTTCGCGTCGCCCGGCCCGGTTGGGCCTACGCGGGTCCGGGCGCGACATATTGCACCACCCCCGAATCCATAGTCACCTACCTCAAATAGCAGAGAAAATAAACTACATCAACTCCAAACTACCAAATCCAAGCAACTACAATCCCTCAGCTTCCTCTGTCACCAGGCAAGAATATATCCTAATTATTAAGAGGAATATTGACTAGTAACACTGAGTGAAATTAACTCTACAATAGCAAAACCCACAACCTAATGCTAACATCAAGCTTGCTCCCAGAAGTATGCAATTCAGAAACTTACAAGGATTAGGAAATAGAGATAGAATTAGGGAAGAACTAGCAACTAATCCCCT
Organism: Narthecium ossifragum; assembly: GCA_963920575.1. Classification (NCBI taxonomy): domain Eukaryota; kingdom Viridiplantae; phylum Streptophyta; class Magnoliopsida; order Dioscoreales; family Nartheciaceae; genus Narthecium; species Narthecium ossifragum. The sequence goes on along the minus strand of OY986971.1, from coordinate 9,120,933 downwards.
ATTCTTGACCTATGTTTCCATAATCGATACCCAGTCGCAATCCATACACGGTTAGGGAAAAATGAACAGAGGGATTCAACCCAGCCAAAAACTATTGTGACATAGAAACAAACCAACAAACATCTAACGTGCATACTAGAAGATCACCAGTAAGTCCCCAATGCCCATCGTCCATAACCTCCCCTGAATCCGATTCAAAAACAAAGACAACAGATGATCCGAAAGAAATCAAACCCAATATCCACAAATCCAAACTAGAACAACAGAAATCATGATTGAAATCCCATCAAATCTACAAAAAAGAAATCAACAACAATAACATCGAATGGGAACCCCGACGTCTAAAGATCCATACTAATCTTGCATTGATCCAAAACAAACAAGAATGAACTAGAAACTCAAGAAAACTCTATCCGATCAACTCAAGATCACGCAACCCAAACAAATCGATCACAAGAAATCCATCGAAAGAGAATGCGGTGAGGAGGAGAACACGACCAGGAAGGAAGAAAAAGAGGAAGGAGGTTGCTAACCTCCAGCTGATGAAGAGCCTTCCTGCAGGCGGCGTTGCTCGCGACGGCGTCGAGATTCTTTCTCCTCGCAGACGCGCGGCTGGAGAAGTTTAGGTTTATTCGGGTTAAATAGAAGTAGATGCCTATTTTGCTAAAACCCCCTACGAAAAAACAGCATTTACCTAAAAGGTCCCCAAATTACTTATAGGATCAGGTTAACCATCACGAAAATACTCCAAGAAATTGGCCAGGATGATGACAGAGAGCACTCGAGCTCTTCCTCCAACACTGCAGTCATCGGAGGATAGTTCGGTGTCATCTCCATCAATGCCCCGACAACCCCTCGCCGGAAAGGTCGTCGGAAAAAACGCAAAACCCACCAAAATCCACTAAAAACTTCGTAGAAACTACCAAATCGAACGGGGAAGAGACAGAAGCTTACTTAATCACAGTGCAGAAGAAGAAAACAACGAGAAATCTCCCAAGACACCAACTTTCCAGCGAGCTAAACCCCACATCTCTTTCTCTCGGTTCTCCCTCTCTCCCTCCCTCCCTCTCTTCATCTCAAAATGGCAGCAGGGAGAGGCTAAAGGGGGTAGAGGTGATAAGACGTGAAAAGTGCACAAATCACCCTTTTAACTGGGTCTAGTTAGTCTCCGAGCAATGCTATTTTGATAGTTTATGATGTATTTCAGGTTTAAGAGCTTTCAATGAAGATTAGATCATGTTTGATGCTAAAACGAACAAATAACGAACCTGCGAAGTCAAAGGAGCAAAGGTGGGCCATTTTTAAGATTAACCTGTACCATCTCAGGAAGAACCAGATGATGTACCATATATGGTTGGAAAGCTCTTGAAGTCTAATTTCTGGAGAATTTTACGGTTCATGATTCCGAGTTTCTTAGAGGAAGTTACGGCAATTTTAGTACCGATAGCGCAGTCTGGATGACAAAACAATAAATACGCTGGAAAGTCCGATCGATCCGACACCTAGAGTAGGATCGATCCGTCTATGCAGAAACCTGACAGAACACATACTTTTCAGCTGTACACAATCAGATCGATCCCTCCATCCATCCTACTTAGTCCGATCGATCCGACACCTATAGTCCGATCGATCGGACTCGGGAAAAGTCAGAAATTGAAGATTTTGATGCACCAGATCGATCCGACACCCATGGACGGATGGATCCTACTTTCCCATTGAAGAAAATCAACGGTTTAGATCTAATCCAAGTTGAGGGTGATACCTAGGCTATAAATAGGCATCTTTTAGGGTTTTAGGGGGGCTCTTCCTTGGCCTTTTGGGATGAGCCTTCTTGGTTCTTTTTCTTCCTTCTTTTACATAAGTTAGGTTAGATCTTTAGGGGAAGATCCATGGGTGGAGTGTGGCGACAACCTTCGTCGACGGATCTCCTTTCTAAAGATGAGTAGCTAAAACCCTAACCATGGGATTCTTATGATGTAATTAGGGTTTCTATTAGGGATTTCTTAGATCTAAGGCTTGTATACATTATTGATTAGCTTATATGGATTGATTTCTATTTCTTTTATACCATGGTGTCGATTTCTTGCTGGATGTATGGATTGTTCTTGTTTGCACTTGATTCCGGAGCTTGTGTATGCTAGGGCTTGAATTGGATTCATCCAAATAAGAGGACCATGCTAGTCCCATGGTATCTCGGATGAAATCTTCTTCGTGATTAGGGATTGTATAGTGCTAGTCCCACTATAGTAGTGCTAGTCCCACTACGTTCCATCCCTAATCCTTTATCCATCTTACCTTTGTAGTTTCGGCCATCGAGATGCGAAGTCATCTCGATCGTACACCTAAATCCATATCCAGGTTATTATTTGCGATGAATTCATCCTAATAAGAGGGTTCATTAGCAGTGAACGTAACTAATCATTCGGTCACTGATAATTAGATAATTATTTTTGCCAACAAGGAATCCTAAACAGAATTTGTTGAGTGATAAGGAGAACTAGCCATTCACTTATCAATTATTAGGAAGCCACTCATCGTGTTTGCATGCCCTGATCTTAGGAAGACTTAGTAGAACCTTAGTTACTGATTAAGAACTCCATGGTATGTTTTATCGCATTTATAAATCCTTTAGTATTAGTTTAGTTTCAATTCTAGATATTTTCCCAACTTATCGGTAGGAATACTTAGATTGAGTTTAGTAGTTTAATTATTTTCCTACGCATTCCCTGTGGATTCGACTCGGTCTCACTGCTCACTACCCCTAAAGTAGTTAGTTAGTAGTTTGATTATAAATTTATAATTTTGAGTAGACTTGTTAAGCCGCGACACTTTTCAAGTCCTAGCAAAATTTTAGGTGCCGTTGCCGGGGAATGGCATAGGAGATGATTGAATTGCTTTGCTTAGTCTAATATTTCTTATAAATTTTCTTTCATATCTTAAAAAAAAACAAAAACAAAAAAAAATTCGTACTTACATTGCTATATCTCCTTGTTGTTAGGAGACGCCGACGTGAGGAGAATCAACGGTCTACGGTCGCCGACGGACGTCTCGTGCTTGGATCAGCCCCTGGTAACGTATTTCTAACTTTTGATTTGGTCCTTGTTTATTTGATTGTTTATACATGGCCGATGAGTATATGTCACCGGGTGCCGCATTGAACAATTATTTTTTACCATCTAATTATACACCCGCTTATGTTAATGATACATATGATTTCTCAAACCCGACAAATGATTCGTATTCATACACCTATAATCTGGATTTGGGTGATCATTCATACCCTTATTGGCAATTCCAAGGTTACGATCCTCATAATGTTCAACCACAAGATACGAGCATACCGGACCAATACTTTGCACCTAGTTTTGAACCATCTTATCTTCCTCAAACACAATCCTCACCACCCCAACATTGGTATGAGCCATCCCTTCCCCTTGCACCACAACCACAAATAGATCCAGCTGTAAAGGAAAGGATTCTTAAAGCTTTAGAGACTTTTGAGGCACAAAGTCAACTTATACATTCTCATTCACAATTAATAGCTAATATACAAGCCCGAATGGGACAAATAGCTTCTTTGATTGATTCATATGATGATGAGGTTGATGGTTGTAAGAATGAGGTTGTGCCTCCTAATTTTGATGATAATGCGTATGATTCTCAGTGTACCAATGTTTATGATGCATGCAACGATAAGATTCCTTTTGGGGTTTTACCGGTTCGTGAGATTACGGATGATAACTTGATTTGTGATATGAATTGATCGGTCCCTCCAGTGTTTCTTGATGATAATGGTATTGATTAATGCATGCATGATTTGATACCTCCCATGAGTCATGATGATGTTATTATGCCGGGTTATGAAGCTGTCCATGAGCACATACCTAATATTGGGGAGGAATCATCTGATTTCAACTTGCCAATTTATGAAGCTTTTCATGAGGAGATACCTTATTTTGATAATGATTCATGAGATATTGTGTCGCCGGTCTATGAAGGTTTTTCTAAGAATATATCAAACCTCGAGGATGATGATTATTATGATATAAATTTGTCGGTTCATGAAGTTTTTTATGAGGACTTACCTAATCTTGATGCATATATTGATGAAGTTTCATGTAAAATTTCCATATCGATCTTTGATGTGATGGATGATGCATGTGATGACTTGGATGATCCTTGTGAGACCTCCTTTAGGAAACCTCACTTTGAGCCTCTACCCTTTACTTCATCCGCACTTGTTGAACATTATGAGATACCAAACCTTGTTTTTCCGAATTTCTTAGATCATGCTGAATTTGATTGTAGCTTCATCAAAGATTTATGCAAGACTTCTTATCTTTCACGTACTTTGTTTGTTACAGACATTCCCTTCTTCTTTGATGTAGCATGTTTGCATGGCTTTACTTTTATTCGGACAATGTATTTCTTTACTTTTAATCATCGGCCATCAAAAGACCAGTTCATGATGACTCTATTTATTGAAATCCATGGCCTGCAGGACGACAATTGGCCAATGCCTAAAGATTATAATGAATTATTTGTCATGAATTCTCACTTCTTCTTTGATAAAGCATGTTTGCACATCCTCTCCATCCTTCAATGCATGTATTTCTATACCTTAAACCATAGGCCACCAAAAGCCTATCTGATGATAGACAGAGTTATTGCAACACATGATTTGCAGGATGATGATTGGCCATTGACTAAAAATTTTCATGATTTCATTAACTGGGACCTGTCTTTCTTCTTTGATGACTCATGTCTGCATATCTTCTTCATTCTTCAATCCATGTACTTCTTTACATGGAACCATCGGCCACCCAAATTTGGTTTTGTTTTAAATAACATTATGTCGAGCTAGAGATATTACACCAAGCGCTTGATGGGAGGCAACCCATCTTTGCTTTGATTGTTCACTAGTTGTTTGAAATGTCTTCTTTGCATGCTTGGTTGTTTTTCCAATTAGTTGCCTGTTTGATTTTGGTGTGTTTTTGTGTTGTTGTGGATTGATTGTCTGATATTGTCGTAATTTCTACTGTTGGATTTTTGTGATAATTGTTAGCTTGGGGTGTCTATGCTTGAATTCTTAGGGCCTGGAGAGGTTCGTATTTTTACATGGTGTTTAGCGGCTTAATTCCCAGGTTTATTATGCGTTTTCTCACGTTTCATTGAGAGCGATCGATCCATCCCCACAAGGTAGGATCGATCCTTCTTCGCTTCACGCATATTTTTCACTGGGCATTAGTCGGATCGATCCCACCTACCCCATGGATCGATCCAAGGTGGGTATTTAACTTTGACAGAACGTTGTGTTTTCTTCACTACACCTTCCGATCGATCCTTCTATCCCTCCGTCTAAACTCTACTCCTTAAGGTAGTCGGATCGATCGTGTCATAGGAGAGCGATCGATCCTACTTGTTCATTTAATCATGACAGAACGTTGTGTTTTCTGCACTACACCTTCCGATCGATCCATCTATCCCTCCAGTAATAATAGATCATCTAAGGTAGTAGGATCGATCCGTCCTCCAGAGTAGGATCGATCCTACGTAGCTATTTATTGGTGACAGAGCGTGATGTTTTTGACAAGTGACCTTCCGATCGATCCGTCTATCCGTCATTCTCAATGAGTCTAGTTAAGTAAGTAGGATCGATCCTTTCCAATGAGTTTGATCGATCGGACCTGTTTTTTCACTATATCATCCGATCGTACCCGTTGCGTCCACATGGCGATCGATCTAACCGGTCTAGTCCGATCGCTCCTGCTCGATTTCTTCTAAAACTCACATGGTCAGCACCTCCGCCATCCTCCTTCCTAACCTTCGCCGGCCTCTACCCTCATCGAAACCACCTCCTCCGACGCCGGTAAGCTTCCCATGTGTCCTCCGACATCACCGATCCTCTCCTCTGTGTTCCTTCCTCCTCTACTATCCGTGCTTCCTCTGTTTCTCAGCCACCGGCGGTACCCATGGCTTTCGCCATGAGTCTCGATCAATGACGCCGGCGGCCAAGGCCGGCGTCCTCTTTCCCTTCCTTCTACCTTCCGTTCTTCCTTCCCTCCGGCGTCCTCTTTCTCTGTTTCCCCGTCTTCTCTTCTTCCTTTTCTTCCTTCCAATCTTTTCCTATTCTCTCCATCCTTTCCTCCGGCCATTGTTCCGTACCGACCCCCTACCTCTACGGAGCCAAGACCCCATCCATGATACTAATGCTTGTAGCTTGTCGGTTTGCATGTCGCCTTGGTGCTTGCTTAGTTTGATTGTTTATCTATTAGGTTTCTTGTACCTAGGCACATGTAGTACCATGGGTTTGTTCTTCTTGAGTTAGACTGTATCTAGGGGTCAGTTTTGTATTTTTGGTCGGGTGGGACTTGCTTAGTTTGTGCTGGGAGGATGGCCATATTGTTGTACTCCATTGTTCCATTTTCGTTTCGTTTGGCATCTTGATAATGGATATATACATTGGATGTTGGTTTTGGGGGTGTACCCTAGGTGTGTGTTGCTATATATATGTGAATGTGGATGTGGCGGTAGAGCAATATGTATGTGGCATTATATATGTGGATGTGAATGCTAATGTAGAAATAAATAAAAAATTTGTATAACCCTTGTGCTTATTGAATAAATAGAGGAAATGCTGCCCAATTTTTCTCCAATTTTGCTGCTTATTCTTCACTTTCCATAAATGCAATCATGGGGTATTTCTTCTCTTATTTTACAGGGCATATATGCTATGGAATGTACATCAACAACCAGCTTGTTGACATCACGACATTACTTGGTTTTCACGACTAACCTTGATTCGCAAATCTGTTTTTATTTTTATCACCAAGGTTACCTTTTCTTACGAAGCCTCTACAGGTTATCTCTACCCTATATTCTTTGATTTATTTTTATGACTTAGTGTAATTGGGGACAATTACATTTAAGTTGGGGGTAGAATTCTAGGAATTCATGTTTATTTATTTATTTTATGATAATCAACTATTATACATCCCCTATATTATGTCAGAAGAATGAAATTATGAGACTTATTGATAAAGATGCTTGATTTAGAAATTTGCCTTATGAATTATTCAGAAATTTATATATCATATAAGATTTAGTAAATTTAGCTATGCATGACATAAGTTCTATACTTTAACACTTTTATGATGATTTAGGGATAACTTGACAGATCTTATTACACTTGAGCACTTCCACATGTTTAGGAGTTGAAGTTAGATGCTGAGCATGAGACTAGGATAGATCTACAGTTCTCTGTCATGTCACAGAAGATACATGAACACATGTAATTTTCTGTTCGCAACAAATAAATGTGTTGGCAAATGTAAGGCTTTCAACTTAGTAACCGGGCAGGGTGCCTGATCAGTATGGTGTTCGCGTAAAACGGTTGAAAATCCTTATGAATGAAAAGAAAAAAAAAATAACATGATTTCATCTTAGTAATTGGGTAATGTGCCTGATCAGCATGTTGTTCGTGTAAAACGGGTGATTTTCCTTGTGAAAAAAAAGAAAAAAAAAGAGAAAAAAAGAAAAAAAAAAAGGAAACAGTTATTGTTATGTGATAGTGGAAAATATGTGCTTACTTAGGATTGTAATCTTGAATGGTTGAATGTTTGGAGATAATGGATATTCCGATGCATGTGAAATATTATTCACACACTGGAGAGTCAAAGTTATTTCTAAATCATGATTAAATATGTTGAAGTATTGGAACAGTGCTATGACATGTTTTGATTTGCTCTACTTTTATGTGAATATGAATTAAAGAATATATTCATGGATATTATTTCTAGTTGATGCATTGCAATTAATGAGTATTATAATGGAGTTCTGATGACATGCTAAAGGGGATATATAGATGTTTGTGGGTATCATCGTTGGAAACCCTCAGGAGACTATAACTCCTCCACTGGGGCCACCCAGGGGTTTAAAGGCTTGTTGCACATGCTAAGTGCAATCATGAGACCTACGAAAGTGGCTAGTTAGATTTACTGCTTTATTTTTACTTTTATCTTGCTTTGCTCGAGTACTAGCAAAAATCAAGTTGGGGGGTATGATAAGACGTGAAAACTGCACAAATCACCCTTTTAACTGGGTCTCGTTAGTCTCCGAGAAATGCTATTTTGATAGTCTATGATGTATTTCAGGTTTAAGAGCGTTCAATGAAGATTAGATCATGTTTGGTGCTAAAACGAACAAATAACGAACCTGTGAAGTCAAAGGAGCAAAGGTGGGCCATCTTTTAAGATTAACCTGTACCTGCTTAGGAAGAACTAGATGCTATGCCATATATGGTTGGAAAGCTCTTGAAGTCTAGTTTTTGGAGAATTTTACGGTTCATGATTCCGAGTTTCTTAGAGGAAGTTACGGCAATTTTAGTACCAATAGCGCAGTCTGGATGGCAAAATAGTAAATACGCTGGAAAGTCCAATCGATCCGACACCTAAAGTAGGATTAATCCGTCTATGCAGAAACATGACAGAACACATACTTTTCAGCTGTACACAGTCAGATCGATCCCTCCATCCATCCTACTGAGTCCGATCGATCGGATTCGGGAAAAGCCAGAAATTGAAGATTTTGATGCACCAGATCGATCCGACACCCATGGACGGATCGATCCTACTTTCTCAGTGAAGAAAATCAACGGTTTAGATCTAATCCGAGTTGAGGGTGATACCTAGGCTATAAATAGGCATCTTTTAGGGTTTTAGGGGGGCTCTTCCTTGGCCTTTTGGGCTGAGCCTTCTTGGTTCTTTTTCTTCCTTCTTTTACATAAGTTAAATTAGATCTTTAGGGGAAGATCCATGGGTGGAGCGTGGCGACAACCTTCATCGACGGATCTCCTTTTTAAAGATGAGTAGCTAAAACCCTAACCATGGGATTCTTATGATGTAATTAGGGTTTCTATTATGGATTTCTTAGATCTAGGGCTTGTATACATTATTAATTGGCTTATATGGATTGATTTCTATTTCTTTTATACCATGGTGTCGATTTCTTGCTGGATGTATGAATTGTTTTTGTTTGCACTTGATTTCCGGAGCTTGTGTATGCTAGGGCTTGGATTGGATTTATCAAAATAAGAGGACCATGCTAGTCCCATGGTATTTCGGATGAAATCTTCTTCGTGGTTAGGGATTGTATAGTGCTAGTCCCACTATAGTAGTGCTAGTCCCACTACGTTCCATCCATAATCCTTTATGCATCTTACCTTCGTAGTTTCGGCCATCGAGATGCGAAGTCATCTCGATCGTACACCTAAATCCATATCCAGGTTATTATTTGCGATGAATTCATCCTAATAAGAGGGTTCATTAGCAGTGAACGTAACTAATCATTTGGTCACTGATAATTAGATAATTGTTCTTGCCAACAAGGAATCCTAAACAGAAGTTGTTGAGTGATAAGGAGAACTAGCCATTCACTTATCAATTATTAGGAAGCCACTCATCGTGTTTGCATGCCCTGATCTTAGGAAGATTTGGTAGAACCTTAGTTCACTACAAAAATACACCCCCTTTTGCAGCGGGCCAAAACTGCTGCTAAAAGTACTTAAACCGCTGCTAAAGCTATAAGGCAGCGGTTCAATATAGCGTCGCCGTTGCCCCTGCTACCTAAAGTTCTATGGCAGCAGTTAGGCGACTTAAGGCAACGGTTTAGTTAAGTGTTGCGGATAATGTATACTGCAGCCAAAAAAAGACATTCTGCAGCGGAATACAATCGCTATCATTAAGTATTTTAACAGCTACAAAAAACCGTTGCGGATGTACTTATTGGCAACACTTAGCGTACGACGGCAACAGTTACGTTCGGTTGCGAAAAATGGGTCTCGTCACGGTTAAATGGTTAGCTGCAGCGATTGGAATCTGTGGGCAAAGAGGTTTTGTCAACGTTTATCGTACCGTTGCTAAAGTGCTATTATTGCAGCGGATCTATATCGTTGCTAATGATCTTACCGCAGTTATTCCATAGGTGTTGCTAATGGTGTATTAGCAGCGGTGACAGAAAATGTTGCATTATGATCATTTGGCAGCGGTAAGCGACTGCTACTGATAGTTTATTCTGCAACGTTGTAAATTTCTTTTGCAACAGTTTGAAACTGATGCAAAATGCTCATTTGACAGCGGTGTCCGAATCACTGCTAAATTAAAATTTGACAGCAGTTTATAATTGCTGCTCAAAGTTCAATTGCAACCATTTAGTATTATTACAGCGGTTTGGAACTGATGCAAAAGACCCTATCTATTTGCAATAGTTTTGAACGAATTTTTTCCCTGCTTATTTTTTAATATAAATTAATCCAAAAATTCAAATAATATTACATAATATTCACACCATGTTATTTAATCATGTTCTAGTTATCTGAACGTACTGAATCCTCATTCATAACCCAAAAAATATTTATCATAATTCTGAAATACACCGTATATATCAAAAATATAAACACTACTATTCTCAAAACATTTAGGTTTTTTTTATAAAACTAACAAACAGCTTACACGATTTTTCTCTCATTGTCCAACAAGAGCAACCTGCACAATAGTGAAAAAAAATTCAAATGCACTAAAATTAGAACAAGCAATCCAATAGTTAGTTATAAAAATTTAGATTTTGAAGAACCTTCAATACAAATTTTCTAAAAAGCTGTAGGTAGTAAGATTATAATAATGATAAGCATTGACATGATAATCAAAGCAAATGGACTTACGTCAACTGCATCAGTACCATTATCCATAAGATCAATCTTAGTCATCAACCAACTTAGTGCCCTCTCTCCTGAATTCGAGAAAAATAAACAGAATTCAAAATGATATCTACTTTAAGCAGTGGCTAATATACAAGCATTACTGCAAACCAACATTTAGAACTAAACATCTTATTCTCAACATATATCCTAAGGATTTGGAGCGATTTCTCTTGCTTAGCTGCAACAGTCTGGAAGTAATCTTCGGCAAAGCAATTTATTGAGGGAAACATTACCGTGTCCGGATATCCAAAGAAGCAAGAAACCAATTATGATCCTAAGGATTTGGAGTGACTTGTGATGAAAAAAAAGGTGTCCTTCCATTGAAGTCTAATGCGTAGCAACATGGTAGGCATGTAGAATACACTTAATAAGCATTAAGTATCAACTCAACACCGTACGTCTACTCTAAAGCAATAGATTTTCTCTCCGCTTGCTAATTCATAGTTCACAATAATTTTTCAGGTAAATTCCCAAGATAAAAGAAGTCATCATTGGTAATGGCATTTCATTTAAAGATATCTGATGCATGTCCTCGTGTTGTTATTTAAGTATTCTATTATTGCTTGATATTATTTTTAGCACTTTCTAATTTGAAAAAAGTACGGAAACCAAATCTGAAACTGCCGAAACTTCTGCAGTTTCAGAACCTTGCTTTTAGGCTAACCTTTATCTCAACCCGAGTTACACCAAAAGATAGATATCCGCACCAGGTAGGAATATACACTTCTAGAAGGGTTTTTTTTGGAGTTAAGTGCAATGATAACATTCAGAGGGGTTTATTCCGACTAGCAATGCTTGTGTCAATTTATGCAAGAAGTCCCGTCTCTTATTAACCAATGGCAAGGATCACGGTGTTCGAGAAATATATACATGAGTGACTTGTATAAACAATAAATCATTATACATGAATTAACTCTGCGTCAAAAGTTCCTTGAATATACATGGAAAAACCCTTTCCTAACTGAATCCAAGAACAATCAACCATCTAGCCACAGAACAAGAAAATATCTCGCATAAATCCAAGCACAAAAAAAAGACAGGAAGATAGATCCAGGAAGCTAGATCAAGACCACAGAAATCTCATGCTAAATCACCCTATCCTTAAAGAACGAGATCTAGTCGGAAATCCTCACAAACCACAATCCAAAGCCCACCGGATCCGATGGAAGTCTAATCGAAAGATAAATTCCATCTCTTCCCTCTTACGAGATCAAGACTTAATTTCCACTCCTTCAATTCCAATAGGCTTTCTTCGAAAACAACTAAATAGCACACGATCTATAGAAATCTACACCAGATCAGGACTTAATTTTCACCTGCTATCTTTTCACACACTTATGGCTCAAGTGTTATTAACATACATATGGTCAGACAGAGTCAGGTTACAAGTTACATGTATCTGGTTCAAATGGATAACAGAAGACCCCTACTTGAAAACTATTGCAGCTCTAAGAAGAGATATATGCTGCACTATGATGCCGGATCAAGACGATATAAATAAAATTGACACGACGGAGCCTATTGGCTTTTACCAAGTGTTTTAGGAAGTAAAAAGATAACAAAGGTCTTCTTATTCTCCTGAAGCAGAAAGTTCAATGTCAAAGAATATAATTCAAGTTGTCTTAATATTTAAGATATATATGAACCCGACTATTCTTTGATTCTGATCGAAGTCATCCAAGATCTTAAGATTTGTCCACTCAAAACAATCTTGAAGGGCCTTCACTGACAAACTATGTAGGATCTTACACTAACAAAAAAATGATCTATGACACTGAAGTACTGAACTTAACCCCAACAACTTGTAACTATACACTAGATTCTTCGTTGATATAAATTTTCATAAGAGGTACGATCCTAGCAGGTCTTTCTTGGCAAAATCAAGGTCCAAGACTTTTGACAGATGATTCAAGTGAACATGTCAAACTTGAGAAGCAAAAAAATCCAGCTTACAATGTTATACGCTTTTGTCATACTAAACAGTTAGATAAAAACAAACAAAAATGACTGGATGTTGCGAACAGTACCTTAGTTCATCCAAAGATGATCGGGTCTTTTTGAGCGATGAAGGAAATCAGGTAGTATAATTCATTATTGAAACCAGAAATGCGAGAAAGTCTTCAACCATGATAAGGATCCTGGAAAAGAGATTAAGATAAGATAGTATTAGTGGACTCTTTCCGTTCTTGTTTAAATCTTCTAATCCATAGAGCAGATCTCAAGTCTCTGCATGGAGGCAACAAATCAAAAATTTTAGCTCAATCTGCTCTCAATGTCAATGGTATATATTTTTCCCTAGACTTCCATCAGAGTGAATAATCATAAAAATAGAACAAATGCCTCTGGAGATAATGGAAAATGAAAGAGATATCAACATTCAAGAAGCAGAAGCGGGTTTAACAAACAACACTCACATCAACACCATATAACTTATTTGATCCTAAAGATGCAATCCACTGAGGAAGTCGGAAAGCCTGAAACAATCATTGAATGATACGTGAGCAAGAATTAGCACAAGCTGACCACATAACAAAGCAGTGTTTCCAGATGAAAAGTGAGAAGCAAAAGCAAACCTGACATCCTTAGCTATCACAGCGTTCCCATCTTCGGCGTCAAGATGTCGCAGAACCACTTCTTCTATACGACCATCTCTGTAAGCATGCTGAAAGAAACAAATAATGCACGAGACCATAATAAACGAGTCATAAATTGGCTTATGAAATTAATTTTCATGTGGAGAACAGTTGTTTGCCTCCAGCTGAATAACTGCTAATGGTCATGAAATTCTTACAAATTCAACCCATCGTCTAGCTGTGATCATTTACGAATCAAGAATCATAAATGATCAATTCTGAAGTTAATTGCACCAATCCCAACACAAGTTATTCACAATTATCAACTCCACTCATACCATAAAGCAAGATTAGCTTTTTATCGTTTCCAGCTTCTTGGACATCAGACAAGTTACAATCAATTCGTCAGTGGAAAGACAATCTTATGAAAACCCATAAACAAATAACAAGGCCCCCTTCATCGTCGACAAACAACAAAGCATGCAGAAAATTGATACATTTGATCTCAGCAACTGTTTGAAAGCAACTGAAGACTTCCCATGTGGAAAAATAAACCTAATGGTAGGATACATGAAAAACACAACACAAACTTCATTTGAGCATAAGTTGAGAGAAGCTCAAAAGTTTCCATGCGAACTATGGTCTAATGCAGATATATATCTATGTCCTCACTATTACAACTAGGGATGTTAAAACATCAATACAGTATGATATATGAAACACAACACGAAAACACATGACCAAAAGTCATGAGGAACCTCAAAATTTCCATGGAAACTATGGCACTCATGCATATAAATATCCTCACTATTACAACTAGGGATGATAAAACACAAAGGCCATTAGTCTCCCTCGTCACTTGATGAGTTAATGTCATTAAAGCCCAATCGCATAAGCAGAAAGGTCATCTCTAGAAAGCTGTTAACATCTTGGGCATCAAGATCCACCAGCTCCTCATCCATATCTAGTCGTCTGGCAAGTTCCTCTAGTTCCTCTTTCTTCTATAACTAGTCTGGCAAGATCCTGTAATTCTTGTTCTATTACTACTTGTCTGGGCCTGTATGAACGAGGCTGGTTTGTGGAAGGCTGACATGGACGTTGCCTATTAGTACGCATCCTGTTTGAGTACGGCTTGTATATGTGCTGGAACAAAACAAGATACACTCATTAAAACCCCATGAGCATTCACCTCTTACAAATTGAGGAAATTCATAGAAAAAATAGTAAAACCAACTTTTAACTGTTTTAGCATAGCAAGCGCTTGAAAAATAAGAGATCAAATCATAAAAGAAGAAAAACTCATCAACCAAAAAAATACTAGTCAATAAACTATCTGATTACTACATATAAATGACCACAGAACTTTGTAAAGCAACCCTTTCTGGCCATTAATATAAGCTGCGATCACTCGCCTAACCAAGGTGAGGTTGCCAGATGCCTCTATATGCGACCTTATATGCCCATTGAACCCAAAAAAAACCTACCTCCTATTGAAAATATGGTTCGACCTTATCAAAGAACATGATGCTTTTTCTGAATCAAAGGCAGAAAATTGTAGTTTTCTATAACACTTCATGGCGTTGTATCGCATTCAAGTGGTTGCATTAACACGATATCAAACACAGATAAGAAAGCATTTGGAAAACTCTGTGGCATTAACACAAGTCCGACTCATAGATGACAGATCATTTAGAGAATCTGGGCAACAGTTACTATTCTTTGATTCTGATCGAAGTCATCCAAGATCTTAAGATTTGTCCACTCAAAACAATCTTGAAGGGCCTTCACTGACAAACTATGTAGGATCTTACACTAACAAAAAAATGATCTATGACACTGAAGTACTGAACTTAACCCCAACAACTTGTAACTATACACTAGATTCTTCGTTGATATAAATTTTCATAAGAGGTATGATCCTGGCAGGTCTTTCTTGGCAAAATCAAGGTCCAAGACTTTTGACAGATGATTTAAGTGAACATGTCAAACTTGAGAAGAGACTAAACACAGTTTAGAAATTGGTCAGCACATAAGCCCTCTCATACTTCCACCCCAACTCCTCCGGGCAATCGCCACAGTAGCTATCGGCGACCATATGCAGCCCAGTAATGAGATGATGTCCTCCTTCGGCCCCATGACTATGTTCATCGCATGAGAGAAGAGAAAAGCACGCCCATTTCTCCCCTGAATCCAGTAAACACTACCAAAATATAGTACTCAAACCCACAAATTTCTCACACAATATTGGATGGTGAGGACTAAAAACCTGAAAAGCCTTGGAGATTATGTCGTCGTGGAGGGATACAGGGTTCCGGCAGTTTCTACAGCCATAAACCCTAGGCCCGACCAATTCCGCCATTCCAACGATCCTATGAACAAAGTTATTACACTAATCATCAAGAAAATAACCCAAAGAAGTAGATAAAGATCCAAAAGACCAACCCTTTTTTCCTTTCCCGCAGAAATTGATCTGAAAGAAACCGAAAGCGGTGGAGAATAAGAGGGCAGATTGCGTTAGCAAACAAGAAGAGAATAAGAGGGCAGATTGCGTTAGCAAACGAAGATGGTGGAGCTAGAGCAGAGATGGGTTTCCGGGAGGCAAGGGATGGGTTTGGGCAGTCGGTCGACGGGCTAGGGGAGGTAGCTAGAGAGAAGGACGGAGATGGTTTCCAGGAAAGTGTAGACTCGCCGGCGGGCTAGGGGAGGTAGAGAGGACGGTAGGCGGAGAAGAAGTGAGGCGAGGGGCCGGAGATTGTGGAGCTAGGGCAGAGATGGGTTTCCGGGAGGCGAAGGATGGGTTTGGCGTGGTCGACCGGCGGGCTAGGGGAGGTAGAGAGAAGGACGGAGATGCTTACCATGAAAGTGAAGACTCGCCGCGCGGGCTAGGGGAGGTTTTCCGAGGAAGCAAGGAGTCGCCGGCGGGCTATGGGAGGGTTTCGGGAAAGCTTCGTCTCCTTAGGCTTCGCGCATGTGTTTTGGGATTGGCGGAAAGAATATATTAGGCGAGGGGAGAAGTTTTATTTTCGCACGGGATGTCACTGGGGTTTTTGGAATCGGGCGCAACGTTTTTTTTTTTAAATTATTTTTTATGTATAGGATTTGGCATTCATGAGCTGGACTATGATTTCATTAAGCACGAACTCAATTTCTGAGCCTCTGGACTGAGCCTAGCTACCGATCTTCAGTATACACTTAAGAAAGCACACATGAAAAATAGGTCGAACCCACTTAAACATATCCCAAAAATCGTTTAGCTTCCGGGGGGCGCTGCCTCCTGAAACCCCCGTCGGGGCACTGTCCCGGACCCCGTCAACTCTGCGTAGTGTGTCATAGTCAAGCCAGCGACAAACTGTCGCTGCTTAACCGTTGAAAAATAAACCATTTTCTCGCAGCGGCTAGAAAAGTGTTGCACTTCGATTGCTGCTATAAGTAGATATAATAGCGACAGTTAACATAGCCGTTGCATAAAATTTATCTTTTGCAACAATTGTCAAAACCGTCGTCTTTTAACTACCACATCGTAGCTGTTATAAGAAGCGCTGCAAATAAACCGTTGCAATAGAACATTTACCAGCGGTTTAGATACTGCTGCTAATGAACCGCTGCCAGAAATATAACTATTAGCAACAGTTATATAAACCGCTGCAATTCCTGCAGCGGTTAGAAAATTGCTGCACGTCAAACGCTGCGATAAGTAGAACTAATAGCAACAATTCACATAACCGCTGCAAAAAATTTATCTTCTGCAGCAATTGTCAAAACCGTCGTCTTTTAAGTATCACATCGCAGCAGTTATAATAAGCGCTGCAAATAAATCGCTGCTATAGAATATGATTTTGCAGCAGTTTATAACTGTTGCTAATGAACCGCTGCCAGAAATAGAAATATTAGCGACAGTTATGTAAACTGCTGCAAGTTGTATATTTTTTACAACATTAACCAAAACCGCTGCTATAGAACTTCATTTTAGCAACGGTTACATCTAAACTGCTGCTGTATCTAATTTTGTAGCAGCACTTCCTCAACCGTTGCAATATAACCGCTGCAGAATGGGGTCATTTTTTGTAGTGGTTACTGATTAAGAACTCCATGGTATCTTTTATCGCATTTATAAATCTTTTAGTATTAGTTTAGTTTCAATTTTGGATATTTTCCCAACTTATCGGTAGGAATACTTAGATTGAGTTTAGTAGTTTAATTATTTTACTACGCATTCCCTGTGGATTCGACTCGGACTCACTGCTCACTACCCCTAAAGTAGTTAGTTAGTAGTTTGATTATAAATTTGTAATTTTGAGTAGACTTGTTAAGCCACGACACTTTTCAAGTCCTATCAAGAGGGGAATATAAAGAGGCTTGGCTGGCCATTGGCAGCAATGGTTTGCGAAGTGTAGGGAAGATGGGGTTTTTGCAGAAAACACCCCCAATTAGCGGAAAACCCCTTAAAAAAACAAAAATTACATGAAAAGGTCCTCAATTTTAAATAAGACCCTTATATGGGATAGGTAGGGGAGAACATATTAGAAGCGAGAAATCACAAAAGCACCTTAGATTCAAGCTATTGGACCATAAACATGGAGATTAGGGGTAGAAACCCTAGCACTAACAGCTAATCTTTTCAAAGTCTTGCTTTTTAGATCTATGATGGTCCAGACTTAGCTCCCTTCAAGTTTTGCCCCTCGAAGATTTGATGATTTACTCCCTCTCTAAGCCTCCAATGTTCTCTAACTTTCTATTAGGAACTCTAATGAGAGGTAAGGGGGGTTTTCTAAAAGCTCATCCTATTAGAGGGTACCATATGGCAACCATCTAATGCATTAGGGGTTGCAAGGATGATAAATGGAATAAGGATGTCATCGAAGGGTTAGATTAGGGGGTCTAACAATCACATACATCATCCATAAGACAGTGTGTGCACTAACGCGTGCAAAATCCAACTCCGTAAGAGCAAATTACCAAAATGCCCATGGAGTTGCAACGATCAACAATATCGTAAAACAAGGTGAACCAAGCACTCGAGCCAGACCTACATGGTCAAATCAGGCTTAGAGGTACGGACCCTCACACCTTCCAATCCACCGACCCCTCGCTCCAGCTCGCCGTCCTCAAGTTCATCCCCATTATGGTCGGCATCTAACTCTGTCGTGGGCACTATCCGGCAGCCCCTCGTCAGCTTCGAGTTGGTCCTCCTCGCCCTCTTCTCCCACGTGACTACCTCCTGTGCTGGCTGGCCCATGATTGTCGCCATCCCAAGCCTCTCCAACCCAAGTCCTTGAGGTAAAAGGTCCAACTAAGAGTAAGAGTAATACTAAAGTCGGAGATGAACCAAATATAGTACTAGATGTCCGCTCTCCAGCACTAGAGCCTCGTGGCACTGTGAGGTTCACCAAGAGAGCTAGAATAGTTGGTGTAGCATTAGAGATATATTATAGTAAAATAATTCACATGCCAACAAGCTCTAAGATGGAGTTTTGTAAGTTTTGCATGGTTTGGGCTAGAAAAGAAGGGTTTCTAGATCACCAAGAGAATGATCTGGAGAGGCTAACATCTAGGATTGAAGGATATGATGCTAGTAGTGATGAATAAAGTGAGGCCCAGTCTGAGATTGTGGAAGAGAGAGAGAGGGTGTAGGACTCCTTTGCCGTGGGAGCTCTTCCGACCTATATTGAGGATCGTAGCCTAAAGATAAACCATATAGATATATATACATATATACATAAATCAGCAACAACAAAGAATTAGCTTAGAACATGATCTCTGTCTTTTGATTTGTGAAACTTGTCGAGCCATGTCATGCATGCATGTACCTCATGCTACTGGGGAAGAAGGTGATCTTGGCGACGCGCAGGTGAAGGTGGAGGTGGCGTCGGCGTCGTCGTAGGCATAGCTATAGGCGCATGGACATGCGCTCTTGAACGCCTCCGGCACGTCTCTGAGCTCGCGTGCACACCCCTATAGCGGTACTCATTCATGGCGAAAAGAATATTGCGGTACTCAGACGGATTTGATAAGTTGGGTAATAAATCGAGTAAAGAAAAGTGCAGTACTAATTTGTCACAACTTTGGAATTACAGATACAAAAGATGAATTTTAGCTAATAAAGTAACAGAACCGAATAGATTATTCAAGAAAATAAAGTAAGGGTCCGGTACTAAACCATGTTCTATCCGATCCAGAAGGGCCAGCACTCCGGGGGGACCAAGTTTCAGTTCGAGCGAGCTAGAATTGCACAGGATTAGTCGGCCTTTTTCGACACACCTGCCTGAATCTGACCAAGTTTTAAACACTTTGTATGGATTTTGGGTTCACATTCCATAAGTTTACGAATTCGGATGCGGATCCTACATCAAAAATATGATTGATAATCTTGAGTACGGACCCATAATTTGATAGGTGAACGTCCTGATTAGGGGGTGCCAATTCAGCTCGTGGTTCACGAATAATTCGAGTTTGTCTCGATATTTGATTTGAATATGACTCATTCGTTTAGCTAATGAGCCAAATACGAGTATAAAGTCTGAGCTTAAAATACAAATGAGTTGAATTTGAGCAAGTCAAGTTCATTCATGTTCGGCTCTATAGTTCGACTATATGTCATTATGTTGCTAAATTATATATTACATCTTAGAATAATGTTTTGTGTACATGCCACTGAAACGGTAGTTCACTACCGATTCGTCCAATTAGTTCATTGACAGTGATCTACTGATTGATTAGATCAATGAATTGGTAGCTTCCTATCGATTGAATTGTACCGGTAGTGAGGTACCGATTGATTGATAGAGATCATCGGTATCTCACTACCGATGAACTAGATGAATAATTCAATCAGTAGTGTACTACCGATTCATTAATCTAATTCATCGGTAGTGGTCTACCGATGAATTTAGACATATGTAATGCACATGCCACGTCAGCATGTACACAAATTAGCACTCTAGATCTTATATATTCCTCTTGAGACTAGTAAATTTGTGGACAACCCCATCAGATTCGTGACTAGTCATGAATCTGGTTAAATTAGAGTCAAAGAGATCACAAATACAGGCTTAAGCCCAATTGGATCGAGTTCAAACTAATTCGATCTCTCAACCGCCAAGATCGCCCTACGTTCTCCTCGCCATAGCCGTACCTCGCTGGAACGCCGCCCCGAGATCCCTCTCTCTTCCACTCCTCCTCCGTCGCCGTTCTCCTCTCCAAGCTCCTTCCCGCCGGAATACCGCCGTTGGCCACCTACCTCCACGAGCCTCGCCCTCGACCTCGTCTTTACCTCCACCCCAAAACCTCGTCGCCGTCCACGCTGCTGCCAAGCTTCCGAAGGCCGACGTCTTCTCCCTTTCAAGACCCGCCGCCGCCACCTCCACCTCCCGCAACTAATCCGGCGATCCAACCCGCAGGATCAACTCCCCAGAGGACGGAGGGGGCTCTTCTAAAGGAAGGATTTCGGGGGTGAGTTTAGGGTTTAAGAGGTTATAGTAGAGATGTGGAGGTACCATGTGGATGGGAAGGTGGTGGAGTGGGTCGACTTGCTCAAGGAGCGGCAGTGGTATTGGCGCCTAGACGTGTGGCCGTTTGCAATTTTGTACGCGGTGTGGTTGTTCTCTGTGGTTCCGAGTATTGATTTCACTGATGCGACGGTGGTGCTTGGAGGGATTGCGGTCGTGCATATTCTCGCGCTGCTTTTTACAGCTTGGTCTGTGGATTTCAGATGCTTCGTGCAGTTCAATAAGGTAGGTGGCTTGCTTTGGTTTGTGATGAAGGACTTTCTTTAGTCTTTGTGCATAATACAAATATCAGGAAACAGATAATTAGTACAGGTTGTTTGATTCGTATTTTTCAGTACTTGGCCTTTTTGTTTTTGGATTTGCCTTCGAAATTGATTGTTTAATGCCATTTAGTCCCTGCTTACTGTAACGTTGTTTCATTGTAATGTAGATTATTATGCTTTGTCAGGAAATAGTGCTTTTTTATGTGCCTTTGGAAAAAGGCATATAACATTTCACCTTCTAAATATGTAAAAGTCATCTTCTTTGTACTCAATTAGGAGCTCGGGATCATACTTTGCTGGCCATGACTATGGGTCAATTTGCTTGCACGAGAGCGGGATCTTCTACCCAGTTTCCAGCTCATGTTAAATCTTCTATACTTTCGGTTGATCGTAAAGTTTAGAATTTTGGAAACTTGAATTTTATAAAGGCAGATGGGCTCCCTTTTGTTTGCAAGGAAACTGTGTGGAAAAGTAGACTTTCTGAGAGAAGTTGGCGGTGAATTCCAAATTATAAAACATCACATCTCCATCATCTTTTAAAACAAGAAATATAGAATCCTCTGCTTATTTACCTTTTCTATATATTTTTTGGCACATTCGATATGGATCACAGTCTTATTAGACTGCAGGGAAAGTGAATCTGTTTACTTGAACTTTTTATTAGTTTCAATGCAACCAAAAAGCCCTTAGGCGATAATCACGCCAAGAGCAAGTAAAATTATGTTATTTCTCTGAAAGTATATTATTTTCCTCTTACTTTTAATTTTTTTTTTTTGAATTTATCAGGTCCAAGATATTCATGATGCGACTGCAAGCAAAATAACTCCGTCTAAATTTTCTGGTTCAAAGGAGGTCGTGCCTCTTTATTGTCGAAAACATGTAAGTTTGTTATTCTTAGTAATATCAATCAATGTTTTTCGTTCTTTGGGTTGTTGTAGTTATTTTTTTGTATTGTCCGGATGAATTATAACTTAGCTTATCTGATTAACGAAATGCGTTCTTTTGATTTTCGTGGTTTTCACGGGGCCCATCATAATTCTTGTTGTTTTCACTCTCAATTTAATGGTTGTTTAGGTGGTTATTGACACGCTTTCTACTGACCGGTGCTTTGTGTCCTCCATTAGCTGATGGGCCCCGTTTTCATGCTTAGCAAAGTGCATGTAATAGGATTATTGTTTTGCCATATTCTTTCATATACGCTGGGAATGTTTTTTGTGGTAGTAGCGCAAGTTCTCTCTCTGTTTTTTTTTTCTCGTTTCCCGAATGAGCCTATTCCTTATAAAAATAGGGCAAACCAGATCCAAGATAAGAGTCTAAGCTTTTTGTCTATGGGATGATTGATCTAATTTCTTTCTGCAAGGATGCTGTAAGAGTAATGGGGAAACAAATTTTAAGCACATGCAAGCAGTGCCTCATGTCACTGAGCCGCCTCATATCATTGAGCCACGGCCATTTATGATCATGGTGGATTATTTGTTGGAAAACCTATTATTATAGTATTGGTCACGCCTACTTATACTTGCCGGGTGGGAAAATATGAGACTTGCAGAGCATTGCGTTGTTTTCCTCTTGATTTAGTAGAAGAAGCAGACATCTGTATTGATATTCTGAAATTTGTTCCTAATTCTCAAAATAATTTTGCTAAATGCACAAGGAAGCCTCTTCCGAATGCATGGCTTCTCCTCTCCTTGTTGTCCAACTTATACCAGCATTACTTCTGGAGGCAGCCCCTAATGGAAATTACTTTGTAACTAACGATTCCTGAAGCTGACTGAAGGGAGTTACGGCTTGGTGGTTTTGATCCTATTTATGTGGGCAAATTCAAATAGGTGCTTGTAGTTGCCATTATTTTTGCTTGTTGCTTAGTCATGTTCGAAGCTGCTAGTCAGAAACACTAAGACTTGTAGGAAAGTCTTAAAAAGTCATTCTGATCATCTGGATTTTGATCGTTCAATAGTTTTGACGTGTTAGTGACATACTAATGGGTGCTTTCTTTAAAGTTGTTTCCAAGAAGTCATCTTCTTGCTGCTTAATCACATTAATTAAGCCTCCCCAAGCAACACAACCATCACTATGCTCTCCTTCCATTTTGTTTCATGTTTTCATCTGATCTTCCCCATCGTAATCCATCAGAACTTTTTTTGCATTCATTGAATTCGGGCTGACTTCATCTCGTATATCATATCAGTTGCTTTCAGATATGAATTTTCTGGGTTGAATATTTAATTTGATCAGCAGTATGTTGTTTTATAAAACTATCATGTGGCGCTGTTTAAGTTTAAATATTTTTGAAGCCATGGTTTTGGACAATTATGCTATTAAAGGTAGCACTTGTGTAGGCCGCGGGCTCATCGTCATCTTCATCTGGGAGTGTTGAAGAAATATATTTTGATTTTAGAAAGCAGCGCTTTATTTTCTCAAAGGAGACAGATACATTTTGCAAGCTTCCTTATCCTACAAAAGAAACATTCGGATATTATCTCAAGTGTACTGGTCATGGATCAGAAGCTAAAGTCACCGCTGCTGTCGATAAATGGGGGAGAAATGCGTAAGTTTCTCTGACCCTCATGAGATTGCCAACTTCGTAAATAAGAAATGGAGGAGTAAAATTAACCTATTCCATAAAGTATAGGTTGTTAATCTTTTTTATACTCATTAGTTGCTGATTTTCTTGTTTGTATCTTGTACCTAGAGTCATTTTGATGCTTATTTCTTCAACTGGAAGTAGATTGCATATAGTATGGCATTTCATGATGATCTTCTAGAATGTGGCCAGTGATTATGATAATTACTACATGAAACAATAAAGCATCTTGAAGTTTGAAAGTACATTAAGGCAGTGAGACAGACTTGTTTCCACCATTCAATATTTGAATGGTCTGGTTGGCAACGTTTTATCTATATGAGCTGCAGTGATTAGTTACACTATGAAAGCAAAACAAGCCAACACTCGTAAGAATCCAGACATTGATGTTCTTATGCACTTGCTTCTTTGTCGTGTGAATCTGAAAGGATTTTGGGTTTTGTGGATCTTAGGCCTGCCAATGTTTTTGAGGAACACATATATTCTAGGTTTACTGTAATTAAATTTATGAATAAGCGGGGTTGTGAATAACTTTGTATGTTTGGCTGATTAATTCTTTAAACATTGTAATTTGTCTTGCTTTTATATGCAGATTTGATTATCCACAACCCACTTTCAAGAAGTTGATGAAGGAGCACTGCATGGAACCTTTCTTTGTGTTCCAGGTCGGTCATGTTATACTTCGTTCAAGTTTCACTATTTTAGAGCCTCATAAATGTCGTAACTTGTGCTTAGTTCTGAAATGTTACTTTCATTTTCTAGGTCTTTTGTGTGGGCCTCTGGTGTTTGGATGAGTACTGGTATTACAGTTTATTCACACTTGGTATGCTCTTTCTTTTTGAGTCTACAATGGCGAAGAGTAGGTTGAAAACCCTAACTGAGCTTAGGCGTGTAAGAGTTGATGATCAAACACTGATGGTTTATCGTGGTGGGAAGTACGTATGATTCTAATATTGGCTTATCTATTAGTCTATGAGGACTCTCAAGCTAATTACAGAAATTTCTGGTTTAGGTGGGTGAAATTCCCTGGTACAGACCTTCTTCCTGGGGATGTTGTCTCCATCGGGCGCTCCTCCGGTCAGAATGGGGAGGAGAAGTCTGTACCCGCAGACATGGTGCTACTAGCAGGAAGTGCAATCGTGAATGAAGCCATCCTCACAGGCGAGTCTACTCCCCAGTGGAAGGTGGTTCTCTTTTCTATTACGTCAGCTACATATATGCACCATGATTTACCTAGGCATGCTAACTAGGCACGCCCACTAGAACATGGAGCCCCAGCAAATGATGAATATTTACCCTCTTGCATTCTTCATCTTCTTGCATCACATAACATCGACAATGTTCGCTGATACTTGTGTTTTTGTTTGACTTAATACTTTTGCATGCTCAGAAAGCAGAGATTCTATTTCCTTCAGTCATGTGAGAATTTTTTTTTAAGTAGATAAACATGATAACTTTTCCAATAGGTAATTACAATGTAAATTAATATTGATGGATCCGCATGCTTTATGGTACATAAAGGAATATCTATTAAAGGACCTGCAGATTACCTTAACATGCGGATGCATGAGAGGATTGCTAAAATGATTATCGATAATGTTAATAAGCAGCTAACTAGTAGCGCAGACTCTAATGAGGACATGTATGTCGATAATGTTAATAAGCAGATAACAAGTAGCCCAGATGTTAATGAGGACATGTATGTTGTCCTTTCCTACCAATATGAAGGAACAAGGCTTTTATATTCGAGCTGGCCTTTAGTAGCTTAGTTTCTTGCATGGGAAACATATTCACAGTAACCAGTACCTTGAAATGAATCTTTGTGAAGCATTGGCAACTAGATTTTGCTGGATTTTTTGGTCATCCAGTGGTCCTGTACTGTTTGCCTATTCTTCTTCTTCTTGTAATAGTCAATGACAACCCGTCCTTTACTGTTTGCATATTCTTCTTCGTGTAATAGTCGATGACAAGCTGCAAATTTATATTTAATTGATTGTATCTGAATTGTCATGAATCATGATCATGAATTACCATGCTGGTTGGCACTTACTAGCACAGACTGATATGTATTGTGCTAGTAATTTACCGGCCTCTTACTCGTATGGACACAAGCACCTGAGCCAATACATGTATTAGTTCGGAAGAGCTTCTTGCCAGCATGAAGTCCGTGCCAGCGTCGGCACGTGTTGTGCCGACTTTGCACGGGTAACTGCAGACCAGCACAACACGTGCCACTGGCATGGTAATCCTTGGACATTAACAATAAAGTGGATATTGGCTTGAAAATCATCTTGACTAGTTAAATTGGAGCCATAGAGGACAAATTTTATCCATGGGGAGGCTTTTCTTGCCTACTATTAGAAGATTGTTTTTTTGCTTTATGTTGAAGGTGCATTTGGCAGAAGGATAACTTTTGTCTTGCACTATGCATTTGCCTGTCAGTTGTTAGAATATGCAGTTCTAATAGAGCCGTTCTGAACCAGATGCAAGTAAACTGTCCCTCTTTTGAGAGAAAGTGACGAATCTACTGTTCTTAATTCATATGAATACATGAACCCAACCATGTTTCTTGTGTCCAATAAGTCGTATCTCTTTTGCTTTTAGGCTTATCCTTCTAGTTTGAGATGGATGAAGCATGTTATCCTAGTGCATTCCTACTATGGAGACTTAATGGTTTATGATTTGGTTCCAATTCTCCAGCAAAGTGCTTGTTTTGTTGTCTGACAGAATGTGAGGTTGCATATTAATTTCTAGTACCAAGAATTGAAGTGCACAGCTTCTTTGAGTGATATCTCCTCGAATTGTCCTTGACTAGGAGTTACAAATAGAAGACAACGTGCTCATGATCCCCTTCTCTGCTGTGGTGCCGGTCACCTTAGGCAATGGTCTCAGAGCTTTGATGCATTTTCGTTATCTATCTTCCAAAAGCTTATTTCATTGCTCTTGCATCTTTTCTTATGTTAGAAGACAAAGTGTGCTCACAAGCCCCTTCTCTGGTGTGGTGCTGGTCACCTTAGGCAATGGTCTTAGAACTTTGATGCATTTTTGCTATCTATCTTCCAAAAGATTATTTCATTTCTCTCGCATTTTTTCTTATGTTACATTATTTGTGTGTATATTTTGGACTAAGACCCTGATTTAGGATGAATACCCCCCATTTGCTACATCTGATTGTATCCACTGTAGTGCTGCATATTCCAGCTACCATGTCTTTTGTTTTCTTTTACTTGATAGTTCAAGCACCAATTCAGTTAGCGTGTTGTTACTGAGCTGCATTTACGCTCTCTGAGCTTTAGAGAGTTGCTTGTGAGTGAATTTTTAACTGTAAGAAGTAACATGGATGACACGTATGTAGCAATGTACCCTACTCTTTGGCAGCCTTCACAATTTGGCTAAGAACATTTTTCTGAGTGCCCAAATCAGTCCTCTCTTTTGGAAACGAAGAATATACTTGTTGCTATACGTTGCATGAAACAAAGAATTAAAAGTTAGATAGTATATCGGCCTGTTACACTCGCGGGGTGTGATGAAAATATGTGTTTGCCTTATGCTAGATTGAAAGCATGAAACAAAGAACTCACAATGCGATAAGCAGATTATTACATCTATGGACCACAAAGAATTTATAACGTTACCCTGTAGTTATGAGTTTGGACAAATATCTCCCGGAATCATATCCGATCATTATTGCTTTAAATCTTTTCAGATAAGGGGACTTATGCATTCGCCAAGGTCAATCCCTTATGATATTAAGAGAAGCCAGGTAGTAGTTTCATGATTGATACCATGCCTGTGAATAAGAAAGAATCAATTTTGATTAATGGATTGTTATAAGGAAGACAAATTACACCCAAAGTGTAAATTCACAACATGAAGGTGCTGCTTTGTGTTACATTTCTCACTCAATTTGAGAAATGCTGGTTCATCATATAACTTGAGGTCATTTTTAGTACTAACGGTAGGGTCACAATCTGAATAGTGTTTCATTCACATGATTTCTTTTTGTACTCATAGGAGATAGTGGATTGACATGTCATATATGGATGTTGAGGATGATTTTGTTGCAATTTACTGTGTCAATTTGGTTGGGTTCTATGTGCTGCACATTGGCGAGGACTATCTTTTATGAATTATTAGTCTGTTTTATCAGAGTCACATCGCGGGTAGGGTTATGGAGGAGCAGTTGTCTGCTAAGCGAGACAAAAGTCACATCCTGTTTGGTGGGACGAAGATATTGCAGCACACTCCGGATAGGGTAATTCTCATAATCTTGTTGCTTTCTTATGGTTTCATTGCATTAACTTGTTATACTCTTTCGATATAGTCATTTCATTTGAGGACGCCAGATGGTGGTTGTGTGGCTGTTGTTCTAAGAACTGGATTTCAGACAAGTCAAGGCAAATTAATGCGAACGATCTTATTTTCCACAGAGAGGGTTTGTCTCCTTATTTTCGATGCTACCTTTTGGATGCCGAGTAGAGAATTAATGTACATTAATATATGCGCGGCTAATCTTGAGCATATTTGTTATCCCAGGTCACTGCAAATAGCAAGGAAAGTGGGTTTTTCATTCTCTTTTTGGTTTTCTTTGCTATCATCGCAGCTGGCTATGTGCTTAAGAAGGTATGACTGCATGTTTTGTTTTTGTTTTTACCAGATTTTCTATATGGTTTTGAACTTTCAGCATAATTAACATTCTTGTTGCTGACTTCATTTTGAAAAATTATGTTTTCTGTAGGGATTAGAGGACCCAACGAGGAGTAAATACAAGCTTTTCATAAGTTGTTCATTGATTATCACTTCGGTGATCCCCCCTGAACTACCAATGGAGCTTTCCATAGCTGTTAATACATCTCTGATTGCTTTAGCTCGTTGTGGTATATTCTGCACTGAGCCTTTTAGAATACCATTTGCTGGGAAAGTAAGTGAATTAACATATATTCCCCGTAGCATTCTTTATCATCTTCTAAATCCTCTATTTTCACCTGACATGGTAGTGATTTCTTTTTTGCAGGTTGATATATGTTGCTTTGATAAAACCGGAACACTTACGTCAGATGACATGGTAAGGCAGCAATAGATATATTGGATCGCCGCTTTGTTTGAGGAAATTCAACTTATAAAAGATTTGTTATAATTTCAGGAATTTCGGGGTGTTGACCTTTCTAATGATGCAAATTTAGAATCAGATGCAACTAATCTTCCTGTCCGTACTTGTGAAGTGCTGGCTTCATGTCATGCTCTGGTTTTTGTTGATAACAAATTGGTATGATTAGCATAAGTATCATCTTTTTTTGATGAAAACCGTTGCATTCTTAGCAAACATGAAAAGATACCCATGGTCATTCTTTTTAGTATGTGATAAATTGTTTTTGGCTGTAGGTTGGGGACCCTCTCGAAAAGGCCGCACTTAAAGGCATAGACTGGACATACACCTCTGATGAAAAGGCTATGCCAAAAAAGTAATTCTTTATGTATGAGAACTAATTTGAGATTTGTCTATGTTTGAATTTTAATTATTTTTACATCCTATTAAATATGATTAGTTAGTTACACTCCTCATCAAATGCCAATTAATTTTCACTTTGTACGTGGGACTCAGAGGACAATTTTCAAGTTATCTTTTGCTAGGATAGTTCGGACTGCCTTGTTAATTGGTATGAGTAGACTGAGCTTATATTAGATTTGTTTAAATGTTTTGAGAAAACTTTAGGCTGTTCCATTTCCTATACTGATCCATTTTGACCTGGTAAACTTTTGATTTCTTCACTTCTTTTGTCATCACCTGTGCCTCAGGCTCCTCTCGTGCCACCTGGCCCATTTTAAAATACAAAATTTGCCTCATGTGCTGAAGATCAGTAGTGCTACCGGTCAATGTGCATCTATCCTCCGTCTTCCAATCGAATTAGAAAGGAACATATAGTTAGAACTTATTTAAAGCCAACTCTGAGAAGTTGTTATAATTTGTTAATGGTCATAGTTGTTAATTTCTCTTCTTTGGATGGATATCAAGGTTTTTGATTCTAGATAGATGTATGTTCATACTCATGTTATATGTTTATTATTTCTGTTTTTGTGACTCATGTTCTTGGGTTATTTGACTTGTGTGGTTGGAATGTTCAAGAAACACTGTCATGTCCATATAATCTTAAACATTTCTTTAGAACACTGAAAATGTGGACATGCATTTTAAACTTCATGTTCATTCTCTGAACTTTATTGGGCCCATCTCTTGATTCTGATCAATTTGGCTGCTTTTGAGCTTCAGGCCAGGTGGCCATGCTGTCCAGATAGTACAAAGACATCATTTTGCGTCTCACTTGAAAAGAATGGCTGTTGTTGTTCGTATTCAGGAGCGATTCTTTTCTTTTGTGAAGGTCAGTGATGTTGGAAAACTATGAAATCTTCCACACAGCTCTTTTTCCATTAGTTGGTGTGCTTTTAGTCTTAGTAGAAAATTGCCGATAAAAAAGGTTATTGTGGAAGTTTCTTGTTTGGCAATGTTCTCTGAAATATCTCATTTGACCAGCTCTTTGTTGTATTGTCTCCAGGTGATTATTTACTATCATTGTTGTCCTATTTTGCAAACAGATATTAGATTGATTTCACAAAATACTTGCGATCACTGGAGATCATGTTTATGAGATCTCTAATTTTGATGGCATTGCTATTTATTTACAGAGATCTCTAGTTGAAATCCTTCCCCATTCATTTATTTGTTGAACAACCGCACATTGTTCCCTAGTCTCCTTATTTGGATATAACACATTACATTCTCTTTTGACGGAGTTCTATTTAACTTGTTCCTCAACACGTGAGCTTGTTTCCAATTGGCAGGGAGCACCAGAAACCATTCAAGAAAGGCTGATTGACATACCTGCTACTTATACGGAGACATACAAAAAATACACCCGTCAAGGATCTCGTGTGTTGACCCTTGCATACAAGCCACTTCCTGAAATGGCTGTAAGCTTTATTTAGATTTATTTGCTCTAGCTATCCTTTCAACATGTTTTCTATATTTCCGATGAATATGTTTATTTGCATTTCAAAAATTAAAGACCTAGAGATTTTGTAGCTGATATAAGGAAATATGTTCATATTGCATTTGTGTTTCGATAAATTTTCTGCACGGCAGTAGGATATGTGCCTTGGTACACCCAAGACGAAGAATTTTTACCACAATAAGAGAAAATAAGTAATTAGGAGATGGACAGTTTACCTTGTGAGCCGAAAGTCTAATCGTCTTTGGCAAACAACTCCAGGATTTCTTTTTTTGATCCAGTCTTCTCATTGGTCGACCTTTCCTTGCCTTTGGCACAATCTACCGTATCGAGTGTCAGCGTGGTCCATTCCTTGGCTGTACATGCCAGGCAAATGCCTCCGAAACATGTGCCAGCAAGAGAATCCTTGACTGACATGAAGTTTATGTACAAGTTGTATACAACTTTGCTCTTCAGAAGCTCTCTTCATATTTTAGTGGCATTCAAGGATGAGTGTGCCATGGCACAGGTCATCTAATCAAGGTCTTTTTGATACTCGGCATGGCTGTCCGGGTGAATGGTATGGAAGCATGCCAAATAGCCATGAAATAGGTCAAGAAATGGCGAAAGACTGTGGAAGAGTTAAAGATGTTGTTGAAATAACAATGCAGCATAGGATCGTATGATTTCAGCATAGATTTAGTTGATAAATTTAATGCGCAATTAGCATGCTCATTAGTTGACAAATTCAAAGTCGAAATATGCAACTGCATGCACATTAGTCATGAACGTGGTTAATAAATGAATGTGCATGCTTATTTTCTGGACTGGAAGTATTGAATTAGCGACCTAATTAGGCATGCAATTACTTGATAACTTAATACGCATACTTATTTTCCGGGTTCATATGCAATTAGCATGCTAATTAGGCATGCAAGTTTGTGCTAGCAAGGAGATCACAAGAGATGTGCAATGCTTGTACAAACTTTATGTTGCTTTCTTGACCAGAACCTCGCATCAAATTTTTTTGTGGTGTTCAAGAATTGCTGTAGCATGGCACTTGCAGTGGCAAGTTGTTGATGATATTCGACCAAAACAGGCGGTTTGGATTGCCTTGAGTTAGGCCAAATAACGATGGTTCAGCTCAAAAACATGAAACAGGTTAAGAAGCAATGAAAAAACCATGAAACAGGTGATCATATGATTTCATGGATCAAATGTAATTAGCATGCTTTGTAGGGATGGGTTTCTTGATAAATATAATACACACTTGATTTCTGGAAAGGTGCAATTAGCAGAGCTAATAATGCATGCAATTACTCTTCAACACACGCACGCACAGAGTAAAATGAAATTTCTCCATTAGTATTGGAGGGATATTTCTAGGTTCTTTTCGTAAAGTAAAATGAAATTGGTCTTTGCTCTTTACCTCTCCCTTTATAAGTTTTGGTGAAATTTTTCCTTTTTTTTCTGTAAAGAATAATTATAGCCTGTCATTTTCAAGGCTGTCTTTGGCGTGGATGTAACCAAAATATTGACTTCACTGGAGATAGAGATATTGGGAGTGAACCCAATGCTTGTGGAAAAGAATTTTGTTTAAAGCCTCTTAAGATTACTTCTTTGAGGAGCTCTTGATGTATGGTGTTGTTGAACATTGGTTTTGTATGTCATACAGGTTAGTGAGGCAAGGAGCTTGGACCGAGAGTTGGTTGAGGCTGGTCTGGTTTTTGCTGGCTTTGCGGTAAATATGTGCTCCTTCGCAGTTTGCTCTTTCTAACTGTGATCATTGTAATTAGTTGTTTTATAACTTTTATGGTTTGGAAGTTGGAGGGTTGAATTATCAGCATAGCGTTCACTGATCAATGCTAATTGGTTGTTTCCAGGTTTTCAACTGCCCTATCAGATCTGACTCTGCTTCTGTCCTTTATGAACTGAAGGGATCATCTCATGACTTGGTATTCTTCTATGATTTTACTCATCTTAGAAAGAAAAATGATTTTCTTTCAGAACATTTGCTAAATTCTTCTTAATCACAATGCATTTGCTTTCCTTTTATTCTATCCTGCTCCGAAAAAGGAAATAAAACACAATTGCACGTCAGTTTTTTAGAACTTTTGATATGTAGTTGCTTTCCAATAGGTCATCTGAGTTGTCCATATTACTAATAAAGTTGTATCATGATAGGTAATGATTACTGGTGACCAAGCTCTAACAGCTTGCCATGTTGCTAGCCAAGTTCATATTATTACAAAGCCAGCTTTAATTCTAGTTGCACTTAAAAGTGGCGGAGGGTTTGAGTGGGTATCACCTGCTGAAACAGAGACTACTCTTTTCAAGTAAGTTCTATGTTCATGGCAATGATGCTTGTAGTCAAAGCTCCTTACATGATTCTTGGGTTTTTGTTTTGTTTGGTTCGCTTCGTCATACAATTATTGCTTAACTGTTTCCCTTGTTAGCCCTAGGTATCCATTTTAGTTCTTGTTCTGCACTTTGTTCATGTCGAACAGAATCTTGAAATTGTTGTATGTTTGTCCTTTTTCATTGCATTATCTGAGAGGCAAGTGTTGCTGCAGTAATAAAGAGGTGGAGTCTTTATCGGATTCCCATGATCTTTGCATTGGAGGAGATTGTTTTGAGATGCTGCAACAGACTGAGGCTGTTCTTGAAGTCATTCCTTATGTGAAGGTCAGGAGTCTTGAACAAGTTTGGGATTGACAT
Source organism: Narthecium ossifragum (assembly GCA_963920575.1). Taxonomy (NCBI): domain Eukaryota; kingdom Viridiplantae; phylum Streptophyta; class Magnoliopsida; order Dioscoreales; family Nartheciaceae; genus Narthecium; species Narthecium ossifragum. Next base: position 9,087,551 of record OY986971.1, on the reverse strand, counting down.
GTTGATGGTTCTTATCATGAATGTTCATGTCACTTGAGCAGGTTTTTGCTCGGGTCGCTCCTCAACAGAAAGAACTCATACTGACCACTTTCAAGACAGTTGGTCGGGTGACATTAATGTGTGGAGATGGAACAAATGATGTTGGGGCCCTGAAACAGGTATATCTTTTGGATATTCATATCTACCAGTAGATAGTTTAGCAGTTTAAGTTGCTCCCATCACATTCTTGAAATGTTGCAAATTCCGGAAGAGCTTCTGCCTGTCTTCTAGTCTTCCTTTTCAGTATTACATACCTGTCTCCCAAACAAGCTAAATTTCATTTCTTAATTTGGATGATTAATTATAAAAATATTTTTGGTCAGAAATTCTTTTTCATGACCTCCAAACTTCATGATTTGTTTATAGGTTTGGTGTGCTTGCATGATTGAGCTGACAATGATTATGTTGAGCCTTGTGCTCATGGTGCAGTCCTTACACTATTAGAAGCTGAAATAATCATCAGTCCTTTTTTTTATAAAAAATTTGGAGCCTTTGCAATGGCTTAGAGCTTCTAAACCCCACAACCACTGACACGTCACCTTGGAAGCTGATGGTCGGTGGAGGAAGGGTGCCACATGCTCATTACATCACTTATAGATCTTTGTAAGTCCCCCACTAGCGGGCTTCAAACCCAAGACCTCCTCAATGGAGGCTCCAGCCCTTAGCCACTGAACCATATGCCTGAGCCTGCTTGCAATCAATTTGTTCAATAGCTGTTTTTCAGGTCAGGGACATGGCATTTTGTTTAAATCTCCTTTTTTCTCTAAATGGGGAAAAGAATTAAGGATGATGTAACTGATTTCATTCCGCTTTTAGTGTACAAAAAGTACAATAATAGTTTGCTCAAGGTGTCTTTCAACTTGTATTTAACAATTTTGGAAATTTTAGGCCCATGTAGGAGTTGCTCTCTTGAATGCGGTACCTCCTGATCAAGGAGGATCATCCTCACAGCCATCCAAACCTGAAAGTAAATCAGGGAAGTCAAAGAAACTGAAGACAACAGCTGAATCATCACAACCATCTAGGTCCCCGAACAGCTCTGCGGAGATGGGCAGCAATCACCATCTCACAGCAGCTGAGAAGCAGCGCCAGAAGCTGCAGAAGATGTTAGAGGAGATGAACAAGGAGGGTGATGGTCGTAGTGCTCCTATTGTTAAGCTTGGTGATGCCTCCATGGCCTCGCCATTCACAGCAAAGCATGCATCAGTCGCGCCCATCCTGGATATTATTCGACAAGGCAGGAGCACCCTTGTCACCACACTTCAGATGTTCAAGATTCTTGGCCTTAACTGCCTCGCAACAGCGTATGTGCTTAGTGTCATGTACTTGGATGGTGTGAAGCTTGGCGACGTTCAAGCTACAATTAGTGGTGTCTTTACTGCTGTTTTCTATCTCTTCATCTCCAATGCTCGCCCCCTAAAGACGCTCTCCCCTGATCGACCACATCCTAATATCTTCTGTGCCTATGTCTTCCTCTCACTTCTTGGCCAGTTTGCAATGCACATGCTCTTCTTGATTTCTGCTATTAATTTAGCTGCAAAGTACATGCCAGAGGAGTGCATCGAGCCTGATTCAGAGTTCCATCCAAATCTCGTGAACACGGTATCCTACATGGTGAACATGATGATCCAGGTTGCTACCTTTGCTGTCAACTACATGGGCCGGCCATTCAATCAGGGTATATCAGAGCACAAGCCTTTCAAGTACGCGCTGTTTGCTTCAGTAGTGTTTTTTGTGGTGATCACATCAGATGTCTTTAGGGACCTGAATGACATGTTGAAGCTTGTGCCACTTCCTGAGGGAATGAGGGTGAAATTGTTGCTCTGGGCTGCCCTCATGTTCCTTTGTTGTTTCGGGTGGGAGCGGTTCTTAAGATGGGCTTTCCCAGGCCGCATTCCGGCATGGAAGAAGAAGCAGAGGCAAGCTGTGGCTGCCCTAGAAAAGAAGCGCTTGTAACCTTATTCATCGATTTGAGACGGCGGTAAGCATTTCAGATACCAGGGATGGATCGGAAGGCAGCCTAGTTGTTTCATTGCCTTGCTCTTCTGCTGCAATTTTGATGTCAATAATTAATTTATGAATGTTCTGGGAAGTCAAGGCTTCTGCCTCTTAATCTCTGATTGGATCATCTTTCCTGTTTTGCTCCTTTTTTGTGCTCTAGACTTCAGGTATTAAAAAGGTGTTATTACATTGAGGGAAACTGTAAAATTCATGGATAATGTATAATAATAGCCTCAGCAGATGAAAGTGGATTCTGAATTAGCTCTGTTATTTCCTGGAGGAAAAAAAAACATTTGCATGGCACCAAGAAAGATATCTATTAACAGTGTCTTAGTTTATGAGAGCTTTTTTATGTTGACAGGAAGTGCCCGAAGTGCTGTAAGTGGTTGAAATTGAAAAAATACTGTGCTTTGTTTCAGATTTTCTCAGCGTATATTTTTTGTCATTGGCATTTTGATGCCATAGAAAATCTGATTTGTGGGGCTTAGTGAACTTTTGATAAACTTTTACTATAAAGTTTGGGTTCGTTATATTTATTTGGGTTTTGGAAAGAAGCTTAAAAGTGTACAAAATGAAGAAATTTCATTATGGATATATGCTTGATTTTTCAGAAGTTTGCTGGAGTAGAGGAGCAGATTCAAATATTTTGTCTCTACATCCCACTGATGGAAAACTGTAAGGCAGATGGTGCTGTCGGTCACAAGTGCCGTTGTCTTGGCCTTGGAAGACAGCATAATTGAGTTGGATCAATTTGTGTAAGTCAAATCATGGGCTCATCTAATAAAAAAAAAATAAAAAAAAAGAGGAACTTCACTGCTCTAAAAAATCCTAATCCCTAAAGCTTGGGTCATTTTTGAGCTAGCTTGCTAGAGTAGAGTGTCGCTCACCGGAGGTTGGTGGCTGCTTGCCAGGGAAGAGGGAAGTGTAGTTTGGGTAAGTTGCGGTGTATTACTATAGTGTGGTGTATGATTTTATATTAGAAGGGCAGTTTAGGTAATGGTAAATATGTGATGTTTTTTTTTTTTTTTTTTGCTTAGTCGAGCCAAACTAGTTGGGCAATACTGCCAACACCTACACCACTACTACAATACATCAAGCAAAACCTCCCCAGCAGTCCCCATCCAAGCCCGACGGGCAAGATCATCCGCAACATCATTGGAGGCACGGGGAATATGCACAAAAATAACACCCCCTAGACTCGCACTTAAGCTCCAAATTCTCCTAAGAATCGGTTGTAGTTCTACAGCCCATACCTCTTTGCCGTTAAGGAAGTTGACCGCATTTCTTGAGTCCGATTCAACCAACACCTTGCTGATGCCTTTCGCCACTGCTAGTTCCTGCCCCCGCTAAATCGCCTGCCTCATCACTGGATCTGGCTAGACCTCTCTGCATGAATGTCCAATCCGGTGTCCCCCCCCACTCCAACAGACAACAACAATACCGGCTTCAGTACTTCCAGGCAACCAGGATCCATCAGTTTGGATCACCACACAACCGTGATCTCCTCTTTGATGTTGTACATATCCAGAATCGTGAGACCAACCCTTCTCACGCCAGAACTCCCCTGCTAGTCTGCATACTCGCCACACAAGAGACTCAGCGGAGACACCCCCACCTCTCCAGATGACATCGTTCCTTTCCTTCCATAACATCCATAAACCATACCCCACCAGTGTTTTCACCCATCTATTAGAGACATTGGCTGACGAGGACTGAGTAAGCAATTGGAGAATGAGATCTAAGTTCCACCCATGAAGTGATCTTTCATGTGAAGGAAGAAGGAGACTCCACATCCTGTGCGCATAGGGGCAATCGCCTAGAATATGCCGAACCGATTCAACAACACCACACTCTCTTGGACATGATCGATCCTAGATAAGGCCCCTTCTCCACAGGCAGTCCCTAGAAGGCACACACCCATGGAGGAGTTTCCAAAGGAAGTGGCGAACCCTTGGCCCTGCCGATGAACTCCAAACATTAGTCCAAACAACCTAAGGGAAGTTAGCAGTTCCCCCGCATTCCTTCATGACCAACCATAAGTAAAGAGATAATGCATCCAGCTTCCCTGTTCTATTGAAGACCTACCTAGCATGATCTTTGTTTAGCGCAGGGTCGATACGTACCTCCAAAACCTCCTTGGCTAGATATTCATGGAACTCCCGCTCTATCAGGTTTACGCACCATCGCCCCTCAATCATCAGGTTCCCCAGTTTGGAGTCCTCCAAAATACCACCTACTCTGGCAAGGCTTGGGTACAACAATAACGGCCCCTCCCCCATCCACCACTCCAGTAGCGGATCAATGAGGCAATCAGGGGTTGGAGTGAACCTTAAGCCCGAACGAAGCTCTTCTGCTGCTCGACAGCTCGCTTTCCAGAATGAAGATGAAGGCCTTGAGCGTGGGCGTGAAGGGAGCAGTCCCTTCCATTCATACTTATCCCTAGTAATCGCTTCCCAAGTCGAGCTGTCCCCTTCCAGAAAGCTCACCACCCATCTCATATGCAGTGCTTTTTGCCATCGGACAAGGTTCCGGATGCCCAGGCCTCCCAACTCAGTTGGCTTGCAAATAAGCACCCATCACACACGAGACATCGAACCAGCTTCTCTCCAGAGGAACGCACGGCATACTGTCTCTAGCTTGTGCAAAACAGAGACCGGCATGCACGAGGACATCATGACATGCACCGGCATGGCTTGTAGAACCGATCTAACAAGTGTAACTCGCCCCGCCTCCGAAAGCATAACGGCCTTCCACGAAGACACCTTTAGGACTAGTTTATCAATGAGCTCTTCAAAGTCCGGCGCCCTGAGCCTCCGACCACTAACTGGTGTGCCCAGGTATTTCCATACTCCAGTAGCCTCACCAATGCCTAGGATCTTGCATATTACTTGTTGCCTATCGAGGGGTACCACTGGAGAGAATCTAACACTCGACTTGGCTGGGTTGATTGCAAGGCCGGAGAAGTTCTTGAATCTAGCCAGCAGCTGTTTAAGGCTACGTGCCTCCATAGGATCCGCCTCAGTTGCAAATAGGCAGTCATCCGCGTAGAGCAAATGTGAGAATCTCCCTCCACCACGCCTCAGCTGCATCCCACATATGCCCACTCCTAGCTGTGAGACCAATATAAAGAGCACCTCCTGCATCAACAAAAACAAATAGGGTGAGAGGGGGTTGCCCTGCTGATGAGTGCATGAAAGTGCACTCTAAATAGCCTTATAACCATCTCAATTGCTAGATTATTATCTTTAATCAACATCTTTATTCCTATTTTTATATCTATATGTTGCTTCACATGGTTGTTTGGAAAATGCAGGAAAAAGGAGAAAAGAAGCTGAAAAGAGTGCATGGATCAACTTTAAAGATTAATCTGTACCTGCTCATGAAGAATCAGATTATGTGCCATATATGGTTGGAAAGTTCTTGAAGTCTAGATTCTGGAAAATTTTACGGTTTGTGATTCCGAGTTTCCTAGAGGAAGTTACGGCAATTTTAGTACCGATGGCGCAGTCTGAATGGCAGCACAGTAAATAAGCTGGAAGTCCGAGCGATCTGCCGATCGATCGGACTACGCAAAAACGTGACAGAACCTATTTTTTTTGGCTAAACGAAGTCCGATCGATCTCTCCATCCCTCCTAAGGGGTCCGATCAATCCGACACCAATGGTCCGATCGATCGGACTCGGGAAAAGCCAAAAACAGTGGATTTTTACTCAACCGATCGATCCAACACTCATAGTCCGATCAATCGGACTTGGGAATTAAAGGTTGACAGAACGTATGCTTTTTAGAGGAGCAGAGTTCGATCGATCCGTCCATCGATCGGACTCGGGCGTAAATAGAAGTTGGAGATTTCAATGAGTCCGATCGATCCAACGTCCCGAGGAGGATCGATCGGAAACGGTTTTGATTTAACCCGAGTTTAGGCCTATAAATAGGATACTTAGGGTTATCAAAAGGGATCTTTTGGAGGACTTTTTGGCAGCGTTTGGAGGCAAGGAGAAGGGTTCCAGGCTTGGTTTTCTTTTCTTATTTCTTCTTTATTTCTCCATTAGTTTTGTTGCCCTCATGATGAACATGAGTGGCTAGTTTCTTTTCTAAGGTACCGATGTAGCCCTAACTGAATCATTCTATGTTATTGGATCATGATTATTTTATCAGTTTATTTTCCTTGTTTCATTCATTATTATAACTGAGATCTTAAATACCTTTATCTGGCCAATAGAAGTATTATAGATTGTTGTATGTGAGATTGGGCGAGGGTTCATTCCCCAATCTTGCAGGATCAATGAATGAATGAGTTTATGTCGAGGCCGGGTTCAAGCTAAGAGTATTCTTGGTTCATGATTGTTCTTCAGAGCTTAATGGATTCTTGGTTAACACTTAGTTATGGGTTCATTAGCTAGGGTTAATTGAGGGTACTTGGTGAAGACCGCGGCCGAACGGATCATCATACCGGAAGAACGAGCCCTTGGAATTAAACTGAAATCTTTATTGATTCAATGCATAGAATGAGGATGTTATGGTGAAATCAGAACCTTAGTATTCATCCATCATATTTCCATCGTTTTCTTATTTCGTTATTAGATTATCTATTCTCCATACTTTATATTTCTTATTTTCCCTTCCTTATTTTCTTTCTTTTCTGTTCTTTAGCGTTTCACTCTAATAATTTTTACAAATCTCTGTGGGTACGATACTCGTCTTGCTACTATAATGATTGCACCGATTCGTATACTTGCGAGATATAAAATTTATTCATCAAGTTTTTGGCGCCGTTGCCGGGGATTTGATTAGAGTTTATTTGTAGTGAATGCAAGGTCGCCGATCACGGAAAGAAAAGTTGTTGCCCTTGAACGATAAAGTAGATCAAATTGGTTGGAAGAAAAGATCTAATAAAGACAGCCTGTCCACATCAGATCTAGGAGTTCAAGAGGAGGAACAAGAGAAGATGGCGCTTAATAACAATTTACGTCCTTTGGAGGAATACGCGAGGCCTACTATTTCTACCTCACCTTCGTGCATTGCGTTACCTGCAGAGGCTAGAAATTATGAACTTAAAAATCTACATTTTTCTATGCTTCCTGAATTTCATGGTTTACCTTCTGAGGATGCACTAACGTTTGTGAAAGATTATTATGCTACTATTCAGACTTTTCCTCTCGGTGGCATTACTGAAGATCAACTGAGGATGCGATGTTTTCCTTACACTCTGAAAGATAAAGCTAAGAGATGGTTGATGTCGTTGCCTCCTGGATCACTCACTACTTGGGATGCAATTTATAACAAGTTTGTTAGTAAATTTTATTCTCATGCCATGACTACTAACTTGAGAAGGCAAATTCCAAATTTTCAACAATCTGATGGAGAACCATTCCATGAAGCATGGGATAGATTTAAGATGCTTTTGATGCAATGTCCACATCATAACTATTCTTTAGAAAATCAGATGCAATATTTTTATGATGGACTAAATCTTTCTTGTCAGACTATGGCAGATAATGCTGCAGGTGGAGCGATGTTCAAAAGGACACCACCAGAGGCGTACGAAATTTATGAGATGCTAGGATCAAACTCGCAGCAGAGAGACACGAGGAATAAGGCGAGAGGCATCTATGAGCTTAACCAGAATGACGACATGGCAAGGCAAATCGCAGCCCTCAACAAGAAGATGGACGCAATGATGTCCACACAAGCAAAACCGGTTGAGGTTTGTTCAATTTGCAATATTGTTGGTCATAGGTTTGATTCATGTCCTTCTGGTAATGAATTTCCTGAATATGTGCAAGAACAAGCTAATTTGATGAATGCTTATAACCCGAGAACTAGATTTGACCCTTATGCAAATACTTAAAATCCTGGTTGGAGGGAGCATCCGAATTTTTCATGGAAAAATACTGCTAATGCTAGTATGCCGACTGCTAATCAGTCTAACCCACCTGTTAAGTCGTCTTTGGAAGCGACTATGTTAGCTTTCATGCAGAAAATAGATTCAAAGATGGAAAAACAAGATTCAACCATTGCTCAACATGATGCGGTACTAAAGAATGTTACAGCATCTGTTGGGAAGTTGGAAGTTCAAGTGGGACAACTTGCTGACGCTGTAAGAGCCCATGTTCCAGGCAAATTCCCAAGCCAACCTGAGCAAGCGAAAGCAGTTACAGTTCTTCGTTCAGGTAAAATTATTGATAATAAGATTAATGCTAAAGTTGCTGATGAATGTAATGATGATGCAAGTGAGGAAGTTGAAACGGAGGAATGCTCGAAAGGGCCACCACCGGCCACATCTGCTTCTGAGCATGGAAAGAGAGCAAATTCAGTTCCGGAGGTTTATCACAACTCTCCTCCACCATATGTGCCGCCGGTTCCTTTTCCAGGCCGCCTAAAGAAAGCCAAAATGGATAAGTCATATTCTGAAATTTATGATATTTTATCTAAGGTTAATGTGAACTTACCATTACTCGATGTGATTAGGAACATGCCAGCATTTCCAAAGTTCTTCAAGGAACTAAGTACTTCAAAGCGTAAGTATGAACCTCATGAAAAAGTGATGGTTTCAGAGACGGTAAGCGCGGTTCTACAAAGGAAGCTTCCACCCAAGCTTAAGGATCCAGGGAGTTTTAACATTACTATTACTGTTGGTGATACAAAAATAGGAGAGGCAATGCTTGATTTAGGAGCCAGTGTTAATTTGATGCCTTACTCTGTTTTTCTTCAGTTAGGTGTGGGTGAATTAAAACCTACTACGATGTCTCTACAACTTGCAGATCGTTCAATTAAATATCCATTAGTCATTGTAGAAGACATCTTAGTACAAGTTGATAAATTAATTATCCCTGCTGATTTTGTGATATTGGATATGGATGATGCACCCTTGCATGATAGAAATTTACCGATTTTGTTGGGACGTCCATTTATGGCCACAGCCAAGACTATGATTAATGTGCAGGATGGTAAGCTCAGCATGACAGTTTTACGTGAAACTGTTGAATTTAAAGTTTTTGAATCTAAGTCCTACCCTTTAAACTCTTTTGATTGTTTCTCGATAGATGTTTTAGATTCATTGGTGTTTTCTAGTTTCATGCAGGAGCAAGTGAAGACTACTCTAGAAGCGGCATTGACGATGGAAAATGAGGAGTTGCAGAATTACGAGGGAGCAAAGGAGGTTATAGCAGCCCTTGAGGCATTGCAGCCATGCTTACCCGGTGAATCTCGGTTAGACATGCTAAACAAATCTTATTCTAAAATGGTTTCATCAATAGTTTCCCCACCAAAGCTTGAGTTAAAACCTCTTCCTAATAATCTGAAATATGCATATCTTGGTGAGCATGAAACCCTTCCTGTGATTATTGCTTCTGACATTACTCCATTGGAAGAGGAAAAATTATTGAGAGTTCTTAGGGAGCATAAAACTGCAATAGGATGGACAATTGCAGATATTAAAGGAGTAAGTCCTACTATGTGCATGCACCGCATTATTTTGGAAGAGGATGCCAAACCTATACGGGACGCCCAGCGTCGCCTCAACCCAAACATGAAAGACGTTGTTCGGGAAGAGATCCTTAAGTTGCTCAATGTTGGCGTGATATATCTTATTTCTGACAGCAAATGGGTAAGTCCAGTTCATGTGGTGTGTGAGGACCCGTACCTCCAACCCGGTCTGACTGCTTGGGTCGAGGGTCTGGTTCCGTTGGTTTTGGGCTCGGTTGGCCTTGCTTTGCGATCCCCGCTGATCGCTGCCACTCCATGGGTAATTTGGTAAATTACCCTAGGCGGAGTTGGTTTCACACTTGCGTAGCGCACACACGGCTTTGTAATGATGTATGTGCTTGGTTAGACCACTAAGAGTACCCCAGATCGGAGGATCTGAGTTTGATCGGAAAGATCGAGATTTGAGTGGCCGTGATTAAATCTGGTTGATCAACTAGTCTTCAGACTTAATCACCGCTTGATTAAATTAAACCCTATTAAACCCTTCTCTCTCCCGTTAGAGCTTCAGCCGCGTTTGATAGAGAGATCGAGAGAGAGGCGGCGCGACCCAGCCAATCGGAGAGAGAGGAAAGAGTCCTGCGGCCGGACGGCGGCTGGAGGGGAGCTTGGCGATGGCAGCGACGACGGCTGGTGAGGAGCTGGGCGATGGTGATGGCGATCGCGACTGGAGGAGTCTGAGGCGCACGCCGGCGGTGCTCGTGGCCGGAGAAGAAGAGGGAGAAGCGATTTAGAGGTGGGGTTTCTAGCCTAAACCTGGTTTAGACTCTAGTAGCATAGATTAGGCCATAGGATTGCATCGGGTTTGGATTTGTATGCTTGCCCTGTTTTCCGGCGACTCTTGCTCTGTTTCCTTTCGGTGATGTTTTAGTGCTCTTTGTTCTGCTGTGTTTCCGATGAATGCTATGCATAGATCCTCCGATGGGTCCGTTGGATTCTTCCCTTGTCCTGGGTTTCCTTCCCTTTTGGGTTTACGCGGATTTGGATCGCTGCTCTTCCCCTTTTCCGATCTTCTTCACTTCGAATCTTATGAAGTCCGGTTTTGGATTTGCTGGTGGTAACGGGGTTTAGCCTAGGATCTCTGTGAGGTCTTCTTCTTCTCTTCGCTAGTAGCTGTGGATGGTTGCTTGGGTTTTTCCTCTGTTTCTCTCTGCTGCCATTGATTGCCTTTGTGACCTCTGTTCTTTGATGGAGGGTTAGACAAATTGCTGGCCTTGGTTTGTGAAGTTGGTTGGACGGGGGGTTGCTGGTTTGATCGATGGACGATCTTGGTTTTCTTCTCTGTTGTAGGTTGCCGGATTTTCTCTTGGATCAACTGCCGATCCTTCAGCTCTCGTGTTCTATGTTTTGGGGACTGGTTGTTGGATAAATGTGATAGGTTCTCGATGGTTTGGATTTCTACGCTGGTTTTTCCCCCTGCCGCCATGCTCTGTTTCCCCTTACCATATGAGGCTTTGTTTTTCCCTAGCTGAAATGCCCTTGCTGTCCTGCTGTGTGATGCTTGGGTTCTCTGATGGCCTGCCGGATCTCTTCTGGATTAACTGATTATAGTTGAGGTATTCTTTGAAATGCTGCCCAATGGTTAGGCTGCCAATGGTAGGTTTTGTACTCCCCTTCTTTCCCTTTTAGTTGGTATCTCGTCGGCTTTAGGTTAGGCCTTCCAAAGTTCTATCAAGTTTGGCCTTGTATGATCGGTTGGTTCAGATGTTAATTGGCAAGCGTTGCAAGTGCAGGAGTTTATATGGTTTGAAAATGTGGATGAAGGTTCAATTTATTTTTATGTCAGGTTTGCCTGTTTTTCCCGTAATTAATGCTAAGTGCTACTCTTGATGTCATTTGTGTTTTCCCCTTGAGATACTCCTTATGAGATCATGTTAAGTAGTTCAATTATGTCGCCTTCAGGATAAACCATCACAGAACATGCATCACTGGAAAGATGGGTTATATTACTCATGTTTAGTGAGCTTGTCTCCGTGGGAAGTATGCTTCTGATGATCTCTTAGCTCCCCATTTTTTTCATGGATTTATGCTATTCCGATTTCGCTGGCTTTGCCTTACCAGTTTCGTTCATGAAATCTGGGATTTATTCGCTTCGCTATTCCTTAATGCCATTTACGCATTTCTCCATTCAATTCTTGTATTCTCGTGCGAATTATGCAAATTGTATATTCTCATATCATGCTTAAGCCTAGGGCAGGCGGGGTGCCCGTTTTTATTTATTTTGTGGAAGTTCTTATATTGTGCGGGTCAGTGGTGCCCTGTTAATTGATTGGATGGGGCTGTGTCCATTGTACAATTTCTGGCTGATGGCGGTGCATGTCGTCGTAATGCCGAAATTTGGATTGAAACGTGGTATTACTGAAATAGCTTAGCTCTCTTTTATATCGTATCTGCTAAATCGGACATGGTTGATGAGATGTCCTGTAGAGACACCTAGGCCTAGTTGTTTGAATAGGGTCATGCATGATGATTGCATTAGAGGCATCCAGGCTAGGTGGTAGGCGATGGATTCGATCGCCGATCCGGGGTTCTCGGGTAGCCCGGATCTAGCCCTAGGACCGGGGTTTGGGGTAGTTGAGGATTAGGACTTGATTGTCATCGAATGATCATAATTGATATCATTTGAGGTTATTGTGATAGTCGACCATGTTGGAAATTATTGTATTTGAGGTGTAGAGGTCGTGTCGGATCTCCAAGGCCAAGCGCTAAGGGTGGTTGTCGATGTCCCTGACATATGTGTCCCCGGGAGAGATGGTATGACTGGGCAGGGTGGTACCTGGACAGGAGCCCGCAGTCTGTGTTTCCTCTCGTTTGTTCTTGGGTGAGGGTGGGACCTGGACAGGAGCCCTCGGGAATCGACGGGGTTATGGGACCCCTTGGCATATCTTAGGCTTAGGCGGAGAACGACGCAGTTGCAGTTTTCCTCTCTTTCTGTGCGACGTAGAGTAGAACCCTACTGGGCATTGTTGCTCACCCTACCTGGGCTGCATCGGCGATGCAGGTCGATGCAGTTCCTTCTTTCAGGTGTTCCTTTAGAAGATGGCGCGGTATTTCGAGGACTTGGAGCGTTGAGGAGTTCGTCAACAGATAATTTTCAGCTTTAATTTATGATGTACAAATTGATGTATAAATTGATGTATAACATGATGTATTCGAGGACATGATTGTATGATCTTTAATTTAATTGTATTGGAGAAATGTTGTAACGTTCTTTAATGTAGATATTTGAGGAATGTATTGATTGATCATTTTGTCCTAGTTATAAAATTATCAAATGTACAGGTTTCCTGTGTTATAATTACAAAGGGGATTCTGTCAAAATTTTTATGAATTTGAGGATTAAATTGTTTAAGTTAATATCAGTTCTATACTTGTGCGCCAATTGATGATGTAAACAGGTTTAGGTGGTTCACGCCTCGATCTGGATGGGTTTTCTGGGTCGGGGCGTGACATGGTGCCTAAGAAATCAGGGATAACAGTTGTGAAGAATGAGAACAATGAGCTCATACCCACAAGGATGACTACAGGATGGCGTGTTTGCATCGATTATCGCAAGCTTAATGCGGCTACTAAAAAGGACCACTTTTCTTTACCTTTTATTGATCAAATGCTTGAACGCTTAGCTGGTCACTCATTTTATTGTTTTCTTGATGGATTTTCAGGTTATAATCAAATTGCTATCACCCCAGAGGACCAAGAGAAGACAACTTTCACCTGTCCATTTGGAACATTCGCATACAGAAGGATGCCGTTCGGATTGTGCAATGCACCTGCCACCTTTCAAAGATGCATGATATCGATTTTCTCCGACATGATAGAAAGTTTTGTCGAGGTATTCATGGATGATTTTTCTGTATTTGGAAATTCTTTTGATAATTGCCTTGCACACCTAACCTTTGTGCTTAAAAGATGTGAAGAGACAAATTTGACATTGAGCTGGGAGAAGAGTCACTTCATGGTAAGGCAAGGTATTGTTTTGGGACATGCTATTTCTAGTAAAGGTATTGGAGTAGATAAAGAAAAAATAGAGTTGATTGAGAAGTTACCGCCCCCTACTTCTGTAAAGGGTGTGCGAAGTTTTTTGGGCCATGCAGGATTTTATCGCAGATTCATTAGAGATTTTTCTAAGATTGCACGACCTCTGTGTGATTTATTGGCCAAGGATGTTGAGTTTAAGTTTAGTAAAGCCTGTCTTGATGCTTTTAATGCTTTAAAAGAGAAATTGATTACTGCACCTATTATTATGCCTCCTGATTGGTCGTTGCCCTTTGAGATAATGTGTGATGCGTCTGATTATGCTATAGGGGCTGTGTTAGGACAAAAGGTGAATAAGGTTTCTCATGCTATCTATTATGCAAGTCGTACCCTCAATGATGCTCAAATAAATTATTCAACCACTGAGAAAGAATTACTTGCAGTTGTTTTTGCATTGGAGAAATTTCGCTCTTATTTGATTGGATCTAAAGTTGTTATTTATTCAGATCATGCAGCATTGAAATATCTACTAACCAAAAAGGATACCAAGCCAAGGTTAATCAGGTGGATCCTATTGCTGCAAGAGTTTGATTTGGAAATAAGGGACAAGAAAGGGAGTGATAATGTAGTGGCAGATCACTTGTCACGATTGGAGCACATAGCCGGCCCTAAGGATGTACAACCCATCCAAGAATGCTTTCCCGATGAACAACTCTTCTCTGTGAATGGTAAAGAGCCCTGGTATGCGGATATTGTTAACTATTTAGCTAGTAATGTTCTGAGTACTGAATTGAGTTCACAGGAAAAGAAAAGATTTTTATCTACTGTTCGATATTATTTTTGGGATGATCCTTATTTATTTAAGCATTGTCCTGATCAAATAATAAGGCGTTGTGTTCCAGAATATGAGCATGATGATATATTGAAATTTAGTCATGAATTAACGTGTGGAGGACACTTTGGAGGTAAGAAAACTGCTTTTAAAGTTCTTCAATCTGGTTTCTTTTGACCGACATTATTCAAAGATGCATTTAATTTTGTTGCTAAGTGTGACAGATGTCAACGGTCAGGGAATATAAGCAAAAGGAATGAGATGCCTCTTACAAATAATCTGGTGGTGGAATTGTTCGATGTTTGGGGCATAGACTTTATGGGACCGTTTCCTTCATCATACGGGTACACGTATATTCTTGTTGCTGTAGATTATGTATCTAAGTGGATTGAAGCAATTGCATCCATGAACAATGACAGCAAGACCGTGGTGGGATTCTTGAAAGATATGATTTTTACAAGGTTTGGTACACCTCGGGCGATTATAAGTGATGGGGGATCACACTTTTGCAATAGAGCGTTTGATGCATTGTTGAAGAAATACAACATCAATCATCGGGTTGCAACTCCTTACCACCCTTAAACGTCGGGCCAAGTGGAGGTGAGCAATAGGCAAATAAAAACGATCCTGGAACGAGTTGTTGGCACTACAAGGAAAGATTGGGCAGTGAAATTGAATGATGTTCTTTGGGTGTATCGCACCGCCTATAAGACTCCTATTGGTATGAGCCCTTATCGCATTGTTTTTGGAAAAGCATGTCATTTACCTGTGGAGTTGGAGTATAGGGCATATTGGGCAATCAAGCAGCTGAATTTTGATATGGGAGAAGCGGGGGATATGAGAAAGATGCAATTGAACGAATTAGATGAGCTGCGGAATGAAGCGTACGAGAACGCTAAAATCTACAAAGAAAGGACCAAGCTCTATCATGACAAAACAATACAACGGAAGGAGTTCCATCCAGGTATGAAAGTTTTACTTTATAACTCACGAATGAAATTCTTTCCAGGTAAATTAAGGTCAAGATGGACGGGTCCCTTTAAAGTGACACAAGTATCTCCTCATGGTGCTGTTGAAATTGAGAATGAAAGGAGTGGAAGCAAATTCAAAGTCAATGGGCACCGTTTGAAGTTGTATTTGGAGGGACCATCAGAAGTTGTGGATGCCGCAAATTTTGTTGAACCTTAAGGCTTTGCAGTACGTCTTGCCTAGACGTTAAATAAAGCGCTGGGTGGGAGGCAACCCACCAAGGTAACTTGTTTTTAAGTTTCAATTCTTAGTTTTTATTTTTATGTTTCTCTTTTGTTTTCTTTTAGGTTTTCAGCCACCCTGAGGATCCTTGAGGAGATGTTCGCTACTCTATCAGGTGGCCTCTTTCTTATTTACATTATCTTGTCTTCTCTTTCTCTGGAAATTTTTGGATGGCCACCTCCTACATATTTTATTGGATAAATGCACACATTGAGGACAATGTGAATTTCAGGTTGGAGGGTGTAGGCATGCATGACCTTATGCATGCTACCTTATTGAGTTTAATAGTGTTGAATTGATTATGTTACTAGAAATTGTACATGAGCTGAAATTTTTATGCTTATTATGCATGTTGCTTTCATATGGATTGACCAATACATTGATTGCATGCGTGATAACCTGAAAGTATAACATCATGTGATCCACACACGAACACTTTATGTGCAGCGGTAATTATACTCACTAGAGGAATGAGCATGCTATTGTTAATCTAGACCATGATTTCAGCATTAGCTAGTGTTGAGTATTGCATGTAGAGAAAAAAAAAAGAGAGAAAAAAGTTCTGGAGCTTGATAAAGCTGTGCCTAAACAACTATTAAGTGATCTACTGAGTAACTGGGTATTCTTGCCTCAGGAAGCGGGGAGCTCGCGTAAAAAGGTAGAACCACTTATAGCTATAAAAAAAACTATTAAGTGTTTTGCTAAGTAACCGGGTCTCTGCGCCTCAAGAAGCGGAGAGTGCTCGCGTAAAAAGGCAAAATGTCTGATAGTTGAAAAGAAAAAAAAAGAAGGAAAGAGCATGCTGTACTTAAAGTGCGAGGGTTGGATGATTGGTCATGAAGATAGTAGTGTGCTTGGACTAATGGTGGGTAGAAGTTGCTTCTGCACGTAACATTTATTTGTCACGTCACAGGTGTTCTTCTGGATGGTGATTAGCATGTTTGATGTGTAGAAGTTGATTTCATATGTTGGTAGTATGTGTATGAGTATAAGAAGTTTTCGTACTCTGTACTGTATGAAACACTATTGACTTGATAAGGTAGAATTTTTATCAGACATGTCTACATCCTTGAACCGTTGGTGCGATTAATTATATTCTATGCGCTTTGAATTGCTAGAGACTAGCAATAAGCTGGTTGGGGGGTGTGATGAGTGCATGAAAGTGCACTCTAAATAGCCTTATAACCATCTCAATTGCTAGATTATTATCTTTAATCAACATCTTTATTCCTATTTTTATATCTATATGTTGCTTCACATGGTTGTTTGGAAAATGCAGGAAAAAGGAGAAAAGAAGCTGAAAAGAGTGCATGGATCAACTTTAAAGATTAATCTGTACCTGCTCATGAAGAATCAGATTATGTGCCATATATGGTTGGAAAGCTCTTGAAGTCTAGATTCTGGAGAATTTTACGGTTCGTCATTTCGAGTTTCCTAGACGAAGTTACGGCAATTTTAGTACCGATAGCGCAGTCTGAATGGCAGCACAGTAAATAAGCTGGAAGTCCGAGCGATCCGCCGATCGATCGGACTACGCAGAAACGTGACAGAACCTATTTTTTTTTGGCTAAACGAAGTCCGATTGATCTCTCCATCCCTCCTAAGGGGTCCGATCGATCCGACACCAATGGTCCGATCGATCGGACTCGGGAAAAGCCAAAAACAGTGGATTTTTACTCAACCGATCGATCCAACACTCATAGTCCGATCAATCGGACTTGGGAATTAAAGGTTGACAGAACGTATGCTTTTTAGAGGAGCAGAGTTCGATCGATTCGTCCATCGATCGGACTCGGGTGTAAATAGAAGTTGGAGATTTCAATGAGTCCGATCGATCCAACGTCCCGAGGAGGATCGATCGGACATTCCCAGTGAATTAAATCAACGGTTTTGATTTAATCCGAGTTTAGGCCTATAAATAGGATACTTAGGGTTATCAAAAGGGATCTTTTGGAGGACTTTTTGGCAGCGTTTGGAGGCAAGGAGAAGGGTTCCAGGCTTGGTTTTCTTTTCTTATTTCTTCTTTATTTCTCCATTAGTTTTGTTGCCCTCATGATGAACATGAGTGGCTAGTTTCTTTTCTAAGGTACCGATGTAGCCCTAACTGAATCATTCTATGTTATTGGATCATGATTATTTTATCAGTTTATTTTCCTTATTTCATTCATTATTATAAGTGAGATCTTAAATACCTTTATCTGGCCAATAGAAGTATTATAGATTGTTGTATGTGAGATTGGGCGAGGGTTCATTCCCCAATCTTGCAGGATCTATGAATGAATGAGTTTATGTCGAGGCCGGGTTCAAGCTAAGAGTATTCTTGGTTCATGATTGTTCTTCAGAGCTTAATGGATTCTTGGTTAACACTTAGTTATGGGTTCATTAGCTAGGGTTAATTGAGGGTACTTGGTGAAAACCGCGGCCGAACGGATCATCATACCGGAAGAACGAGCCCTTGGAATTAAACTGAAATCTTTATTGATTCAATGCTTATAATGAGGATGTTATGGTGAAATCGGAACCTTAGTATTCATCCATCATATTTCCATCGTTTTCTTATTTCGTTATTAGATTATCTATTCTCCATACTTTATATTTCTTATTTTCCCTTCCTTATTTTCTTTCTTTTCTGTTCTTTAGCGTTTCACTCTAATAATCTTTACAAATCTCTGTGGGTACGATACTCGTCTTGCTACTATACTGATTGCACCGATTCGTATACTTGCGAGATATAAAATTTATTCATCACCTGCCGCAAACCCCGCTGAGATCTTGTGCGCCCGGAGATCCTGCCATTGACGATGAAGGCAAAGCTTGGCGAAGTCACACACGCCATGACCCATGACACCCAAGACATTGGATAACCCATGCGACACATAATCTCCTTCAAGGCCGCCCAACGAACCCTGACATAGGCCGAGCTAAAATCGACTTTGATGACCATGGTTGCTCTCGACATGGGTGCAACCTCCATAGAGTGGAGCAGTTCCTGGGTAGCGCATATATTATCATGTATGGACCTCCCTGCCATGAACGTCGATATTTCCTTCCCAACCAGATCGCACTACCTTCAATCTTCGCACCAGGATAGTAGAAACGGTCTTATAGCTTACATTGCACAAGCTAATGGGTCGGAATTCTTTGGTCGTTCTAGGGTTCACACACTTCGGGACAAAGGAAACCAAGGTCTCATTCCAGCTAGCCGGAAGGGAGCACGAACGAAAGAAACAGAGAACAGCCGCAGTGACCTCCATCCCAATAGACATCCAATTCTTTGTATAGAACACAACAGGCACACCGTCTGGCCCTGGGCATTTGGTCTTTCCCAGGTTGAATACAGCCTCCTTGACCTCCATCTCTGACACAACACAACCTAGCATCGCCCTATGTTATGGCAAGACCTGTGGCAAAGTAGGGAGGTCACCCTCCACCTGTGTTTCAGAGTATGTCCAAAGATCAGTGAAATACCAAGCAAACTCCATTCCCATCTGCTCATTTGTCGAAACTATCACCCCATCCCCAACCACCAGCTCCTTAACTTTAGATCTGTGTGATCTAGAAGCAACTATCTTATGAAAAAATGCCGAGTTCCTATCCCCCGCCATAACCCATTCCTTTCTCAAACGCTCCTTTCCTGTTGGGTGATGACAGCTGCGTGTTGTTTTTCAAGGGACCAGAGCTCCCCTTCTTCCACCAGTGTAAGCCCTTGGTATTCCTCTTTTAAATACATTTTCAGAATTGCTTCCTCCAAACGGGAGCCTCGCCTGAACGGATCACAGTGCTCCCTGGTATTCCAATGTTTAATTGCTATATTGATGAGCTTGATCCTGGTCGCCCAGTTGTACTGCAGTGACCCCTGCAAGTTCCTCCCCCAAGTCCTCCTCACCAAGGCCTTGAAACGCTCCTCATCAAATTAGTGTTGTTGTAGACGAAACAGTCCAGCACCATCCACCTGTGGCTGCACGCCCATAGTCAAGACCAGTGGGCAGTGGTCCGAATCCTGCCTACTTAAATGTCTCACCTCCATTCGGCCAAAAATATCACCAGTTGAACCACTACAGAGAACCCGGTCAAGCCTCTCAGAGATCCGGCGATGGCATGTCAGCCCATTACACCAAGTAAAGGTACTTCCCACAAACCCCACATCTACTAGCGCATTGGTAGCAATGAACTCCAAAAACTCCCTCGACGAAGAGGACATAGCAAACGGCTGCCCAGCCCTCTTCTCATAAGGAGCAATAATCACATTGAAGTCACCCATTATCACGTGTGGAACACCAGTGCTACTCACCCTACTCAGCATCTCCCAGAGAGTCCTACGACCACGAACCGAGTGTGCACCATACATAGGGGTGGCAATTTGGGTCATGACCCGTGAACCCGACCCGAGATAAACTGGTTTGGGTTTTATATAATCGGGTTCGGGTCATAAACGGGTCGACCCGTTTATGACTCGTGAATAAACGGATCGGGTCGGGTTGACCCGCGGGTTAGACGTATCAACCCGTTTACCCGTTTAAGTTTAGGTTTAGGGCTAACCCACTAACCCTTCTCCTCAATTCTCCACTTCTCCTGCCCGCGGTGGCGCCTCCCCCTCGCGATCGAGCCAGTACTTTTGAACTCCGGCTTCATAACTATCCTTGTCCACATCTACGTCTCTGTCGCTAAGGGGCATGGAAACCTCAATCTCGATGCTCTCGTCGTGGTATTTGGTCCGCAAGGTTACGTATGTCTTACCTTCGTCATCTTGGATTTCAAAGGGGATCTACGCCATAAAATCGAATCAAGCTCATAGGGTTTGAACTTTGAAGGGAAAAGGATGAGAAAGGGAGATGCTGACCTGGCCATGGTCGTCGCCCTCGGCGTCCTTGATCTCCGAGTCGATCAGCTCGATGAGCGATGTTTGCTTCACGGGTAATGAGGGAAGATGAGGACGTGATGCTCCTCCTCAGCGAATAGAGCAATGGGGTGAAGTGATGGTGGTGGTTCTGATCAGCCTTGTGATTTTGAAATCTGAATCAATATAAGCAAATTTTGCATCGTCCTAATGATTGAAAAGGTAATCATTCATGGTATTTTCATATCTTATTTTTCAGTTCATTTTAGTGTGTTTAATTGCATGCGAAGCTGTGGCATTTAGATGTATGTTAATTCTAATACTCTTCTTCTTCTTTTTTCCCCAGTGAAATTTGGACATTTCTCTTCCTGGTTTGTAACTTATGATGAGAGAAATTTTTCAATATGATCTCATCTGGATCAAATGCTTTAACTAAGGAAGCTATGCAAACATATGTAGTTGTATATTCAATATGTGGTTCACCTCTATAGCTAATCTTATTTTCCTTGCTTAGTGAACCATCAATGCTTATTTATTTGTGTTAAAAGCAGTTATCATGGAATTTGAAAAACTATTTGTTCATCTTTCGCGCTTAAGCTTACGATCCTTATTTAGTGAGTTCTATTTGCTGATTATTTTCTTTGTGTGCAGAATCAGTCCTAGTGAGCCTATAGGAGTTTCCAAATTAATGGAAGAAGTCATGTGGTCCTTCATCTTCACTACGTGATGATTTTTCTTTTCTTTTCTTTGCTTTTGTTTGTTCAACAAAATTTTGCAATTTTCTGGAGGATGAACTAAATTTGTTGTAATGCAGTTGGAAGTCTCAAGCTAAGACTTCCTGAGGATGTATTTTGATTTCCCTGAGGATGTGTTGATTGATTGTAAATCTAGGTCTAATTTTATGCAAAACTAGATGTAATTTGATGCAAATTTGGTGTTTATTGTTGTTAAACAGGTTGACCCGACCCGACCCGTTTAATAAACGGGTTAGGCGGGTCGGGTCGGGTTGACCCGCTTATAAATGGGTCGGGTTTGGGTTGATAAAACCCGACCCGTTTATTAAACAGGTCGTGTCGCGCCCCGACCCGCGTAGGCCCAACCGGGCCGGGCGACGCGAACCGGAACCTAATCTACTGCGGAAAATTTTGGTGAGGTTTCCTTCTAATCGTAGTGGTTACCCTAACAAGTCATAATCATCCTGTATTAACAACAATTACAAACCTCAAACACTGGAACTGAAATGGATACAAAACCTCAACAGGGAAATTATACATTTATCACTCCCGTAGGAGACTATCTAAACAAAAAGGGTAAAACGGCATGATCGCCACCTCTTAAGCACCGCCAGACGCCGCCACGTCACCAAAGACCTGCCCGGTAGGGGTGACCGAAGAAGAGCTCGCGCCAGCACCTGCAAAACGCAGCCCGGGTAGGAGTGAGCACTAAGCTCAGCAGGGACACTATACTACGACACTCACAAGGGAGGGAACACAACAGTGTCGCCCCCAAGCAAAGCCTAGGTGTATCACAGGGGTCCCATAACCCCACCGGATGCCCCTGAGAGCCCCAGTCATGGTCTTCCAGCGAACTGGTCACACTCAGTAAGGCAGGAAACGGCACTGCCAACTCACAACAGGATCCTGGGCACTGTTGGCGGATAGCACCGCTGGGTAGTCACACCTGCCACCCAAGAGTTCAAGAAGGACTGGGTACCGGCTACACCATGACTTGGCTCGAGGCTGACACGACCTCTAAACATCAAGCAACATCAGTATTCCAATCATCTACCCTATCATCGAAAACGACTGAATACTACAATCGAGTCCTGGACCAAGCTAACCGCAACGGTCCTAAGAGATAGATCCGGGCTACCCGGAAGCCCCGGATCGGCAACGCCCTAAACAGATGCAACTAGTGCACAACACAATTCATGCTATGAACATGCGCAGGATAAATACATATAAGCATGCAACAGGATGTGATGATATAAATACAAGGTCTGGGCACGGCACCCTGCCGGCCCGGGGTGGTGAACAAATATTTAAGGTCTAGGGACTGCTGCAATGGTACCACCACCAACTGCCAGCAATCCACCACAACACCTGCACCGGGAAACAACCCCACAAACAACAACTCACAAAATATAGCTGATAGAGCCCTCGGCGCACGCCGGCATGCAAGGCTATGGAAAGCTGTAGGGCTACTCGCCCGTTTATTCTAAACATCCCGGGAGTCATCACTCTCCCGGTTCACCACTGCCCTATTATAGGGCTAGCATGCTTAAGCATATGTACCAGGTATTAAGACAGTAAAGAAAACTGTCATACAAAGCCCCGTAGGCAAAAACCCACTTAAAACACCCTTCAGCCACTAAGGGATTGATCTCCCTTCTCAAGGGGATCGATCTCTTAGCACTTAGGGAAAACTCATCCCTGCCAACCGAAGGAGATCGATCTCCTCCTCCAGAGGGATTGATCTTCTTCGTGACCTGGGACTCATCGCCGCCAGCCACCAAGGGATCGATCTCCCTTCTCAAGGGGATCGATCCCGCTCGGGCTGGGCGTGACATACCATAAGGGATCGATCCCTCCTCAAACGGGATCGATTCGAATGGGTTCTCCGGCGTACTTCCGGCGAGGAATACCGCCGGAAAACACATCCAAACTTAACCAAACTCTGGGATCTGATAGATCAAGATCTCACGAGTCCAAAACCGGTGAAAACACGAGAAATAACCATGTATATATAGAGATCTAAGAAAAAGAACATGAATCAAACCGGAAAACTCAAAACCCCGAAATAAAAGTAGGTAGGAATCCCTACCGAAGTAAGAGCGGCTTAAATCCAACGAGCTCAGATCCAGCAAGAACGCGGCTTAAATCTCGGAAAACCCCAAAAAATCAAAGGATAACGATCTCGTTTGCTTTATAGGCAAACGAACCGACATAAGGGAAATCGATCTCCCTTTGAGAAGAGATCGATGTTCCTTGCCAGAACGGGTTTGACTTTTTGGCACAAGGAGATCGATCTCTTAACTAGAGAGGATCGATCCCACTTGTCCAGAAAGCTAGACTTGGGCCTAAAACTCAAGCCCAAGCCCGGATCTTTCGATCCCGGGTCCCACTAATCATTCTAAGCAAACATTATCACAAACACGGTCAGTGTGTGCACACGCGCGAGTGTGAAACCAGCCTACAAGGTGCAATTTACCAAATTGCCCTTGCGGTCCACAACGAGCCACAGGAGGGGAGGGACGGGTCCTCACAGGTCGGGTTCGGGTTTGGCCTTTATTAAACGGGTCAGTGCCCAACCCAACCTGAACCCGACCCGCGAACCCAAATTGCCACCCCTAACCATACACCCCATGCATGAAGGGTTTATATTAAATAAAACACCATGCTTTAAAAGCTAGGATATAGTGTATTATGTAAATGTG
This sequence comes from Narthecium ossifragum, assembly GCA_963920575.1. Lineage (NCBI taxonomy): Eukaryota > Viridiplantae > Streptophyta > Magnoliopsida > Dioscoreales > Nartheciaceae > Narthecium > Narthecium ossifragum. Next base: position 9,063,695 of record OY986971.1, on the reverse strand, counting down.
GTGTACTAAGTTAAAACTATCTTAATACAAATGTGTCAATATATCAAGTACTTGCAATACCCTATTATATAAAACAGATCTATTTTAAGTAAAAGAAAAGTAGGTTTTTTTATGAGATGAGTCCCAAGACTAATGTTACCCACTTACATGACTTTTAACACTTTTTACAAGCTGTCTAACAGCTCAGTTCCCCAATCCTTAAGATAAGGTAAATACCAACCCAGTCCATCGACGCGCATGAGCTATAGCATCTGCACTCACGCTACATGTTCTTGAGATATATAAAAATAAACTGACTCAAAACGTAGAGCAACAATCCAGATGTCTTTAGCCAAACCTTTCAGGTCTGGTGACCTACCTCTCAATCTATTAATGATATGGACAACACTCAAAGAATCCGATTCCACAATCAAAGATTTCATCCCCACCGAGTAGGCCATCTTCATCGCCTCCATCTCCCCTTGGAGCACAAAGCTAACCTCCTCGGTCTCCCAAAAGCCCAAACTGCCTCGCCTGAACTCGCCAATCCAACCAGCGCAAGGCCGTCTCCACCAAGCCCACATCCATGGAAACATCCGTCTGGATCACCCTAATGTCATCCTTCAACTAATGTCGACATGTTCCCAAACTAGAATTATTATCCTATTGTGTTAAGAACTCAGTCACCAGTCTCCTCGTTCTACATGTAACCACCTCAACCATTTCACCTCCTTCGCCAAAGACGATGCAGTTTCTATCCTTCCAAACCATCCACATGCCATAACACAAGATAGCAATGAGGCGATTCGATACCATCCTCCTAGAGTTCCCATAGATCAATTCCAAAATTTCTTCCGGCTCCCACTTCGGTAGAATAATGTCTTCCTTCTTAGCAAGATACTCAGACACCTTATAGGCAAATTGACACCTGATGAGGGCATGGAGAATAGATTCCTCCTCTTCAGCACATCTTGGACATTCTTTCTTCGAAGACAAACGAATCCTTCGCAAGTCCTCATGGACTGGCAGTTTTCTATGGAGCAGACACTACAAGAAGTGGCGGATCCTCGGGCTAGCAAGAGCTCTTCAAACTTTAGACCACCTCTCCTCCATCTCTATTCTACAATGGGGGATAGCTTCTTGAACCATAGACAAATAAGCAGAGGCAAAACATACCTTACATGTCCCATTAAACGGCCACCTGCACTGATCCCTCTGCCGCGCCATAATAGCCAGAACATTCTCCAAGAACAAAGGGCGAGGGAAGCATGAAGCACCTCCAAATCCCATTCCCCACCAACCAAAAGATCCCCCACTTCCACCCATTCCAGACCAGCATACACATTGAAAAGGGTAGGCCATCTAGACAGTGGAATATCAGATCACCATGTATCAAACACAACATTAAGCTTGCTATGTATATGCGGAGTCCACGTTAACCTCTTCCTCAACTCTTCTGCCGCCAAACAAATATTCCGCCAATGTGACGAAGCCGACACCAGCCTAGGATCTCGACTAGAAGGTAGCACCTCTTTCCATTGATTCTTCGCCTTTGCTAACTCCTTCCAAACATTCACACCCGGCTTTAGAAATGTTGCCACCCTCTTAATTTTCAAGGTCTTCTGCCAGCTGTTGAAATCCCTCAACCCCAGCCCCCCAAACTCTTTAGGCATGCACACTTCCTTCCAAACTACATTACAAACACGTGACCTTCGCCGCTTCCAAAGAAAATCCCTATAAATGTGCTCCATTTTGATAACTGCCATCAGAATATGAGTCGTGGCCATGATAAAGGCCGGAACAGCCTGCAATATTGACTTGAGAAGGATCAGTTAGTCTGAATCTGATAAATGCTTCCCTTGCCAGCCCATAACCTTCCCAGCCATCTTATCAATCATTGGAGAGAAGTCAGCTGCATTCCCTCGACCCTCACAAAGGGGTATTCCCAAGTAATTGTATGTATCCTCATCCTCCTCCAGCCCAACAATGAGAGAGATTGTGTACCTCCTGTCCACAACAACAGTAGGGGAAAAGTGAACACTAGACTTGGTGATGTTCATCTCCAATCCAGATAGGAGCTTGAAATGAAATAACATGAGCTTCAACTTCCTTGCCTCTATACAAGTAGCATGAGAAAAAAAATCAAACAATCCTCCACATAAAGAAGATGAGACAACGCAAAGTCAGAGCCACGAAATCTCAACCCTACAACTCCAGCCATGGGATCCTTTAGAATCCTTGAGAGAACCTCTTGGACCACTAAAAAGAGATTAGGGGATAGAGAGTCCCTTTGTCTCTGCCCACAAGAGGAGGAGATCCTTCCATGTAACATTCCATTGATGATAATAGAGAACATAGGGCCCTTGACACATGTCATAACCTACGCCACCCAATTAGATGGAAAACCCATACAAACAAGAACATTCTGTAGGAAATCCCATCTCACCCTGTCATAGGCTGATTTGAGGTCTACTTTCAGTACCATTAAGCCTTTCGTTTTGGGGGAAATCCTCATGGAATGAAGAACCTCTTTTGCCGCATCCACATTGTCATGTATACATCTACCCGCCAAGAATGCCGAATGCTCAATACCTATAAGACTACAAAGCGCAACCTTCATACGCTTCACCAAGATAGTTGTAATTACCTTGTATTCAACATTACTAAGGTTGATGGGCCGGAACTCTTTGACCTCTGAAGGGAACTTGCATTTTGTAACTAAAGAGATGAACGCTTCATTCCAGTTAGGAGGGAGACGCGTTGACCTGAAGAACCTCTAAATGATGCCACAAAATCTCCTCCGACAATATTCCAATGAGAAGAATAGAACTCCATAGGACATTTGTTCTTCCCCAATCCAACCAAAGCCCATTTAATTTCCACGTCTGTAATCTCAGCTTCTAGCAGCCTCCGCATATCCTCATCAAGACAAGGAAGATGAGGAAGCTCCAATGATCGTTCGCAAAACGGTGTCATTAAAACGCAGCAAACTTCAATCAAATTAATCCTTGTTCAATTACTAAACCACAATATAGAATAGGAGTGAAGTCCGGAGTCGAACCACAGGAAAAATTGTTGGAAACTGAAATAAATTCTCAAAACTCAAGTCCTAAGTAGAATGATCAAAGTTGAATGTGATATTGAATGTGGAATTATCTAAAAATTACTTAAGAAAGCAACTAATGTGATCGGGGTTTGAACCAATTTAAGAATTACCTAAGGATTACTCAATCCACCCTAACTTCACCTTTACGTTTCTCTAGTTATCCTCTTGTTCCTTTCTCTCAACATTATAGATCATATGGCTACAAGATCACAATAAGGTTAGTGTTCCCAACTGCATAACCTATTTTTGTTTAGCATAAATCATCTTTGGTCCCACAATTACCTTAAATTATTCTACTACTGATGACCTTAGCACGACTTATCTTCACTTAGCATAGATTATCTCAAAGGCAGACAAAAACCACATGAAAACCATCTCAAGAATCTACACAAACAATCACATAAAGTTTATGTGATTAAAAATACTTCAAAGGAGCTATGTGATGAGTGCATGAAAGTGCACTCTGAACAACCTTAAAACCATCTCAATTGCTAGATTATTATCCTTAATCAGCATCTTTATTACTATTTTTATATCTATATGTTGCTTCACATGGTTGTTTGGAAAATGCAGGAAATTGGAGCTAAAAGAAGCTGAAAAGAGTATATGGATCAACTTCAACAATTAATCTGTACCTGTTCATGAAGAATCAGATGATGTACCATATATGGTTGGAAAGCTCTAGAAGTCTAGATTCTGGGGAATTTTACGGTTCGTGATTCCGAGTTTCCTAGAAGAAGTTACGGCAATTTCAGTACCGATGCGCAGTCTGAATGGCAGAAAGGAAAATAAGCTGGAAGTTCGAGCGATCCGCCGATCGATCGGACCTGACAAAATCGTGACAAAACATGCGTTATTTGGCTGAATATGTTCCGATCGATCCCTCCTTCACTCCCATAGGGTCCGATCGATCCGACACCAATGGTCCGATCGATCGGACTCGGAAAATGTCAAAAACAGCGGATTTTTACTCAACCAATCGATCCAACATACATAATCCGATCGATCGGACTTGGGAATTAAAGGGTGACAGAACGTATGCTTTTTAGAGGAGCAGAGTTCGATCGATCCGTCCATCGATCGAACTCGGGAAGAGCCAGAGACGAAGGATTTTTACGAAATCGATCGATCCGACTCCCTTAGTCCGATCGATCGGACTCGGGCGTAAATAGAAGATTGGAGATTTCAAGAGACCGATCGATCCAACATCCCGAGAAGGATCGATCGGACTTGCCCAGTGACGAAAATCAACGGTTTTGATTAATCCGAGTTTACTAATTCTTGGACCCTATAAATAGGAAACTTAGGGCTAATCAAGGGGGACTTCTTGGACATTTTTGGAGGCTCTTTTCAGGAGTTTTTCAAGAGGAAAAAGATGGAGACATCTCCATCTATGGCCGAGTAATCCACGGGCATGGCGGACGGATGATCTAGCGAGGACTAGGGCTTCTTCTCCAACAGTGGTTCATAGTTTTTAATCTTTATTGTTAAACTCTTCTTATGTATTGGATCTTCACAGATTGCTTTGTGGTTAAACATTATTATAAATCCAGTCATGCTTCTTTTATGATATTGTGATCCCATAGTTATCTCCTTCAATTCTCCTACCGAGTCTCGTGAAACCTTTGCTATACATTGCCCGTAGTGACAGCTGGTATTGTATATTCTTAGGGATCTGGTTAGATAAGGTTGGGGCTCTATACCGTGAGATCTTTGCTATGCATTGCCGATTGTGAGAGTTGGTATTGTGTATTCTTAGAGATCCGGTTATAGTTAGGGCTTTATCCCGATGAACTTTTGCTGCGCGTTGCATGTAGTGACAGCCGGTATCGTGTATTCTTAGGTTTGGTTGGATGAAGTTAGAACTATAAAAAGGAGGAACCAATCATAGAAAGAGACATTTATATTTTATCAGATTCATAATTCTATATCTTCCGGTTAAGGCGATTGGGATGTGAATCCCTTAACTGAGTACCATATGAACCATTGAGAAGAGAAGAACCTAAATCCGAGTGACGTGATTCCTGAAGCCTAGCCTTATTCAAATCCTGATTTCTTTGTTACCTTTATCTTACCATTACATCTTCGATCTATTTTCTTAACTTTTATCGCTCTTGATTGTTTTCAATTCATTGTTATCTGTGTTTCTGGATCTTTCCTGCTTGTCTCTTTGTGGGATTCGACCTCTCTTATGCTGTACTGCACCGCGACCGCTGTGCGTGACACATTTGAGCGACATCACTATGCTCCCTCAAATCTTTATCAATAAAACCGTATTCAAGAGATCATGTTGAGAAGAAGTTTACAAGAATCAAATCAAATAAAAATTAGGGATTACACTAGGGTTTCATGAGATCCCTAAGTATAGGAATTAGCCCCTCATCTTTTCGGTAGGATCCATAGGTGTTGAGAAAGAAGCCGTAAATCCCCGCAGAAAGATCTCTGTCTTCAAAACCCTAGCCTTTCTCTCCAAAAGTGGTACAAAAGATCTCCCAATTCGGCAAGAATAAACTCCTTTTTATAGCAAAGACCCTTAACTTCAAAATTAGGATTCATAACTGAAGTTAAACTCTAATTTTCCTAAATTCCGTACTTGCCACATCATCCTACCGATCGGTCGAACCTATTTCCGAGCGATCGGTCTATTCAGTGTCGGTTTATGCCACGTCATCAGCATTATTTTCTTCAGCTTTTAATTTCAACTTTCATAAATCTGACTTTGCTTCAAAACCGGTGCTAACCTATCGAGAATGGATTTTTTTTAAAATAATATTATTTTAATAAAATTAGTAATATATACATGTGGAGAAAGTATTGATGAAGATATACCTCGTTTGGCCATGTCAGCGCCATGCTGGCGTGGCCTTTCATTTTTTTTAATTCTACCAATTAAGACGTAACTCCAAGTTACGTCTATATTCATAACGACGTAAATTGGACATACGCCTTTGACCTATTGACCATTCCCCACCGCAGGGAGGCTAAGGGCGGATAGGAGAGTTGTCCTTAAAAGATGTAGGTTGGAGTTACGTCTATATTAATAAAGATGTAACTTCAACTTACGTCTATAGTCGCCATCTATCCCCGACCGCGGTCCTCCTCCTTCTCCTTCCCCACCCTCTCTCCCACCCGGGCCCTCCTCCTTCCCCACCGGACCTCCCACCCGGGCCCTCCTCCTTCTCCACGGACGGCGATCTCCGGCGCATCTCCTCGGCTCGCGGTGCGTGGCTCCGCGGCCCGCGGGTCCCCTCCTCCTTCCCCGTCCATCCACTCCTTCAAAAGGAGTTGTATCTTGAAATTTTTCCGGTGGTCTTTCGTCCAAATCCTCCAAGATCCTTTGGACATTCTCCATCTTACTTTCCAGTGAGTTTTTGTCTTGAAATTTTAGTTGTATGCTTGTTGTGATGAGATTTAGGGTTTATATAGTCAAATTAGGGTTTTTTTATAGTAATTGAAATGCCCATTTTTTATTAGAATTTTTTTTTAATCATTCTGGTATGGTGATTTGGGTAGTGGCATTGTTGACAAGAGATACCGCCCCCGGTGACAGAGAGACTATCGCGTGCAAGCCGTCGGGGCAATGTTACTGCGGACTGGGTCACTACGCATCACCAGTATATCACCCAGTGGGAGGAGCAACACCAAGGGATCATTGACGGTGCAATCGATGATGGTGAGAATCCTGTGTCATATTTGCAGTGGTATTGGGGGATCACCAGGCGGTATGTCAATAGGCCTAGATTGGAGGACAGAATGGCCTATCAGCAGAACATAAATATGCTACGGAAGCTGGCAAATATAATTTGTTTGTTTGTAATTAATTTTTCAATTGTGTTAACCTAACCAAACTTTCTTAACTTGCCACTAATAGTATGACACCGCCGAGGAGAATTATATGATGTGCCGCGATCGTTCTAGAGAGGAGCTCGCTGATCGTTTTACATTGGTATTTTACTCTATGATGGAGGATTTGCGGATTTGCGGTGGAGCTCCTGTAAGTTCACAACAGTCGCAGCTGGCTACTGGGTAGACTACTTCCTATGACATGCCGATGTCTCAAGATATACCATCATCATATCCAGTTATGGTATCGCGCCCCGACCTGCGAAGGCCCAACCGGGCCGGATGAAGCGAACCAGAACCTAACTAAATGAGGAATAATTTTGGCGAGGGTTCCCTCTAGCTTAAAGGTTTCCCTAAACATTTCATAACCACCCTTATTTAACAATAATTCCAAACCTCAATAATATAATAAGATAAATTCAAATCCTCAAAAGGGTTAACATTTATATACATCACACTCCCGTAGGAGGTTATTTAACAAAAAAGGTAAAATGACGATCACTGCTCCTCAAGCACCATCAGATGCCGCCGCGCCACCAAACACCTGCTCGGTATGGGCCACTGAAGGAGTGAGCACTAAGTGATGAGTGCATTAAAGTGCACTCTGAACATGACTAAGAGCAGCTTATTTGATTAGTTTTCATGATTAATATAGGTGATTTCGTCCGTATATGTTGCTTCACAAAGTTATTTGTATTATGCAAAAAATTGAAGCAAAGATGGGTCTTTAACGCCAAAACTGTACCTTATCAGAAGAAACCAGATAATATGTCATATATGGTTGGAAAGCTCTGAAAGTCTAGTTTCCGGGAGTTTTTACGGTTCCTGATTTGGAGTTTCCTAGAGGAAGATATGCTATTTTGAGTATGAGAGGTGCAGATAGAGCAGTTACGGAAGAAGAAGATCATCTGATGCTCAAAGGATCGATCTTACTCTATCAAGGGATTGATCCGACCCTGACAGAACGCATACTTTTCAGATAATCACAGAAGGATCAATCCTACTATCCATCCTACTGAGAAGGCTTACAAAGGATCGATCGTACTTAGGGCGACCCAAATTATAGCAATTGAGGAGAAATACAGTTTCATCAACTGGTAGGAAAATATTCGTAACATATTCTTTAGATGTCCAAATATTCTGAAATTTGAACACATGATAGAAGGCTCAGAGATCTACAACTTTTATGTTGGACATTTTGTGAGATTCTGGATGACATTATAGCAGATTGGAAGAATAGATGAAGTTACACAAGCTGGAAAACTGTTCTGTCGAAGCTGAGAAGAATATTAGTCAAATATTCCAGATAACTCCGAATATTATGAAATCTTTGAAATCAGACAGAAGACTTCCAAATATACAACTTTTGTGTTGACTAAGTTTCCAAATTCTGGCTATATTGGACCCAACTGCGATCGGAATAGGGCTGCTAGGATTAATTCAGGAAATCCGAGTTGCACCATAAGTCCAACTCAACTAAAACCCTAATTTCAGGAGTTCCCCTATATATATGGTTATTTTAATCCAAAATTAGGCTGGCTTCAAGGAGGTTTTCTACAGAGCTTTGGAGGGGAGAAAAGCAAGAAAGAAGATGAAGAAATCTCCATCAATGGTCGAGTAAGCCGCGGGCATGGCGGACGGATGATCTAGTGAGGATTAAGGTTTCTTCTTCATCATGGTTCATAGATTTTCAACTTTATTGTTTGAACTCTATTTATGTATTGGATCTTTACAGATTGCTTTGTGGTTAAAGATTATTATAAACCCAGTCATGCTTCTTTTATGATATTGTGATCTCATAGTTATCTCTTTTGATTCTCCTACCGAGTCTCACGAGACCTTTGCTATGCATTGCCCGTAGTGACAGCTGGTATTGCGTATTCTTAGGGATTCGGTAAGACAAGGTTGGGGCTCTATCTCGAGGAATCTTTGCTATGCGTTGCATGTAGTGACAGCCGGTATCGTGTATTCTTAGGATATGGTAGGACGGAGTTTGGGTTACAACAAGAAGAACCAAACATAGAAAGAGACATTGATATTTTTTCAGATTCATAATTCTATATCTTCCGGTTAAGGTGATTGGGATGTGAATTCTTTAACCGAGTATTATATGAACCGTTGGTAGAAGAACCTAAATCCGAGTGAAGTGACTCCTTGATCGCTTACAAACGACATCGTTAAAACATTGTAAACTCAATAAAATTTTAAATTTATATCCTTATTCAATCACTAAACTACTAGGTAGAATAGCGGTGAAGTCCAGAGTCGATCCACAGGGAAAACGTTGGAAACTGAAATCAATTCTCAAAACCCTAAAACTAAGGAAAGGAATCAAACATAGAATAGAGTTATCTAAACTAATAAATAAAAGAGATAAAAGGTTGATCAATTTGAATCAATGGAGTAGTTACTTAGGAATTACTCAATCCGCCCTAATTTCATTTTTAGTCTTCTCTAGTTATCATCTTGTTCCCTTCTGTCAACATTATGGATCATATGGCTACAAGCTCACATGAATCCCTAAGAGAAAGTTAATGTTCCCAACGGCATAACCTATCTTTGCTTGGCATAGATTGTCTTTGGTCATACGATTACTTTGAATTATACTACTCCTAATGACCTTGGCACAACCTATCTTCGCGTAGCATAGCTTATCTCAAAGGCAAACCAATAACTTCATGAAAACCATTTCATAAATCTCTACAATCAATCACAGAAATCATGTAGGACTGAAAATACGTCAAGGAAACTCTGTTCCTTCAACTATAATAACAATAAAACCATATTCATGAGATCATGTATCGAGAAGTTCACAAGAATTCAACTAAAGAAAAACCAAAACTACACTAGGGTTTCATGAATAATCCTAAGTATAAGAATTAGCAACTCATCTTTTGGATGAAAGCCATCGGGTTGGAATAGGAAGCTGTCACCATCCACATCCTCTCCTTCTTCTTCTTCCTCCTCCAAAGATTGTCAAAAAGTTGAGAAATTCGGCTGGAATTACCCCTTAATATAATAGAAACCCTTAATCCCAGAATTAGGAGTTATAGTTGAACTTAAACTCTAATTTCCCTAAATTCCGGGTTACTGACGTCATCGGAGCGATCCATTGGACTCAAATCCGATCCATCGCTTCAGTCGGACTGGGTCTGCCACGTCATCAATTAATTTCAGCCTTTCTCAAATTTCAGCTTTCATACTTCTAACTTTGCTTCAAAACTGACGCCAATCTATAGAGAATCTCAGAAAGTCTTCAACGTGAAAGTTGTAGCTCTTGAAGTCTTCTTTCATTTACCAGAATTTTAGAATATTTGGAATTGTGTAGAATTTCTAGTGATTTATTTCCAAACAGTCGACGAAGCAGTCTTTTTGCAGAATTTAGTGATTTTTGGCCAAATTTCTGATATTTCTCATCAAATCCTACTTAAACGTGAAATCAAATATTAAGATATCAAATACAATTACTCTAAGCCTAACAAAGGTAATTTAAGGGGTTTAATTGTGCATAATTCATGTCTCATCACTCCTGAAGCCTACCCTTATCAAAATTCTGATATCTTTAGTTAACCTTACATTATAATTAAATTCTTTGATCTAATTTAGTTAATTCTTAAATTCTTGTTTGTCTTCATTTCATTGTTATTTGTGTTTTGGATATTTACTGCTTGTCTCTCTGTGGGTTCGACCTCTCTTATGCTGTACTGCACTGCGACCGCTGTGCGTGACACATTTGAGAGATATCACTAAGCTCAATTGAGTTCTGCACTACGACACACAGAAAGGAGGGAACACAACAGTGTCGGCCCCAAGCTAGGCCTAGGTGTGCTACAGGGCCCCTTAACCCCACCAGTGTCTCTAGGTATCCAACCATGGTCACCCTAATGATCTGGGCTCATCTCAGAAACACCTAGTACAACAGGAAGAAGACACTGCTGGGTAGGACAAGTCTCTGCCGGGCAAGCACACCCTCTGCTCAAGGATGAAACGATGACACTGGCTGCACCCTCAGCACTTGGCTCGAGGCCGACACCACCTCTAGAATGATCGATCAACATGTATTCAAGTCATCTAAGCCTATCATTGATATCGACTGAATACTACCATCCGATCCTGGACCACGCTACCCGCCACGGTCCTAGAGCTAGATCCGAGCTACCCACAAGCCTCGGATCAGCTATCAACCCATCGCCCACGCCCTATCGTTATGCATCTAATGTACAATAAAAAAATGCATGCTATGATCACGCGCAGGTAAGAAGTAAGTACGCAACAATATGATAAAATAACAAACAGGTCCAACTGGACTGCTGCAACGATACCAACGACCGCTGCCAGCCAATCCGCAGCGGGTCTCGGCATTACGACGGTACCACGTCCGTCAACCGTGAACCCCTGCAATGGGAAGCAACCCCGAAAACACAAATGAACATATAATATTAATTAATCATCAAGATCTCCTAATTAGAGGCTAAGCGATCTCGTTGATCCGACATCCAAACGACGTCAGATTCGAGATCCAACATAGAAAAAAACGCAGGTAAACATGCTAGGATTGACATATCCAAAATCGGGAAACATCCAACGGTTCGATTAATGGGAAAACGCTAATCAAAATCATTAACTTCACTAATTACTTCTAATTTCTGCAACGCAGCCCATCCGTAGGAAATTCATAGTAATTCATAGGAAAATCGAAAAATTATGAAACTAGTTGAACCTGAGAGTAGAACCAAAGATCTACAACTCTTATGTTCATCATAAATCAAGATCATGCATGTAAAGACCGGAAAACACGCTGTAAGCTGGCTGTTCTTCAAGAACAGAAAACCGAAAAAATCAGAGTTTAAACATGCTAAAATCCTACTAAAATCTCAATCAAATCACATGAAACTCAAATCAGTAACTAAGCTAACCTAGATACACAAAAAAAAACACAAAGAACACCCAGATCCACCGGTTAGATTAAGAGAAAACCCATATTAAACCTATGTAGGAAGAAATCTACCAAACTAAGCAAACTTTGGCTGAATCCTCGCTATTCGAGCACCAAACCGGCTTCAAATCAAGCAACATATCTTCCTCACGCTGCCACGAATCCAGCGAGCCCTCAAGCACTCAATTTGGTGGCTGGAGGAGGGAGAACGGAGGGAAGGAAGGAAGCAGCCGGAATAGGGGAAGGAAAACAGAACCGCGGGAAAGAAGGAGGAAGAAGAAAAAGAAAAAAAAGAAGAGAGGAAAAGAGGAGGAAGGAGAAAGAGGATCAGGGAGAGGAGAGAAGGAGAGAAGGGGATAAGGGAGAGGAGACAAGATCTTTCTTCTCACCTCTGACAGCGGAGAGCGACAGCCAACGGCGACCGTCCACTCAGAAAACCCACCTCAACTTCCTGGCACTAAAAGATCGATCTTCTTAGCAAGGAAAGATCAATCCCTTTCGCCCAGGAAGCCAAACTTGGGCTAAAACACAAGCTCAAGCCCGGATCTTCTGATCCCGGGTCCACCTAACCATTCTAATCAAACACTAACACTAACAGAAACACGGTCAGTGTGTGCACACGCGGGTGTGAAACAAACCGACAAGACGCAATTTACCAAATTACCCTTGTGGTCCACAACGAGCCAGGAGTAGAGGGACAGGTTCGTACACATGGGCGCGACAGAGGAGGATTCGTAGGGACATGTTGAGCATGATGTCGGTGTCGGTGCTACGATGGGGAGAGAGGGGGCTGGACTGTCTAGGAGGAAGAAGATGGCAGTGAAGAAGAAGCAAAAATTTTGGAGGTTGTGAGTGTCTTCCATTTAGAGATGTTAATGATATTTGATGTAAACGGTTTTGATTTCTATAAAAATTGTGTTTAGATGTGAATGGGGTGGGTGTAATGTATTGGGTACGTATGAAAATTGGGGTGAATGTTTGGTTTGTGATCTTTAATTTTCAAACATTGTGGTTGAATGTTTGTACACAAAGTGGCAAAAAAAAAGAAGTGCTGCTCTCTTGTTGGTTCTCTACTAAGACGTAATTTTAAGTTACGTCTTAGAAGAGAATCAAAAACTTTGTTCTCCAGTGAAGGCGTAACTTTATCTCACGTCTTCATTGAAGACGTAACTTAGAACCACGTCTTAATAGGACTCCCATTCTCTTCTCCGCACTTGATCACGTAGCTCGGCATAACAGTCAAAGACGTAACTCAAAGTTACGTCTTCAATATGAACACATAACTTGGAGCTACGTCTTTATTGGCAAAATTTAAAAAATGAAAGGCCACGCCAGCGTGACGCTGACGTGGCCAAACGAGGCATATCTTCATCAATACTTTCTCCACATGTATATATTACTAATATTTTATTAAAATAATATTATTTAAAAAAAATCATAGTGAAATTCACAATGTCTTAAACATGAAAGTTGTAGCTCTTCATGTTTTCTTGGGTAAAAAACATTTTGGTCCCCTCTAGTTTCAGGGTTTTGCATTTTAAATCATGTGTTTCAAAATCTAACAAAATAGACCCTTTAGTTACAATAATTTCACTTTAAACCTAAATTTAGTAACGGTCGTTTGTTGAAACACATGGTTTAAAATGAAAGGGAAAATATCATTTTGGTCCCCTCTAGTTTCAGGGTTTTTCATTTTAAACCCTATGGTTACAATAATTTCATTTTAAACCCAAATTTAGTTACGGACTTAACGCCAAACGGTTGTCTCGTCGTCAGCCTCGCCGCCAGCTCATTCGTCGCTCCATTACAATCATATTTGTCAAAGCAAGCATCCCATGCATGGACCAGCTGGGTGAAGAGCATGTTGACCACAGAGAGGGCCATCGGGTACTCGAGGATGCATTGGAGGCAGAGCAGCGTCTTGGTTTGCAACGGAGAGAGCTGGGAAGAGCTTGCATGGGTGGCGGCGACAATCTGCAGGAGTAGAAGGCCACCAATGTGAAGGGAGAGATTAGAATAATGGCCTATTGGGTTGCCAAAAAATCCTATCTTGAGTCGCCCAAGATCTCAGCCTGTCAAGAGAGATCTGGAGGTGGGGTGCCAGGGCGGTCTGGCTGGGGGAAGCCGCAGGCGGCTAGAGGAAGATAAGTGAGGGAAGAGAGAGAACAGAATAAACTAGTCAACATTGAGTCAAAGCCAGTTTGGCGTTAAGTCTATAACGACCGTTACGAAATTTGGGTTTAAAGTGAAATTGTTGAAATCACATGGTCTGTTTTGTTACATTTTGAAACACAGAGTTTAAAATGAAATTATTGTAACCATAGGGTTTAAAATGAAAAACCCTGAAATTAGAGAGGACCAAAATGATATTTTCCCAAAATGAATTACTAACGGCCGTTAAGTCAAGAAACAACCGTCAGAAATTTGGGTTGAAAGTGAAATTATTGTAACTACAGGGTCTATTTTGTTATGTTTTGAAACACATGGTTTAAAATGAAAAACCTTGAAACTAGAGGGGACCAAAATGATTTTTACCCTGTTTTCTTTCATCTCCCAGAATTTCAGAATTTTTAGACATTTATAGAATTTCGGATGATTTATTTTCAAACAGTCGACGAAGCAGTCTTTTTGTAGAATTTAATGATTTTTGTCTAAATTTCATGTATTTCTTCTCAAATCATACATAGACCTGAAATTAAATAATATGATAACAAATACACCTACTCTTAGGCTAACAAAGATAATTTAAAAGATTTAATTATACATAATTTATAACTCATCATCCATACAAATACCTCCACCATCCGTCCTCAATTTGGAGAAGTAATCAACAAAGACCCTTCCAATAGCAACCATCTGTCCTTTTCGGTCCAAAATTCCCATAACCTTAGACTTGTGAGCTCTAGAGGCCATGAGCTGATGGAAAAAAGATAAATTCTTATCACCAGCCTGAAAGTCTGAAACCACACACGCCTAACCCTCTGCGTAGGCCTTCCTTCCTGCTTAGCAATGCAATCGGCTCACTGACCTTCAAGCTCCTTAATTTGTGCAACAACTTTGGCTTGAAGACTGACCATTTGCTTCCATCTTATAGAGCCCCTCCAAGCAATCCTCAACTCCACTGTCAGTCCCGAAGATGTTCTCTCTGCCATCCCTCCTATCCCTCCCTTTCACAATATCTTTTATCGTCTTTAATTTAGTGACAAACATAAACAACCTTGATCTATGCACCAGAGCACGCCACACCTAAGTTAAAGTTTCCTTGACTGCCTGAAGCCGCATCCAAGAATGTTCCAAACGGAAAACTCCTGGACCTACCCTCGCCACAGGCTCTGCTACCGTCACCAACAAGGGAGTATGGTCTGATCCAATCCGAGCCAGATGCTTCACAACTGTGCCATGAAAGGATCCATTACATAGTCCATTCCCCAAAGCTCTATCCAACCTTTCAAGAATTCTATCCCTTCCATTCTGATAATTAGACCAAGCATACTTACAACCAACAAATCCTAGGTTGATCATCTCATTCCTAGTCATGAAATTGAGGAAATCCCGCTCATGCGCAAAGACAAATGGAGCACCCCTTGACTTCTCCACCGTGGACAAAATAACATTGTAGTCTCTAGCAGCAATATGTGGCAACCTCAAACTGTTGAAGCGAGTCAGGTACTCCCACAACTCCCTTCTATCCTTGCATTCCGAGCCCCATACGCTGCAGACACTGAGAATTTCCCAAACTCCAACGAAGTTACAACCAATGCACAATTTGTCTAGACATATGCATCATTGATACTCTGCCAACCCTTTTCCTCTCTGCCGCCGAGATGCCATCATGCCTACCAGTAGAAGAAATCAGATAACATCCCCACTTCTAGCCCAACCTCTACTGGATCCAATCCAGTTTATCAACAGCAGCCAAAATATCCAATAGGAATATGAACGACGGGCTGTACTCACCAAACAACCTGTGGCATTTTCTTACTATGCAAGCCGGACCAGCCTCTCTACAGTTCCAAAAGATCAACTTCATTCGGTCACCTGGTGGGAAACCAGTTGCTCCTCCGGGTAAGCACGACATCTACTCTTCTTCATAAGTGTCTCCAAAACCTCTCCCTCTTACGGATCTGTCATCTCCAAATCGGTTTCACCATCCACTAAAACATATTATCCATACCAAAGCCATCTTCCTCCACATCTGAGAAGGTCTCCAAGCAAGTAAGCCTTAGAGGTCAGCGCCACCTCCATGCGCTATCATCGAGTCCACGCGTGCGCTCACCCGTCAGGGGAATAAACAACCCATCCCCCCAGCAGGGTTCGCTTCACCAAAAGAACTAGGGGTGTCCATCCGGGCTAGCCCGGGTTGGAGGCAATAACCGGTCCGGCCCTGGTAGTCATCCAGACCGGGCCGGGCCAGTACCGGGCCAATTAGGCCTACAACCCGGTCCGGCCCTGTATGACCCGGTCCGGCCCTGTATGACCCTGCCCGGCTTGAAAACCGGACTGGGCCGGACCCGCCAGCCCATTTCTCCTCTCCCATCTTTCTTCCTCTGTTCTCCGGTTCTCACCTTCTCCTTCTCTCTCGGCGTGGCTCACCAAGCCCAATGCCCACCTCACCGGAGCTATCCCGTGCCAAGCCCTATGCTCTTGATCATCCATCTCCGCTGCCCTGAGCTCATCCATGGCGTCGCTCCCCGCGCTGACGTCGAGCCCCATCGCCACGGATCGGACGCCCGAGGTGTTCATCTCTTCACGCAGGGATCGAAGGCGGTTGATGCGGTGCGCGGCGGTGATGACGCGGCAACCGGCTCGGGTGAGGTCGACGCACGGCTCATCCTGGAAGCTCTACCACCACGGATTGGAGGCGGTTGGTGCGGCGCGTGGCGGTGACGACGCGGCAATCGGCTCTGGCGAGGTCGCGGCACAACTCGCGACTAATCTCGAAAGCTCCACCACCACGGATCGGGGGGCGGTCGATGCGGCGCGCGGCGGTGACGACGCGGCAACCGGCTCGGGCGAGGTCGAGGCACACCTCGCGGCTGATCCCGGAAGCTCCACCACCACGGATCGGATGCGGTCGATGCGGCACGCGGCGGCGACGACGTGGCAACCGGCTTGGGCGAGGTCGAGGTACAGCTCGTGGCTAATCCCGGAAGCTCCACCACCACTGTTGAGGGTTGGTTGTGGGTTGCGAGCGGGCTAACGGTTGGTCGTGGGTTGCGAGCGACGGCGATGGCGACGGCGACGGAGCTCCGACGAGGGCGGAGTCGTGACGCTAGAGATGAGGGAGGACTGAGGAGCCCTGTTGGGCTTCTTTAAAACTCGGGTGGGTTGCTTCGGACCGGGTTGGGCATTTGTTGGGCTTCTTTAAAACCCGGACCGGGCCGGGCCGGACCTGGTTTTTGACTAAGGGGCCCTGGTCCGGCCTTGAACCCGGATCAACCCGGTCCAGCAGGACCAACACCCGGGCCGGACCGGGCTATGGCCCTGATGGGTCCGGGCTAGACATGTACCGGGCGGGGTCAATTGGACTTTTTGGACACCCCTACAAAGAACCATTGCCTCCCAAGGAGCCCGAGCATAAAGAACTATTGCTTCCCTAAGAGCCCAAAGTTTCACTGGCCTTCCTAGGCGCCCTCCTTGAATGCTCAAGCCCAATAGCAAAGTCTCTTTCAAGGCCCACCAGGCCTTCAACAACTCCCAGGCCTCCAATAGGCGAAGACGGGCCAGCCTTAGAGAGGTGAGATGACTCACCCAACCCCTCCAGCACCCTAAAACCAGTTAGATGAGCCTCCATCCGATGGGATCACCCCGCGTGGCCCAGTACTCCCATCTCCCTGCGGATGAGAGCCACCTAAGCCACCACTTCTTCATTACGGGGGGTTTGGCTCCGTCGGATCCGTGGGATTCGTGGACGAAATCCGCCGGAGCCGATTTCAAAATCGACATACCGAAAAAAATTTGGAATCCTAAAATTGGAATCCACCTCAGGACGGATTTCAATTTACAGGATCCGACCGGGATTCGTGCCGGGATCCGTGCCAGTGCCAAACGCACGGATCCTGCAATTCAGAATCCGCGCGTCCCGGATCCCGCGCCAAACGCCCCCTGCCAGAACCCTCAACGCCCCTAACAGCTGTCCACGTACTTTTCCCCTTAGCACGAGAGTGGAAGTAATCACCCCTAGCACTTCTTCTGTCTCCACCTACATGTATCTTCAATGGAGCATGGCCACCGGTGGGCGCCATAAATGGAGCGCGGCCGCCACCAAAGGTCAAGTCCCGCCCCATTCTACGTGTATGATCATCATTCCTTGCTAGATCTCCAAAAGGATGCACGCCTTTGCCATCCTATGCACACGGCCCAAAATTGCCTCGGGAGCCCCGTCATCCGCCTCCGCCTCCGCCTTCACCACCTCCGGGTCCACCGAATGGGCTGGTTCATCCCCTCTAGGTATAACCCCTCCTGAACCCACATGTCCATTTCATTCCTCAGTTCTTTGCTCCCTACCAAGAGTCCCTGGAACATCAAGACCAAACTTCTCCCCTGCAGCATAACTGACAGGCTTCTCCCTCGGCACATCCAACACAGCCGCAACAGTCTTCCTGCCCAACCCTGGCGTTTCTGTCTGGCTAGCAGTGCCCTTCTTCTTAGGACCATCCCCAAGACCACCCCTTTGAACCGCCCTCCTCCTAGCTGGAGAAGCTCCCAACCCATGTCCGATCCGGGTACACCCAGGGCAAATAGTCACATTCTCATACACCAAGTAGACAACCTAGGGCCTGCTCGGCTATTGACACTGAGTCGTAGGCGAATAGGGCCATTAAGCTCCACGTCGACACATACTCATGCATATCTCCCATGTTCAGCATCTCTTGTAAATAGATCCACCTTCACTGGTCTACCAACCAATGTGGCCACATTCATTGCTATTTCCTCATCAATGCACTCAAGCGCTATGTCAGGGAGGCGAACCCACACCAACGCCTTATTGAAGTCGGCAACATCCGAGTGAAGTTTTCTCTCCATGGAATTAAAGATAACTGTATGCCATTAACATACCAGGGACCTCTCGTCAAGACAAAGTCCTTCCTTGTCTTCCTCATTGTTAAACCTGAAGGTGAACACTCTCTTGGCCATATCAGTCACCTGAAATCTCCTCCCTTCACTCCACAATTTCTAAAGTCTCGCCATAAGCACCTCCATCAAAACACGCTTGCCCATAAACCGGCCAAAGAGAGAGAACTCACAGTGCTTACAACAGCGCTCCATCAACTCGTCACTAAGGAAAATTTCACCAGCATACAGAGCGCCCATCTTAGCCAAATCCTCATGGGCAACCACAGTTCTTGGAGATAGTAACCCTGCAGCTTCCACATACGACCTCCTACCACATGGTAGTTCAGACTCAGTGGTTGCCTCCGACGCCTCATATTGCTTCGAGAAACCTGGTGGGGGACCATTTTAATACATTTAGTTTTATAATTAGGTTTTTAGTACCTATACTATTAAAACCGTTTCGTTTTGAACCGTCCGTCTAACAGCGTTATTTTTGCAAACGGCAAACTGGTCACGTGCCTTGCACGGCGTGACCAGAGTTAGTAGTTAGTTAACGGCTCACCCGCCATCTTTCACCTTTTTACCGCCGTAAAAGGGCAAAAACTATATTCAGAATGAATGACGTTAGATTCTCAATTGCAATTCATCATGGTGGATACTTCCAGCATTCTCCAGGATTTCAATATATAGGCAATAATGTGAAAGAGGTTGATAACATCTCTCACGACACATTTGGCTATTTTGAATTCAAGACCCTTTATGAGCAGTTGGGTTATGAAAAACATGAGAAGCTATGGTATCTTGTATCATGGAATGATTTCAGTAAGGAAGCATTGAGGGAGATGAAATCAGATGCAGAGATATGGGGCATGATGTTGCTAGGGTCAACTGGAAAAAGAATACATGTGTATTCTGAGGGGATGTCATCAAGCCAGAAAATAATGTGGATATAATGGAGCATGCTGTTGATGAAGATGACTATGTTGATAAAGTTCATGCAAGCAGAATAGACGTAACTGCTGTTGATGAAGATGACTATGTTGATGAAGTTCGTGCAAGCAGAATAGAGGTAGCTGATGTTGATGAAGATAACTTTGTTGATAAAGTTCATGCAAGCAGAATAGAAGTAGCTCATGTTGATGAAGATAACTTTGTTGATGAAGTGTACGCAAGCAGAATAGATGTAGCTGCTGTTGCTGAAGATGACTTAGGAACTGAAGATGTCTATGTTATAAAGAGAAGGATCAGGGGTAAGGCAGCTGATATTGATGTCCCAGAGTTTGGAGGTTATGAAGGGATGTATGGGGACAGTGAAGAGTCTGATAATAGTGAGTATGAGCCATCAATGGGCTCTAGCTGTGATGAAGAAGATGACCATACATATGAGGCCTTTACTGAAACTAGTTTCCAGGGAATGGATGATGGGGGGTGGAATGATGGGCTTACAAAGGCTAGGAGAGGTAGAGGGTATAACTCTGATGACTACAAGTCAGATGACTTTAGTGTGAGGGGTTCTTCTGAGGAAGGTGATGAGGGTGATAAGTATCCAATTTTCAGAGAGGAGACTGACTGGGAGATTGAAAAGCCATTTAGAGTTGGCTTGAAGTTTGCCACTGTAGACATTTTGAAGAATACTATAAAAGACTATGCAGTTAGAAGTGGGTATGATGTGAAACTTGTGAAGAATACAAGACAACTTGTTACATCCAAGTGTCTAGGGAAAAATGGCAGCTGCCCTTGGAGGATACATTCATCACAAATGCAGAGGACTGGGGACTTCCAAGTGAAAACCCTCATTGACAACCACAATTGCAATAGAGTGCACAAAAATAGATTTGCCAAATCTGGATGGCTGGCTAGACATTTCAAGGAGGAATTCAGAATGAATCCTGGAATGGGGATCAGATCTTTTAGGCAGAAGGTCCAAAAGGATTTTTCGCTACAAATTTCTAGAATGACTGTATGGAGGACTAAGGACAAGGTAATGGGTAATATACAAGGCAATTGGGCAATCCAATACATGCAATCGAGGGACTATGCAATGGAAATATTGCGTAGCAATCCTGGCAATACATGTAAAGTATCAACATACAGAGGCCATAACATTGAAGATTATGTGAATGATTGGTACAAGAAACAGAGGTTCCAGCAGTGCTGCAATGCCTATATTCACCCAGTCAATGGTCCACACCTATGGCCCAAGGCATCTGGAGAACCAATACTGCCACCTCCATACAAGAGGCAACCTGGGAGGCCAAGGAAGCTGAGGATCAGGCCACCTGAGGAGGAGAGACACCCCTTGTGAGCCCTGCTGGGTCTACCGTGGGACAAGATGCCTGCGCCTGGAGGGCGGGGCTGAGTCGGGTAGTCGGGTAAGCAATCCCACAACGCCTGGGTATAGTTCGGGGTTCGATATAAGTATATAGTAAGCCCTTAATAGACAGAACGCGTTTTAAAGCCATGCTGACAGTGATCCATCAGAAAACTCCATGGTTAAGCGTGCTCGACCTGGAGTAGTCACACGATGGGTGACCTACTGGGAAATTTTCCCAGATTTCTGCGGTGAGCCAAAAGCGGACAATATTGTGTCGGGTGGGGCCCTCGGGTGGATCCTGGTCGGACCGGGAGCCCGGGGCCGGGGCCCAGTGGAGGGGCGGGGTGTTACACCCCTCAAAGCTGAGAAGAAGAAACACCTCAGTGAGATGCAAACAGTGCTGGGAATGGGCCCATGACAAAAGAACTTGCAAAAAGCCTCCATGCCCAAGACCAGCTAGTGATGTAAGGGCCTAAGTGCAAATTTTCTGGCTTTTATGTAAATTGGAGGGCTTATGGCGTAGTTTCAAGTTTTGCGGGGGGGTTTTATGCAAAAACCACTCCCTTTTCTAGAAGATTCCGGTCTTCTCTTCTCCTCTTCTTTCCGGCTGTTAACCCGAGTGAGAGAGGGAGAGTGAGATCGAGAGAGATGGAGGGAGATCGAGAGAGGGATCGAGAGAGAGAGAGAGAGAGAGGGGGGGATGGAGAGGAAGCAAGGTCGCCGGCGTCGGAGTTGGAAAAGGAGAGAGATCGCCGGCGCTGGAGAAGAGGAAGAAGAAGAGAAGTGGAGATCGCCGGGAAAAGTGTAGATCCGGTGAGCTTTCTACCGGATTTCGTCTTCCTTGGCTTAGGTAAGCTTCTAGCTTCTCTATCCATTGTTTCCCTTTTGTTTTTTCGTCCTTTTGTGGGTTTTTCCGGCGGGTTTTTGGGGAGAAGATGGGGTTCCGGCGATGGGTCGCCGGAGAAGGTGTTGCGGACGGCGTTGGGGACCTCCCTCGGTGACTGCAGCGCCGAGGAAGGACCCCCGTGGTCCGGGGCATCCCTCTCCGAGCCCAGTCCGGCATTACCCATGGCATGGGACCTCCTCCCTGCCATGGTTTCCGGCAAGGTCCGGCCGGCCTTTCTCTGGCCATGGCCGTCGACCCCTCCTGGACTTCGTGCTAGGGACAGCTACGAGTTTCCCTCCTCTGGTGGTTATCTTTCCAGTGCTTGAGTACCCCCCCCCTGTTTTGGAGGTTCGACGGAGCTCCGGCGATCTTCTTGAGGAAGATGGCGCTGTGCGCAGCGCACGTTAGCACGCACACCGATCGCCTGGGTGCATTGGTCACTGCCCTGTGCACAGGTCAGTGCCCTGTGCACGGGACAGTGCCTTGTGCACGCAGCAGCGCCCTGTTAGCTGTTTGCTAACGGGCTGCTAAAGCCCCCTGACGCCTGTTTTCGCGAGCTTTCCGCGTCGTTCGATCGGCCTTTGGAGCTCTATCTAATGCTAGTAGTATTAATTTAATTATGGTTTTAGCGGATCGTAATATCGATTATTGTGTTTTAGGCGATCGATTGAGCGGTGGTAAGAGGTCGGAGCATGACGTGGACACTCGGACTTGGAGAACGCGTGTCGACTGTCCTTTTAAGGTAGGAGTTACCTCCTAGGATTGTTGTGCTTGTATGCTATATAATTGTGTTGATGCCTTGATATATGTTTGTATGTATTATATATACGATGCTATGTTATGCTATGATGATTTCCAGTATGTTTGTGTAATGAGATTGATTTATCATTTTATTGATTGATCGATTATTTATGTGATTTGTGCATACATGCTAGGAATGTCAGGTCTGTCATAGGACAGGGATTATGTTTGGGTCTAGTCAGGTCTTGTAGCTAGACTAGTCAGAGTCTAGGGACTAATTGATGACTTGATCTGAGAACTTTGATCTGATGGAGGATCTGATTTGAGGATTTGATCTGATTGAGGATATGATTTGAGGATTTGATCTGATTGAGGATCTGGCTTGAGGATTTGATCTGATTGAGGATGTGTTGCCTATACTAGTGTACTGAGGCCTGTATAGAGTCTATAGGGGTCTGGGCGAGCGTTGACGGCCGGACGCGGCGACTGTGCGTGTAAGACTTTTTCAGACTAGCCAGACCATACTAGGATCAGTAAACTAGTATAGGATGTTGTACCTATACTAGTATACTGGGGCTGGGTATAGAGTCTATAGTGGTATGGGCTAGCGTTGGCGGCCGGACGCGGTGCTGTGCATGTAAGACTTACCCATACTAGCCAGACCATACTTGGGCAGTATACTAGGATAGGTGGGTGTACACCAGTGTCTTAGTTGGTGACTCCTACTGGGCTTTAGAGCTCATTCTTGTTAGGTTTTGATTTTTGTGCAGGAGGACCTATGGGTAGGCCAGAGACCAGTGGAGGCCATGGAGGTCCTGTCTCAGGATGATGAGTCACTTTATTCTTATATCTATTTTCTTATGTATGATAAAGCATGTATATGTTGGATATGAAACAAAATTATATATTGTGGATTTGGCTTAAATATCATGTATATTATTTGAATTGTTGTGGGCGTATGTGCCCCTAGATGTGGTGAATGGTTGTAAAGAAACAAAGAGAAATAGTTGTGATTGAATGTTGTAATTATGTATTATTAGCGATAGAAAGATTGTATTAGTGATCTCACGTGCCCGTGCCCAAGGGTCATGCCAAATTTTTTTAGAAATCTGGAATATTTTATATTAAATTGGGGCGGGGCGTGACAGGTGATGAAGGTACAAGCAGTGTAGCTTTAGAGGGCATCTATGAAGGTGCAATTGAGGGTGTGGGTGCTAGTGAGGGTGGAGAAAAAAGGGGTAGAGAAGGTAACAGTGGGAGTGCCAGGAGAGGTGCCAGTGGCAATGGGGGTGCCAGGAGGGCTGCCATTGCACATACTGTAAGAGGGCTAAGGCCAACCAAAACCGAACCAAATAGAGGGGGGAGGTCTAATTGGAATCCACCAAGAATGGTTGGTTCCGGCACTCACACTGTAAGTAGCTTTCCATTATATGTAATGCACATTCGAGTTTTTCATTTAACTGATAATGGTAAGCTGGTTTTTGATGCATGCTGTGTTTGTAGGTTATTTCTGAGCCTCAACCAAGCCAGCTCTTTGGCTCTCAATCAAGTCAGGGAGGGAGCAACCAACACTCAAGAAACCAACTGTCAAGGCCAGTTCCCCATCAAGTGATGTCAAATATGGCTGGGAAGGTTATATGGATGATGGGGAAGCCAAGCTGCCAACAAGATCAACAGGGGAACAATGGTGGTGGTCAAGTATGAGGAACTTGGATTTTGGATCATATAATTTATGCAACAAACAATTGAGTATGTTTTTTGACAGCTTTTGCTGTGTTTTGGACTGCTATGTTTGTTTTGGAACAATTTTTTATTGATACAATTGAGCTTATATAAGCTTTGTAACAATGTGTTTGAAAGCTTTATTAGAACTTTATGAATATAAGTTCTCAGTTAATGTAATATTCTCAGAGATACAAAGTTGACACTATTGATAGTGATAGTGAGCTTACACAAGGGATTACAATCTCAGTGATACAAAGTTGATACAATTGATGCAATTGATCCCATTGATGTCATTGATACAAAGTTAATATTCTCAGAGATACAAAGTTGTAACTGTTCCAGATTGTAAACTACAGGTTGTAACAGTTGCATTCATCAGTGTATTTAACCGCTACAATTGGTACAAAATTGCAGCTTATAACTGCTACAATTGAAGCTAAATTGTGATATTTTGTAACATACACACACACTTAGAACCCAAACCAAATTGTTGATACTGACCATTACATGCGAAGACAACAATAGAATACAATAATTTCAATTGTCCAGGACATCAACAAGGTAAACATATATGTCTTGGCTTTGTCCTTTAATTGTTGGTTTTTTAGCTGTAGCGTAGCCACCATCCCATCTTTCTCATCAATCATATTCTTCAGTGCTTCTATTTCAAACTCCAGCAATTCATCATACCACTCCCAATAGGTACAACCACCATTGTCCTGTAAGAAGAAAAAAACAGAGCAATCCATGAATCCATAAAACAAATAAAGAAAATTTTGCTAGATTGGGGATTATTAACCCTACCCGATGGGTTGCACAACATAAGAACCTTCTACCGAGGTTCCTTTCTGTCCGCGAAGTCCTTAACCTCACCCTCGACCCACATTCACAGTAGTCGTCATCTCCCCTAGTGTTTGAGGTAGATCCAGCACTGAGCCGTGGGCTAATGCTTGATTGTGACCTCCTGGACATCATCAATCTCCAGCTAATGCTCGTAGACAACTGCAAGACCCAAAGGACCCAACCCTAAGAAGTAGATCAAACTCTATCAAGGGCAACAATCCACAATTGAGGTTCTAATCTGTACCTGGATAATGGCCTTCTTGATTGGCGGTGAAAATCCGGCGAGATCCGATGAGAGATCGTTGGATTTGGTGGTGGCCAGCAGCTCCGATATTTCAAACCATAGCCCCCAAATGTGGCAGTTAAGTAGAGGAGGGAATGGGATAAAAAATGCTTTCATGACGTAGGAAAGGGGTCAAAACCGCTCACGTGATATCACGTGAGCGGTTTACCGTCAAGTCTGGAGAACGGCGTCTAATGGTAGGTATTAAATGTGTTATTTTCAATAAATATAGGCACTAAAAATGTAATTATAAAACTAGAAGTACTAAAGTGGTATATCCAAAATTTTACAGGTACCAAAAGCGTAATTAAATCATAAATAAATAAAACTTAAGCTCACTATTATAGGTATTGCCCTCCGATTGAGTCAAGGACCACTTTTGATTGACTCTGAAATCAGAATTTTTTTCTAAAGAGAAGTAATTTAAAGAAAGCATGGAAACTTCAATTGAAAGAACAGAGTATTCGGTTTCATGCACCTCATATCGCTCTGCCTGAGTTTTCTATAGACGGAACAAAATAGCCACTTCAAAACTCAAGTGAAACCTGTAGGGCCCTGGCCATTTCAGCTGCTTCATGCCAATTTGTGCACTCGCGGTCGAGTCGGCAACATCATTTATTTTGTATTTGATCGAATTCATTTCTGATTAATTAGGGAGTATTAATCGTTTTGGATTTAATGGAAGAATGGTATTCTATTTCGTTATCTTTTGGTTTGGCTTCAATCGAATTGGTATTTGGTGGATTGTGTGAAGGAAGAGGTGTGTAGGTAGGGAGGTCCAGTTATGTGAGGGAAGAGGTCATAGTTTTCCCTCTCGTTTCTTCTTCTTTCTTCCTTCATGCTCTGATCCTCTGGAGGATTTCTTTTTCGGTGCTGCTGGCCGGTGGTGAGTAGGTAGGGAGGTCCAGTTAAGCTCCAGCGACGCCGTGGAGCAAGGAGATGGAGATGGGAAGAAAAATCTTGGGCTGAACCACTGTGTTCTTCATATAAGGCAGGGAGAAGATCTTTAATTTCTTTATGATTTGAGCATAAATCTTCAGGTTTTGTTAGTTTATCATGAAGTGTACTTCATAAACAGCACGTAGGTGAGGTTTGTTGGGTTTTTTCCTCCACATGGGAGTCCGCGGCGATGCGAGCAAGCGGAGACAATCATGGTGCGATGCGGAGAATTCTCCAATGTCGAATTCTTGGCGTTTTTGGCTCTGTTTGCATCTTAGATCGATCCAAGACCACAGTGTATCGATCCAACATAAAGCTAGATCGATCCCGACTTGTTCGGATCGATCCCGACTTGTTCGGATCGATCCCGACTTGTTCGGATCGATCCGGAAGGTCGTTCCAGAGACGTGATTGTAGCTCTACATATTGGATCGATCCAAAACTACAGTGGATCGATCTAAAACTACAGTGGATCGATCCAAAACTACAGTGGATCGATTCAAAACTACAGTGGATCGATCCAAAACTACAGTGGATCGATCCAAACCTATAGTGGATCGATCCATACCCTGTTTCCAGATGTGTGATTTCAAGGCTTTCGAAGTGGATCGATCCAAGCATGCTCTAGATCGATCCAAAACACTGTAGATGGGAAAATTGGACGGTTTAGATCTAATCTGATCCTAAACTATTTGGGGCCTATAAATAGGGGTTTTCTAGGTCTTCTTGGGGTGCTTCTTGTGCTTCTAGGGTTTTCCTTTGTATGCTCTTGTCACGCCCCGCCCCAATTTAAAATAAAATATTCCAAATAATCACTAAAAATTTTGGCATGACCCTTGAGCACGGGCACGTGAGATCACTATTACAACCAGTCAATCGCTAATAATACATAATTTACAACATTTAATAACACTATTTCTCTTTACAATCATTCACCACATCTAAGGCACATATGCCCACATCAATTCAAATAATATACATGTACCTGTATTCAATTTATCAGATTTCATGTACATAGGATTTGTAAACATCAAAATACAGGATATGACAACCCCTTTTCCATTTCCAACATATACAGGCTTTATCATATATAAGAGATGAACAAAATACAAAAAATGACTCCTTATCCTTGCACAGGACCTCCATGGACTGCACTGGTCTCTGGCCTACCCATAGGTCCTCCTGCACAAAAACCAAAACCTAACAAGAATGAGCTCTAAAGCCCAGTAGGAGTCACCAACTAAGACATTGGTGTATACCCACCTATCCTAGTATACTGCCCAAGTATGGTCTGGCTAATATGGGTAAGTCTTACATGCACAGCACCGCGTCCGGCCGTCAACGCTAGCCCATACCCCTATAGACTCTATACCCAGCCCCAGTATACTAGTATAGGTACAACATCCTATACTAGTTTACTGATCCTAGTATGGTCTGGCTAGTCTGGGTAAGTCTTACACGCACAGTCGCCGCTTCCGGCCGTCAACGCTCGCCTAGACCCCTATAGACTCTATACAGGCCTCAGTGTACTAGTATAGGCAACACAACCTCAAGTCATATCCTCAATCAGATCAAATCCTCAATTCAGATCCTCAACCAGATCAAATCCTCAAGTCAGATCCTCAACCAGATCAAATTCTCAAGTCAGATCCTCAACATAGTCCCTAGACTCTGACTAGTCTAGCTACACGACCTGACTAGACCCAATCATAACCCCAATCCTATCATGTATGCACAAACAAAGAACATAGCAATAAAGCCAATAACAATCATCACATATTCATACAATACAAGGAAACATCATAGCATAACATAGCATCGTATATGCACACAATATTAAATAAATACATACAAACATATATCAAGCATCACCACAGTTATATAACATACAAGCACAACAATCCTAGGAGGTAACTCCTAGCTTAAAAGGACAGTCAACACGCGTTCTCCAAGTCCGGGGGTCCACGTCATGCTCCGTCACTCGACCACCTCTCAAAAGATCAACTAAAGCACAAGGATAAGGAAAACGGTCAGGTAGGGCTCCAAACGCGGTTAAATCTACTAAAATTAGATAGAGCTCGGAAACCCGATTGAAAAGACCCGTCAAAGACCCAAATCGGACGTCGGCGCTCCGCACACCGGAGTGCGCGACGACGCCGCCCACGGTGGACCAGCCGCCCGGCCGCGCCGTGGCTACAACTTGCCTCGCTCGCGACGCGTCCGCGAAGGATCAGCGACACGTCTGCAACGGAATCTGCTGCGTTTGCGACGGACACCGCCGCGTCTGCGACGGAATCTGTCGCGTCAACGATGCATCTGCGACGACCCACCCAGTTGACGCACACCCTTCCGCCAAGGGTCGCCGGAGCTTTGCCGGAGCTCCGCTGAGAGGCCCACAAACCCGCTGCCTCACAGTCGAACAGCCGCTACGGCGAAGGCCGGAGCTTGCTTGCTGCCCCAAGCTCCAAGTCCCCAAGGGAGACCAACGGCCACGGCTAAAGAAAAGCCGGCCGGACCTTCGCCGGAAACCATGGCAGGGAGGAGGATCAAGGATCCCCTGCCATGGGGAAAACCGGACAGGGCTCGGAGAAAGATGCCCCGGACCACGGGGGTCCTTCCTCGGCGCTGCAGTCGCCGAGGGAGGTCCCCAACGCCGTCCACAACACCTTCTCCGGCGACCCATCACCGGAACCCATCTTCTCCCCAAAAACCCAACGGAAAACCAACGGAAAAACAAGGAAAACGAAGGGGAAAAGGCTAGAAGCTTACCTTAGTCGAGATTGGAAGGAATCCGGCGGAGATCCACTGGATCTTCGCCCCCGGCGAGCTCCACCGCTCCTCCCGATTCTTCCTCCCTTCTTTCTTCTCCGGCGCCGGCAGAGCCTCTTCCTCCGCCCATTCCCTCCTTTCTTCCCCGGCGCTCCCTCGCTCTCTCTCTCTCTCTCTCTCTCTGTCTCTCTCGATCTCTCCTGATCTCCCTCTCTCTCGATCTCACTCCCTCTCTCTCTCTCGAGATGGCAGCCGACGAAGAAAAGAAAGGAGAAGGAGACACTGAATTCTTCTAGAAAGGGGGGTGGTTTTTGCACAAAACCCCCCGCAAAACGAGAAATTACGCCATAAGCCCTCCAATTTACATAAAAGCCCGGAAAATTTTATACCTAGGCCCTTACAGCTCTAGGGAGGGTTATGAGAGTTACGGTTTGGTGAGAGTCCAAGAAGTTGAGAGAGAGAGATACTTCTTGAGATCCTAGAGGGATGTTCATCCTCTTTAGCAAACCTCTGTAATCCCTGTGGCCATTGTGAGAGGTGTGAGAGTGTAGGCAACTCTAGAGTGAGACTCTCCTTGTTTCCGCTAGAGTTAGGGCTTTGTAATCTCTCATTTTTTCCTTCCAATTGTTGCTAGTAGGATTTCCATGTAAATCCTCATCTCTATTTTACTTTCTTTGTGGTTTCGTTGTTATCTCTTTCGCTGTGACATATCCCGTCATTATCTTGCGCATATCCGACATCGTCGGAACCCCTAAGAGATCCCCAACAAGTGGTACCAGAGCCAGGTTCCGAGATTAGGGGGATTCGAATCTCTGATCAGGATTCTAAGTCCCTGATCAAGATCTGAAGCATCTGGGTTGGATTCTGACAGAAGCAAGATGGACGTCAACGTTGGACAGATGATTCTAGTGAACACGAACAATTGGAACCTATGCAAGACAAAGATGGAGGATCTTTTATTCTGCAGGGATCTCTACGAGCCTTTACATGGAATAGAAAAGAAGCCTAAAGAGATGGAGGAAGGAGAATGGAACAAGCTTGACAGGAAGGCTTTGACAACTATCCGATAGTGTTTGGAAGACTGTGCTACCACCACGTGTCATCGACGACGACAACCAAAGATCTTTGGGAGAAGCTTCACGAGCTTTACGAGAGGAAGTCTATTGGAAATAGAACTTTCTTTATCCGACGGCTCGTGAATCTGAAGTACCAGGATGGAGGGTCGATAGTCGAGCACCTGAATGAGTTCCAGAGCATAGTCAATCAACTTGCTACCATGAAGATGGTGTTGGATGACGACCTGAAGGCATCTCTCCGGCTTAGTTCTTTGCCAGATTCTTGGGAGAGTCTGGTAGTCTCGCTCAGCAACTCAGCGCATGACGGAGCAAATTCCCTGAGCAAAGTTATAGGCTGTTTGCTGAACGAAAAGACCAGACGGAAGGCCGCTGGAGCAAGGCAGATAGATACAGAGTTTGTAATGGCAGTGTACCAAGGGAGAAGGAAAAACGTCACCTGCTACTACTGTGTCAAAGTAGGCCATATCAAGAAGCAGTGCAGGAAGTACAAGCAGGACGTCAGAGACGACAAAGTTGGTAATGGTGAAGACAAGGGCACCACGAACGTCACATTAGACACAGAGGTCATGTGATGGGGGAGCATCCATGGCAGGAGCATGAGGAGGTGTATCCGGTCGATCGAAGCAACCGAGGATATCTGAGTCACAAGCCCGGGATGTACTGTGACTTGAAGGCAAGAAAGCAACCGAGAAGATCAAGACCTGAAGGCAACATCCAAGTTTGGTGGATAGTTCTCGATGATAGTGATCTGAATCCGATGGGAGATCCGGAGTTCGACGATAGATCTGAGGTTGATGGTGTTATCCAACTACGACGACGACATAATAGCGGCCAGCTGGAAGCACTGGAGGTGGGATGACGGTGGCGTAATCCGAATTTGATGGCGCATCGGAGTTTGATAGAGTTTTCTGAGCTTGATGGAGTATCCTAGTTCAAAGGTATATCCTCATGTGTCGGAAGGGGGAGTTGTTGGGTTTTTTCCTCCACATGAGAGTCGGTGGCGACGCGTTGAAACGGAGAAAATCATGGTGCGATGTGGAGAGTTCTCCAAGATGAAATTCTTGGCGTTTTTGCGTCTGCTTCAATCTTGGATCGATCCAAGACCACAGTGGATTGATCCAACATGAAGCTGGATCGATCCAGACTTGTTCGGATCGATCCGGAAGGTTGTTCTAGAGACGTGATTGCAGCTCTACATATTGGATCAATCCAAACCTACAGTAGATCGATCCATACCCTGTTTCCATAGGCGTGTTTTCAAGGCTTTCGAAGTAGATCGATCCAAGCCTGCTCTAGATCGATCCAAGACACTGTAGACGGAAAAATTGGACGGTTTAGATTTAATCCGATCCTAAACTATTTGGGGCCTATAAATAGGGGTTTTCTAGGTCTTCTTTGGGTGCTTCTTGTGCTTCTAGGGTTTTCCTTTGTATGCTTTGGAAAGGGTTATGAGAGTTAGGGTTTGGTGAGAGTCCAAGAAGTTGAGAGAGAGATACTTCTTGAGAAGTTGAGAGAGAGATACTTCTTGAGATCCTAGAGGGACGTTCATCCTCTCTATCAAACCTCTGTAATCCCTGTGGCCATTGTGAGAGGTGTGAAAGTGTAGGCAACTCTAGAGAAAGACTCTGCTTGTCTCTGCTAGAGTTAGGGCTTTGTAATCTCTCGCTCATAGTGAAGATTTCCTCCGCCGCCCGTGGTTTTTTCCTTCCAGTTGTTGCTGGTAGGTTTTCCTCGTAAATCCTCATCTCTATTTTACTTTCTTTGTGGTTGTTGGACATATTACTAAGATACTTGATTTTACTAGGGTAGCAAGTAATTCTTTACACTGATTAAATAAAATAACGAAAACAAACGTACCGTTTAACAGGTACAAGAAAGTAGGAGGTAGATGACGCCGAGTATGGTAAAGAACTGGATCGAGGCCAGTTTATCACACTGTGCCCTTAAGCTTCATTTGCCCACCACCACAGCTTCTGGTTCTTCAGGCAAAAAGCTCCAGTGTACAACGATCTTCTACACGAACAGAAGGAATCCGCCCTCCGATCGCCCGTCATGCCTTTGTCGGTTTGTATTCTCAACCAAGAAAACCCTCTACAAAGTGGTGGTGTGCAAGCGAACGAGCACGGCCTGCGGGCGGCGGCGGCGGTGCGCTCGTGTGGGTCCCTATCTCAAGTCCACCCAAGTGTTCAAAACATAGAAGCTTCAAACACTATATAAACTGGTGGAATGTTTTCTCCACAACCGATGTGGGACTAAACATTTTACTACACCACATGGGCTCCTCCATTTAAATATTAAATAATGGGCTTTCTCTTAGCCCATTTGATTCAACCCTTTTAGGCTTAGTCCACACTTACTTTATAAGTGTTTTTGGGCTTTTATATAAGCCTTAATCCAACAGTGGTTTGGTTATTATATCTTCCACTGCGACATATCTTGTCATTATCTGGCGGTGCATCTCTAGGATCGTCGGGATCCCTCAAAGATCCCCACCAAGGTTTTATGATGATTTTATGAGGTTTTGCTGGAGAAATCTCGCCGGAACTCAAGCTTATAGCAGCTGCTCTGTTTTGGCCAGAAAAGAGCTTGTTTTTGGATGGATTTTGATCCATTTTCATGATGTTTTCTCTAGAAGCTTTGTAATTGATGATTTATATGGTCGTGCTCTACATGATTTCGGCTTTTATTTCAGAGAAAATGGTCAAGGAATGTCTCGGAAAGCTTTGGAGAGGTTGATGTCTTGTTATTCGAGTAAAAAACAGATTTATCTTATGAAACATAATGATTTTGATTAGAATATTTTATGGTTTTGATCAGATTTAGTACGGAGAGAAGTTCAGTTTGTTTGGCATGCTAATCTGTTATTGGTTTCGTGGATTTTGGCTAAGAAACGAACGGTCAAGATATGAGCTTTTCAGGTTGCTGTCCCATTTCTGTACTGACGATAGCCAGGCTTTGCCAGGGTTTTCCGGCTCTTTATCCATACAGGGGAAATTATTATTATGAATTTCCTAATCTTTACGTTAATTGGAATGATGTATTTAATTATATGCTACAGTTACTTGATGTCATCTAAATTATCTTGATAATTAGATAATTTTTGTATTTATTGTATAATGGGTAAAGCATGTGCCTGTTGCATTAATCTCTATATGCGCATGCTAGGGTAAATGGTGTGTACCTCGTTTGTGTTTCGGATTGCTTAGAGTTTCGGGCCGAGTCTTGACCTGAGTTAGAGGTCTAAAGGGTGTTAGTCTGCTGAGGCTGGACTGTGAGGACTAGACAACAGTATTTGTCTAGTGCCTGAATGGGTTTGTCAGATCAGACACAAGTCTGTGGTGTTGGACTGAGTGAGTTGATACGCTACGGCTTAGGAGATTATCACCCAGTTCTGGACGGTTGTTTGCCAGTGAGTGGGCTGCGGCGGTGTTACACTCCGGGGGTTTCCCGCACTCATGGCAGTTTAGTAGAGTGGGTTGGGCCCGTGATACGCTCCGGAGGCTTCACACACTTGGTACAGTACATCGGGTTAGACGTTCTAAGACATGCAGTGGTCAACTAGCATGGAAAAAGGGGATGTTGGACTAGAGGTTTAGAGCCCTTAAGACTTGTGGTGTGGCTCTCTCTACTGAGCTTTGTCTCACTAATAGTGGGCTGCTGTTATGCAGGTGTTCGTTATAATTTATCGATGGGTCGCGATTGGGGTACATGCACAAAGGCATATACATCGTACATGCTCCTCAATCAGTAGATGTCTACCGATTGGGGGGCCTAATTCATCGGTAGAACACAAAGGCATCGCGATTGGGGTACATGCACAAAGGCATGTACATCGTACATGCTCCTCAATCAGTAGATGTCTACCGATTGGGGGGCCTAATTCATCGGTAGTGAATTGGGTGACTGAATCAGTAGCTATCAGCTGAATATATGAATCATCTAATCAGTAGATGTCTACCAATTGAGTCAGCTAATCCATCGGTAGAACACTACCGATGGATTAGCCGACGATTTGCAGCGTAGATCATTTCCTTTATCGAGACCAAAGTTAGAGGACCCAGAGGTAGCTGAGTCCCAAGACATGAACAAGCTTACTTGTTACCTACACCCGGTCACTTCTTGTTCGATGCTGTACTCTTGGATCTGTTGTACAGAGAGTCGAGTGTAGAGAGGTGTAAATATATATGTTATATCTTCTGCCATAATAGTTCATGTGTAATGTATAACTACTTGTTTCTAGAAACTCTTATACTGACATTTTATACCCATGGCTTGTTGTTTATCGTGATGATAGGGAGAGTTTCCCCCATGTGTTACTCCATGCGTTAGAGGTTTAAATTGTATATTACTTTGTTAATATATTATAGATGGTATTAGAAGCTCTATGTATGCGGAGGTTTCCTTGAGGATAGCAGCAGGAGGGTCGTCTGTTAAACAAAGGACTTAGTGAAAAAATTAATAAATAAATCTCATACACAGTTCCCAAAGCGGGTCTGGGGATCGGATGTGACAAAACCTCTCAAACAGAACAAACTGTGATAAAACCTCTGAAACAAACTGTTTAGTATATATATATATAGACGAATTTTCCAAAGAGAACTAGTTCTCAAACTCTTGTAGAGAGAACCAACATCCGGACCGTCGGATCCTATCGGACGGTCACGATCTATGGAGCGGGACTTAACACCCCCCTCCCTTTATCCATTCGCGATCGCGACTCTCTCGTGCCCTGGACATCGGCACCGCCGCCGACCAGCCTCTGGCGCCCCGGCCTCCCTCGCCCCGTCCACACTCGACCTCGACCTTCTTCCCATTGCGCCACACCCCGTCCCCCCTTCTTTGCCATCGTGCCGCCACGCCCCGTCCTCCCTTCTTCGCCATCGCGCCGCCCCATCGCAACGCTCTCCACCCTAGAGCGTTGATTAGTAGCTTGATTGGTAGTTTTCAGATGTAAAATTAGGATATCCTTTTCAACCAAGCTTTTTGGCTCATTAGTAGTCCGCAATGAGAGGAATTACTAATACTTCATGTCTGATTCATCCATAGTTCTTCATGGGTGGAAATCTAGTTTTCTGTCTTCCTTTTTCTTATACAAGATCCTGTACTAGCTGGGCTAGCCAGATAAATCTGAATTGGAAATGGAAGGTCAATTTTGTATGCTCTGTATGAAAAATAAATGCCAATCACTGTCCAAAGGTTTTCGCACACAATTTTCATACTAATATGTTTCCTTACAGTGGCTGGCTTGGAAAATGTCCTTTTTTTCTTTTGATAAACTTGGTGGGTATTTTGGTCTCTAATAGCTGGATGGATTGCCGAGGAATAAAACACAAATAACACTGGATTAGACTCCTCAAGATACAAGAATTAGCTAAGTGCTGAACAATTCCTTAAAAAATTGTTGTTTGGCAGCTGTTGAGATACAAATCATTTTCTACCTTTGAAATTGGTTGCAAACTTTTCCCTGTTCTTTGATGTTATAATCAAGTAGGTCTTTTTGTGCACTCAGGGAGTTCATAGATACTTCCGTACATGCTATAAGTTTGTTGCTTCATTCCTTACTGTAGATATTAGTCATTATGATGTGATTCAACAATTTTTTTTTCGTCTTCTTATATGATGATTATGTGGTCCAAATCAGGTACAGGTCTTTAAACGCAGGAAGGTTCCCCACAACTTCCCATACTCGGCGACATACTGGTGCTTCCTTTTATGTTGTAAGACAAATTATCCAGGAATTGGTGTACAGACATAAAGCATCTCCTCCAAACAAGATAAAGGAAATTCAATTAAAGAAAGTTGAAGAAGTTATGTACACAAGTTCTGGAGCTATTGAAGAACCTGCATCATTTGAAGCACACAAAATGACAAGTGCTGCAGCAACAAGAAGCTACAGTCCTGATAAGGATTTGGATGTGAGCCGTAAACAAATAACAATTGACACATGTAGTGTACATCTGGATGTGAGCCCTAAACAAATATCCACTATTACTGTTGTCGTTTTTTGAAAGGGAAACATATCCCACAAATATGAATCAGTGATCGTGATCTTTGTAATTTAATCAGTGTTGATTACTTTACGTATAACTTTAGTATGATTGTTAATGAATTAAGATTTCAATATCCCCTGTATATAGATTTTTACATTAAGTATGAATTTCAATATCCCCTGTTCATGTGTACAATCCTCTTTTTTTTTAGCAATGTGCTTTATACTCTCTGTTTGTGTACAATTCCTCTTGTGTTCCAAGAATACAACTTACATATGAGAATACAACAACATACATGGAAGAAAGACATACATTCAAGCATTCATGTACTACACTGTTTGACTACAAAACCGAACATTTTAGAGGCCCAAAACTGATGAAAAAACTCATACGGATGTTTGAGTACACTGTTTGACAAAACTGATGACAAAACATTGTTTGAGTACACTGTTTGATTACAAAACTCTTATAAACCATAGCGAATGCTGCCTATGTGCCAAAAGAATCCCACAGGTGCTGCAGGTAATCAACATATGAAAGATCTCCCGGAAGCAGATGCACATCATGCTTGCACTGGCCTATGTGGTCTGGAGTTAATTGTGTCCAGCCTATCTGACCAAGATCAACAACTCCAGTGAATGTTACTAGGAAATCATGCTTGCACTGGCCTATGTGGAATGTGATTTGCTTTCTCCTACAAATGACGATGTGTATTCTCCAGGATCAGTGCCATATTTAACCACAGAGGTTGAAAATTTGTCACGCCCCGACCCGCGAAGGCCCAACCGGGCCGGACGACGCGAACCGGAACCTAACTAATTACGAAATAATTTTGGCGAGGGGTTCCCTCTAACCTAATAGTCTCCCTAACAATTCATCAAACACCCTCAATCAACATAATCAGCAACCTCAAAAGATATAATATAATATTCAAATCCTCAAAAGGGTTTACATTTATATAATATACTCCAGTAGGAGACTAGCTAAACAGAAAGGGTGTAGATGACGATCACCGTTCCTCAAGCACCGCCAGACGCCGCCGCGCCACCAAACACCTGCCCGGTAGGGGCCACTGAAGAAGAGCTAACGCCTGCACCTGCAAAACACAGCCCGGTAGGAGTGAGTACTAAGCTCAGTAGGGTTCTACACTACGACACACAGAAATGAGAGAACTCAACAATGTCGCCCCCAAGCAAGGTTTGGGTGTACACAGGGGTCCCATAACCCCACCGCGTGTCCCTGAGGTCCACGATCACGATCTTCCAGAACAACTGGTCACATGATGGGTCACGCTCAGTAAGCAGGAAACCAACACTGCTGACTCACAAGCAGGAAACCGACACTACTGGCAGGAAATGGCATTGCTGTGTTGGCACACCCTCTACTCAAGAGTCGTTATAACCGGACACCGGCTACACCTTAGAACCCGGCTCAAGGCCGACACGACCTCTAAATCATTGATTAACATGTATTCAAGTCATCTAAGCCTATCATCGAATACTGTAATCCAACCTGGACCTTGCTACCCGCCACGGTCCTAGAGCTAAATCCGAGCTACTCGAAAGCCTCGGATCGATGATCAACCCATCGCCCACACCCTATCTTTATGCATCTAATGCACAACAGAATGCATGCTATGATCATACGCAGGTAAGAGCTAAGCATGCAATAGTATGAGAAAATAACACACAAGTCCAACTGGATCGCTGCTTCGATACTACCGACCGCTACCAGCCAATCCGCAGCGGGTCCCGGCATTACAATGGTACCGCGGCCGTCAACCGCGGACCCCTGCAACGGGAAGCAACCCCTAAAACTCAGATGAACATATAATATAATATTATATGTTTCAAACATATAATATTATTTAAAATCACTAAGATTCTCTAATTAGAGGCTAAGCGACCTCATCGATCCGACATCCAAACGACGTCGGATTCGAGATCCAACTTAGAAAGTCGCAGATAAACATGCTGGGATCAACATATCAAAAACTGGGAAACATCCGACGGCTCGATTGCCCAGAAAAGACTAATCAAAACCTTTAATCACACTAATTACCTCTAATTGCTGCAACCCAGCCCATCCGTAGGAAATTCATAACAATTCATAGAAAACTCCAAAAATTATGAAACCAGTTGGGTCTGAGAGTAGACTCAAAGGTCTACAACTCTCATGTTCATCATAAATCAAGATCATGCATATACAGACCGAAAAACACGCCATAAACCGGCTGTTTTTCAAGAACAGAGAAACCGAAAAAATCCGAGTTTAAACATGCTAAATACCTACTAAAATCTCAATCAAATCTTATGAAACTTAAAACAATAATTAAGCTAAGCAAGAGGCATACAGAAATACTAAGAACACCTAGATCTACCTGTTAGATTAAGAGAAAACCCCTAAACTAACTCAAGTAGGTAGAAACCTACCGGAAACACAAACCTCGGCTGAATCCCCGTTGTACGAGTATCAAACGGGATTGAATCTAAGTCAAGGATCTTCCTCTCGCTGCCATGAATCCAACGAGCCCTCAAGCACTCAAAATGATGGCCGGAGGAGGGAGAACGGAGGGGGAGAAGGTGGCTGCCGGAAACAGGAAAAACATGGCCGTGGGAAAAAGAAGGAAGAAGGAGATGGAAGAAGAAGGAAGAAGGACAAGGAAGAAGAAGGACAAGAGGAAGAAGAAGAAGGAAAAGGCAGGGAAGGGGAAGAAGAAAAGGATAAGGGAAAGGAGAGAAGAAAACGTCTTCTCTCCCTCTGACAGAGGAGACCGACGACCAACAGCGATCGTCCTCTAAGAATTCCACCACCACGACTTTCTGGCACAGGAAGATCAATCTCCTTAGTAAGGAAGATTGATCTCCTTCATCCAGAAACTCAAACTTGGGCTAAAACACAAGCCCAATCTTGGATCTTTCGATCCCGGGTCAACCTAACCGTTCTAATCAAACACTAACACAAACGTAGTCACTGTGTGCACACGCGGGTGGGAAACTAACCAATAAGGGGCAATTTACTACATTGCCGTTACGGTCTACAACGAGCCACATGCCCGACCTAGGTGGTCGACCCAGGAGTAGAGGGACTGGTCCTCACAAAATCCATCATCAGTGATCCATGTGATTCTCATGTGTTTCTCTCCAGCCAAAGAAATGTGAACCTGCAAAAAAGTGAAGTGTTCTTTTATGATTGGAAACCATCAAACCATATAGCAGTTTGGCATCGATAAAACTATGCCAAATCCATGCAATAGCAAAAAGGAGTGTCTCAACATTTCCAAGAAAACTAACACATGAAAACAGTAAGCATTGGATCGAAGCAAGATTTCTTTGCAGCAAATCCAAAAAATTTCAGTAAAATTAAATAAGAGCTCAATTAGCTGCTACAATCTTAGTTCCACAAAGATGGAGCATGGTTGGGAATGGAAGAGAGATAAAATGAAGAACCATCCAATGATCCAAAAAACATGCAAAGTCTTTATACACACATATATATATATAGCATGTAGACTCAATAGAAAACCAAGAAATTATATGCAACACAAAGATAAAAAATGGCAGAGCAGTGCCAAATTATATGCATTGTGTTTTGTGAAAAGCCTTTTAGGCCAATATTGATTTAGCCATATTCATGGAAGAGTACATGTAACAATACACAAAAATATATAAAAATACAAATTCTAATCAATATTGCCGACGCGCTTGGTGCCCACGGCTCGAACCAAGTCAGTGAGAAATTCTGCTCCCGACGCGCTTGGTGTTGAACCTGTTACTTCATACCACAAATGAACACGTGTCATATAATGAGCGGTCCATCCTTTAGCTTCGTACGATGAATGTTGCCACCACCACGTTGAAATGGGTGGTACAGGATAATGAGGGTGTAAGAAAACTTGCACGTAGTGATTGCCGACATGGGGAATAGCTATTTCTTGACGCTCTTGGTTTGGAACTGGAGGAGTCCTTCATGACAAGTGACCAAAACAACTCCCATCATTCTCACCAAATGTATGTATTATAAGATTGTACCTTGATGCGATGACAATGCCCAAAAGCATAGAGTCCATCTAATACATCTCTGGTGCCCATGGCTCGAACCAATTCTGTCAGAATAATAGATTAGCTGCCAAATTCTGATTTAAATAAAGCTGATCATATAGATTCTTATTTTGTTGAATCTCTTCCATAAGCTCAAATCGTACTTGAGACCAACCTTTTTCACCATACCTAAATAGTGCGACTATCTCCCTGAATCAACAATGATCGTTAGATTGAACGTCAATAGTGTGGGAAATATAAAGCTGCAAAGACAGGTAATTTTTCAATGTAGGTATCACGGATGGGTGGAACTGGAGAGTGATCATGGGTCGTTTGAGTATTGTGAACCCCCGACCCCCTCCCATATCTCCCTCTCCCTCGAGACGTTGCAGTCGGTTGAGTGACCCTAGATCTTGAAGTGGGTGCATCTGCAAAAGAAGGTATGCGACGTCTACTTTGCTCATCTCTGTCTGTAGGTCAACCTATATGTTCCGTGTTCTATGAAGGGGCTTGAATTGTACCTTGAGATGGATCCGCCATATCGAAAAATCTATCTATCATATACTCTCGCATATGTGGATCCATCCCATCTAATATCTCAACAATGTGGGATGCCATGTTGGGTCGTACTCTCTCGTTATTAAACCCATATACGTGCATAGACAACCTCCTCCAATGAGTATCGATACTATGTAGTGGAATTGGAATGGAAAACTAATGGTAATGTGCAGATTGTGCTCACTTGGCAATATGTATACTATTTTGATTGAGCAGTTGCATCTGCCGCCTAGCTAGTGAGATGCTTCCTTAGTGCATTTTAACTGACCCGAAATGAACTCCATTGTCTCTAATGAAATCCAACACTTTACTTGATGATAAGACGTGAAAAGTGCACAAATCACCCCTTCAATTTGGCCTTGTTAGACTCCGAGCAATGCCTTACTGATTACCATTACCCCATTACAGGTACAAGAGCCCTCAAAGAGGATTAGATCAAGTTTGGAGCTAAAACGAATGCATTTGGGCAAGTTCAGTACAACGAAAATCGATCTTCTAATGAAGAAGATTGATCCTTTAAAGACATCAAGAAGAAATCCAGGCTGAACAACAAAGATCGATCTTCCCATCAGGAGAAGATCGATCATCTACATGCATTTTCTGGGACAGAGCGCAAGTTTTCAAAGGATCAATCTTCCTCTAGGTCATGATCGATCTTTCACGTGCAAAAGAGATGACAGAGCGCAACAATTCCAAGGATCGATCTTCGTCTACTAAAAGATCGATCACCTTATGGAGCTGAAGAGCACGGGAAGCACAGAAGATCGGTCTTCACATCATAGGGAGATCGATCTTCATCAGGACGCAACCACCAGTCAAGAACACAGATCGATCTTCATCTATAGGAAGATCGATCTTCCACGAGACCAGCAAGCACATGGAAGAGAAAGATTAATCTTTTACCCTATAAAGATTGATCTTTATGTGCCAGTTGAGCAAAATCAACGGCCCAGATCTAATCCGAGTAGGGGATGCTTGTAGGCTATAAATAGGTCCCTTTGGGGGAATTTTGGGGATCTTTTCTTGGACTTTTTCCCAGCCTTTCCTCTTTTAAACTTTTCTTACCCAAGTTAGAATAAGACCTTTTTGGAGGAGATCCATGGAAGGAGAGCATCATCAACCTCCCTCCATGGATCAAACCCCCAAGATGAGTCACTAAACTCTTAGCTTAGGGATGCTTATGATGTAATAAGGGTTTCTTTTAAGAAATCCTAGGATTTAGGGCTTGTGCTACTCTATTGAATGGTTGTATGGATTGGATTTAATTTCTATATGAATTTGGTGATGTTTTCATTCTTGGATGCTTGGATTGCCCTATTGTGCCCTAGATCTAGGTCTCTTGTATGCTAGGGCTTGGATGGAACCTCTCGTGAGAGGGATTCATGCTAGAACCATGGATTCTCTCACGACGAAGGATTCTAATTCAAGATTGGACTAGATTGTGGTGCTAGAACCACCACCAATCTATTCCAAACCCTCCACCCATCCTATCATTGTGATTTTGGCCAACGAGGTGCTAGAACCACCTCGCTATCACACCTAGATCCATACCACGTTAGCTCTCTTGCGACGAATCCATCCTAATTAGAGGATTTGTTAGCGGCGATCGCAACTCATCATTCGATAGCCGATCATTAGATGTTAGCTCTTGCCGACGAGGGATCTTAACCCGATCCTCGTCGAGCGATAGGTGGAACTAGCCATTTGCCTATCGACATTTGGATTTAACCATTCAATTTGAGGAGGCATGCCCTTGTCTTAGGAAGAACTATTAGAACCCTTGTTATTGATTAAGAATCCCTCGGCCTTTCTTCATATTTTATCACCCTTTTGCATTAATTTTGGTATAATCTAGTTAAAAACCCAAATCAAAATCTTTTCTTCCAACTTCTTGGTAGATGACCATGCTTAGTATTCCGCTTCAATCCTAGTTTCTTCCCAGTGGATTGACTTGGACTCACCACTAGCCACCCTAAAAGGTAGTTAGTTAGTAGTTTGATTATAAATTTCTAATTTTGATCGGGCGCGTTAAGCCACGACACTTTCCACGTCTCATCACTTGACGGAAAATGTCATCATGTAAATGTTGATGGCGTGGAATGTTGAGAGATCTCTCAAACGACTTCTTAATATCCCTGAACTGAATTCTTAACATCTTGTGTATTTTTTCAAAAGATGTTTGCAAGCATGACATGGTATCTCCCAAATATAACTTCAGCCTCGCATGTGCAGACTTCGCCCTGTAATAAAAAAATACATTGTGTTTTAATAATGAATATAATTGAAATAGTATAACAATGAACATAGTTGAAATAGTAAAGCTATAAAGTGGTTATACCTTTGACTCGAATTGCATCTGAGGTGCATACATGTATCAACTGGGAAGACCACTGTGTCGATGAATTAATGAGCGAGTGTCATTATGTATGAAAGCGTTTCCACTCCAGACCAAGCATAGGGGCGCATTTCGTCATTACGCACTGATTTATGTGCAAAATACAAAGGATGTGATGTGCCATGGGAAAACATGTTTCAATGGCATTAATAAGCGCCAAATCATGATCTAAAACAAATACCAGTGGCAATGATGGCCCCTTTTCAACCATCCACTTCTTTAAGGTACCTAATGCTCATGTCAATTGGTCTAACCTCTCATTACTAAGATATGCGAGCATAAACGAGTAAGTTCGCATTGTGGATGTGATATCCACAACCTCCAATAGTGGTATTTGATACTCATCGGTATTGTATGTGGCATCAATGATCAACACGAACGGAAAGTTGATAGACATCTCTAGGCTTTTTGGATGAACCCAAAGAATATCTATGATTTCGTTGGTGTCTGGATTTGTACGGTAATTATGGAGGTATTCTTTCTTAATTAATTGCTCCAAGACATACTTAACATAATTTACCGCCTCGTTTGGCGGATTTGTTTGTGAAAATGGCATTGTAAATGCATTTGATCCCCATATTGTTTGACGGGTCTCTTTCCTTCAAAATACTAAAAGTTTCATGAGATGTGGTGTCGTTGGTCATGTCGAGCATAGATTCTTTCTCCATTGGTTTTAACCTACACATGTACTGATGGCTATTAATATATTACGTTGATTGATGGTTATGGAAACCACGAACAACCCTTAAACTCACATCACAATATCTGGAGGTAATGGTATACCTCACAAATCAAGTGGGCATTCACATTTTTTAGTCCCAATATTTTTTAGTCCCAACAACCAGATTTGGTGGCGGTTTGTACTTTCCTATTCTTTCACACATAAGATGGCACTTTGGCAGCTTGCTTGTCGCGCCCCGACCCGCGTAGGCCCAACCGGGCCGGGCGACGCGAACCGGAACCTAACCTACTGCGGAAATTTTGGCGAGGTTTCCCTCTAATCGTAGTGGTTACCCTAATGATCACAACCATCCTGTGTTATACAACAATTATAAAGCTCAACACACAAGGCTGGAATAAAGTACAAATCCTCAAACAGGGAATGTTATACAAAATCGCTCCCGCAAGAGACTATCTAACCAAAGATGTACACAGACAGATCACAGCTCCTCAAGCTCCGCCAGACGCCGCCACGACACTGAACACCTGCCCGGTAGGGGCGACCGAAGAAGAGCTAGCGCCAGCACCTGCAAAAACGCAGCCCGGGTAGGAGTGAGCACTAAGCTCAGCAGGGACACTACACTACGACACTCACAAGGAAGGGAACACAACAGTATCGCCCCCAAGCTAAGCCTAGGTATATCACAGGGGTCCCATAACCCCACCGGATACCCCTGAGTGCCCCAGTCGTGGTCTTCCAGCGAACTGGTCACACACTGGA
This sequence comes from Narthecium ossifragum, assembly GCA_963920575.1. Classification (NCBI taxonomy): domain Eukaryota; kingdom Viridiplantae; phylum Streptophyta; class Magnoliopsida; order Dioscoreales; family Nartheciaceae; genus Narthecium; species Narthecium ossifragum. Next base: position 9,018,775 of record OY986971.1, on the reverse strand, counting down.
TCACACTCAGTCAGACAGGAAACGGCACTGCCAACTCATGACAAGATCTTGGGCACTGTCGGCGGGTAGCACCGCTGGGTAGTCACACCTGCCACCCAAGAGTTCTATAAGGATTGGGTACCGGCTACACCAGGACTTGGCTCGAGGCCGACACGACCTCTAAACATCAAACACAAATGTATTCAAGTCCAACTAACCCTATCATCGAAAAGACTGAATACTACAAATCGAGTCCTGGACCAAGCTACCTGCACGGTCCTAAGAGATAGATCCGGGCTACCCGGAAGCCCCGGATCGGCAACGCCCTAAACAGATGCAACTAGTGCACAACACAATGCATGCTATGAACATGCGCAGAAATAGATACATGTAAGCATGCAGCAGGATGTGATGATATAAAAACAAGGTCTAGGCGCGGCAAACTGCCGGCCCGGGGTGGTGAGCAATAATTTAAGGTCTAGGGACTGCTGCAGTGGTACCACCACCAACTGCCAGCAGTCCACCACAACACCTGCACCGGGAAACAACCCCGCAAACAACAACTACAATATAGCAGGTGAAAGCCCTCGGCGCACGCCGGCATGCAAGGCTATGGAAAGCTGTAGGGCTACCCGCCCATTTATTTTACACAATCCCAGGAGTCATCACTCCCCTGGTTCACCACTGCCCTATTATAGGGCTAACATGCTTAATCGTATATACAAGGTATAAAGCGATAAATAAAACCGGCATACCAAGCCCCGCGGGCAAAAGCCATGAAAAACCCTCTCTGCTACTAAAGGATCGATCCTTACCAAGGGAAGGATCGATCATTTATGTAACAGTGAGCTTCCCTCACTGTCGAGGCAAGGAAGATCGATCCTTCCTCCCAGGAAGATCGATCTTTCTTGAGACAGAGGGCACCCTTCGCGTCGCACCAAAAATGATCGATCCTTCCTCCCAGGAAGATCGATCTTCTTCGCGACGAAGGGTAACCATGCCACCCAAGAACCAGGATCGATCTTTTACAAACAAAAGATCGATCCTTCATCGTGCGGGGCATGACCAACCAGAAGGATCGATCCTTCCTCAAGAAGGATCAATCCCGATGGGTTCTCCGGCGTGCTTTCGGCGAGGAATACCGCTGGAAGACACATCCAATTACGACGAAACTCTGGGATCTGGTAGATCTAGATCCCACGAGTTCAAAACCGGTAAAATCATTGAAAACCAACAGCTATATAAACAGATCTAAGCAAAAGAAGACAAAACAAACCGGAAAACTCAAAACCCCGAAGAGAGATGTCGGTAGGATCCCTACCGGAGTAAGAGCAGCTTAGATCCAAGCATCTAGGCCTTGGATCGTCCTCAGAAGCCTTCAAAAATCGCGAGATCTGAGCTCAAATCGCCGGATTTAAAAAGGGATTCAAGGAAGAAAGTCTCGTCTGCTTTATAGGCAAACGAACCGACTTATGAAGGATCGATCTTTCCCCAAGGGAGGATCGATCACTTCATGACGATCACACTTGACTTTCTGGCACAAGAGGATCGATCTCTTAGTTAGAGAGGATCGATCCTTTTTGTGCTGAAAGCTAAACTTAGGCAAGAATTCAAGCCTAAGTCCGGATCTTTCGATCCCGGGTTCCACTAACCATTCTAAGCAAACATTACCACAAACATGGTCAGTGTGTGTACAAGCGCGAGTGTGGAACTAGCCGACAAGGTGCAATTTACCAAATTGCCCTTGCGGTCCACAGCGAGCCACAGGAGGGGAGGGACGGGTCCTCACATTGCTGCTTTTTAATTTAGCAGAATTTTTAATAACCTCTACAATACCATTCTGCAGACCAACTATCTTCACCCAATTTATCATATATTCTCTAGTTTCAAATATCTATATAAAAAATATAATGAAGATGTATAAGTGCAACATTATAGAATCTTAACATAAAACAACGATAATAACTAACCTGATCTGTGGTAAATTCGGTTGTATAATCACGACTGTTGATGGAGATGCTCTCCCCACAAAGAACATCACTCTCAAATTAACAATTATCTAAAAATGAACCGAAGTAGTCATCCATAATGTTCTTCTATGAAATACGAAAAGTGATGGCTAAGAAGAGAACTTTGTTTTAGGAAGAGAGAATGAGAGGCTGAGAGGGAGAGAGCATGGGAGCGAGGTGTGACTGAAGAGTGACTGAAAATGAAGTGTGAGAGGAGGATTTAAAGGGAGGGGTGTCGGGATGGGGGGGTAAATTAAAAGGAAGGAAATTTTAAATTTTGAAAATTTTACTATTTGAAATTTTAAAATTTTTACAATTTGAAATTTTAATTTTTAAATGTCAATGACTTGAAATTTTAAAATTAAACAAAACTAAAAAAAAGAGAAAACAAACATACAGAAGGGTATACGTATAACAATACAAATATAGGGGGATTGGTCATTTAGTCCGCTATGACATCACAACTTGTCATTTGGTCCCCTATACAAGATCATACGTTTTTTAGTACCACTTTAGGAAAAAAGACCATATTACGCTTATCTGTATTTATATATATATCCAGCCCCCCCCACCCCCCACCCCCCCCCCCCCCCCAACCCGTCGGGGTCCCCGTTCTGCGCCTCCCCCCCACCAGGTGTCCCCGTCATGCGCTGCGCGTCGCCCCCCCGGCGTCCTCGTCCCGCGCCCCGCACCCAGATCCCGAGGTCGCCTCCTCCGTCCCGTCGCCGGTTGTCGATGATCTTGTCGCTGGATCCCGCCTCCAGATCTCGTCCATATCCGCCGCCACCATCCCACCCCCAACGCCGGTCCGAAGCTCCAAAGCTCCCCGTCCAGACACCGGTCCAAATCCCACCCCCGTCTCTTTCTCGTCCCGATCTCATCGCCAACATCGATCCAGATCTAGATCCACCGCCCCCATCTCCGGATCCGTCGTCGGGATCCGCCCCTTCGATGCCCTCCCATCCCCCGGCCTCCTCTTCTTCGCGATGCCATCCGATCCAGTCAGTTTCCACGCAAGGTCGTTGCCAAGCCCATCGCCAAGCACGTCGCTGATCCCGACTATCACTCGTCGCCAAGCCCAAAGCCATCATCGAGCCCGATGTCGTCGCCAACCATCACTCGTCGCCAAGCCCAACGCCATCATCGAGCCCGATGTCGTCGCCAACCCCGCACCCAAATCCCCGTCGCGAAGAGGAGCCGGTCATTCTGGGACGACGTGCTGTCGCATTTGTTTTCTTTTTTTTTCAAAAGTAATTTGACCAAATGGATTTTTTTTTTTAAAAAATAAATAGTGTCTCCTTCTGTTAGTAAATTTTCACTGATTTAATGCGAAAATGACCTTGTAGTAACTTTTCATTTCCGAAAATTAATTACAAAACAATTGACATATGATGAAAAGTAAGTACCAATTTGTTACAATTTTAAAAAAAGTGACTACCAACAACAATTGACATAGAAGGTAACTAGCAATTTGTTACCAAATTTCAAAAAGTAACTACAAAAAAAAAATTGGTACACAATGTATTGTAACTATCTATTTTTGTAAAAATATTAAAACAATATGGTAGTTACTTTTAAATTTTGATACACAATGGAAAGTGACTACCAATTTGTGCAAAAATCAGTTAAAAAAATGTTAGTGGTTACTTTTTAATATTGTAAAATTATGGTAGTTACTTTTCATTTTGTAGTTAAAATATTGGAAAATATTGCGAAAAATATTTGCAGTTACGTTTCAATTTTGTAGTTACTTTTCATTTTTTTGTAGTTACTTTCCAGTTTTTTTTTTCAATTTTATAGTTACGTTCCATTTTTTTCAATTTTTGTGGAGGAATATCACTTTTTAAATATTTGTAGTAACTTTTCACTTTGTAGTTAAAATATTACAAAATATTCTATAAAATATTTGTAGTTACATTTCAATTTTGGTAGTTACTTTCCATTTTTTTGGTAGTTACTTTCCAATTTTTTGGTAATTACTTTCTAGTTTTTTTGTACTAACTTTTCGACGGGAATACGAACAGTCACTAGGAATATGAATAATCAATGGGAAGGGAATATAGGATGGGGATGTTAAAAGGTTATTTTAGTAATTAAAAAAAGCTGTCAAAAAAGGGACTAAATGACTTAAAAATCTCCTAAGTGCACTAAACGACAAAAAAGATCTCCCAAAGGGACTAAATGAGAATTATTGGTAAAATATATGGGGGAAAGGGGGCTGTCCGGGTTGGGTTGGGGGGGGGGGGGGGGGGTTGGGAGGGCCGAGAAGCAATTTGCATTTCAGGAACTCCAAGGCACACCCGCATCAACAGCTCATTAGCACACTTAATCACATATACAAACCACTAATAAAGTACTTTTCCACTAACACCCGCCTACATATATATGAAACCATGCATGTTTCCTTACGAACGTTACGTATCATGCACTTACAACGATCCCCCAGCGTTGGTGTCGGATCTATATGAGCATGTTGCGTTCCAAGTCTTCGTCGATGACATGGTTAGGTCGAGGCAAGTCTCCGTCGATGACATGGTTAGATCGAGGACCCGCAGTGCCTCGGTGAGCCCCTGCTGGCTTATGAGGCCGTCTTGGTTCTTTTCCACCCGGTTGAGCAGCTCTTGCATCTGCTTTGCTGCAGTGAAGCATCTCCTGCTAGACGCCTGTCCAGGAGCTTAGCTTATGGCCAAGTTGAAGTAGTCCCATCCTGGTTCCTTTGAGTCTCAGTGATGGCATGTAGATATGTGTTTGGTTCATATAGAAGTTGTTAGAATCAATAGATAATTAGCAATAACCCTAGTTTATTGATAAACTAGTGAATGTCCGTGCCTACGACACGGATATTTAGGATTTCTTTCAGAAAATTTCACCAAAATCTCCCATGTACCAAGAGCTAAATTAGACAATTCTACAACATTCCTCAGATATAAAAATTAAATCACAATATAAAAGGGGCGAACATTGTCCACGGGGCAAACCTTGTCCCCACAAACTACACAAACCATAACTTGCTTAAATACAACATTATCCCCACAAACCACAACTTCAAAGGAAAAAAATATAGAGATTCTGATTTCACAATAATCCAACTGTATGCATGTCCAACTCTCCATAACTCTACGGATGATATGGAACGACATCTCTGTTATCAATTTCGTGTCCCCTCCGGATATGAACACGTTTGTCATCACGACGACGATAGATAGGATATCCATCTTGATCCATAGTAGTTGTCTCCACAAATCCTCGAGGGTAACGCTTGGTGCATTTACCGTTTTCCATACATGCTGCTTGAGGAATTCGAACACCACATGGTCCATGTACAATACAACACTTTATGGTTTCAAATAGTGTAGGATCATCATCTGGGTTTGGAAATTCTGCACATACTATTTGGTCGACCTGAACACATGTTCGAATTTTGTCTGGGCCTTGAAGGAAAAAAAGTGCATGCATATGTGGTAGCCCCCTTTTCTGAAATTCAATTGTAAACACATGTGCAACTTTTTTGCCAAACACATGTTTACTCTTAATTTCATCCATTAATCTCCTTCTCTTCAACTCAAAAACACGTGCGTCTAAATCAGGACGATCGGTAGTTTTTTGACGAGGAAACAAAGCTGAAGTAATTTCAGACCAATTAGGATTTGTTGTCATTGTGAGAAAAATATCTGGATGGTGATTGTATCGTGTAATAGCCATTGAATCCTGAAAGATTTCAAACATTTGTTGCACTGCCAGAGAATGAAGACGGTAAAATCATTCATTGCCCAACTTGGTTAGTTCCATGCCCATCCAGACCAACATATGACAGACTATAGTACAGTTCAGAATGAAGTTTCCCTTGATGAAGTCTACAGTAATTCAACCTATTTTGCTCAGTTGAAGACCAAGCATCCACTATAAACTCTTGAAATAGTTTTCCTGCTTGTAAAATAGTTGAATACTCTGTGTGACGCTGAAACAAACGATAACTATAAAACTCCATCTGTGTAAGTCTATCATTTGTATGTCGATTATTTAGCATGTCCCACTGTTTCAACCCTTGTTCCCAACTGAGCTCACCATAAGGGAACAATAAAACATAATGTAATGGCAAATAAGCTAGGTGACACTCACTAATTTTCATCAACTGATTATTCCCTCTGAGACGTATGATAATATCCCTCATGCCATCGACCACAAATCCGTCACCTGGTAATATTATCGCAATCTCATCGACCGTTGGTAGATTATATCGCCGCCGATCAGTCACTTGATTGTAATGAAGATAAGCATGTAAATTCTGTCCTGCCAATTCTGATTGATTCAAAATTTCATATGCCAAAATAAATTTCTTTGAAAAAATATTCGATTGCACCAGACAATCTTGAATTATTTTAAGAACATCCCTTCTCAAATGAGGATTTCTGCGATTGTGAACATCTAACGTAGAATCATGGTCATAAATGTAAAGTTGAGAGTACATTGCTTCACACCCTAGTTCTGGTATCAATGATCCTGTTTGATGGCGCAATTCATCATGGATAATGAATGTTGTAGGACCTCTTCTAGTAAATACTCTTGAATCAAAAGTAGCACCCAGACTCGTAAAAGTATTAGACGCATTGTACTCTCGAGTGTAGCGACGAAAGGATTTTGACCGATCATCATTTCCGTCGTATAAAACCTTAAGTACTGGAGGCAGTGTAAGAAGCAATGGTAACCGAATCTTTCCTTGAGAACAGCAAGTTCCAAAAAAAGGACTCACTAAAGATGACATTGTCAGTTTTTCATCCATCGAATGTAAAGCTGAACAATACGGACATATAACATCCATCCGACCAAGAAAATGTTGTCCAAGATCTATGTGTGCCCGAGAATAAACCTCTGCATTCAGAGCTACAACTTCTGATTCATCATCATCTGGTTCAATCACTTGTTCTATTTCGGTTGGCCTACAAATATAAAATTTCTTTTCATCAGTAAAAGACTACATGAATTTTTTTTTATCATAAATTAATAATAAATTACCGATTATTTTTTGCAGATAAAGATTCGACTTGCACCTTTATGCATTCGTTTGGATTTGAAGGATCCATCATCACCGGAGTTATTCCATGCATAGAATAATCCACTTGATTAGGTGTTTGTGGAATGCCAGTGGACGATGCCTCAGAGGCTCGGACATCAATTACTTGCTAGTGCAGGTTCAGAAGATCCAACACATCCTCCTAATTTGCCACATTTTCACCGTACATGTTGTGCTAAATGCCTATTCGAAATACCAGTGGACGAATTCCCCAAGGCTTGTACAACCATTGCTCGCTTTGGCGCAGGTTCAAAAAATCCAAAACATCCTCCTAATTTCTCACGTTCTCACCATGTATGTTGTGCCAGCTTCATTTTGTTGATTTTTTTTCCTGTTCTGGTCGTGCACGTTGAGCTAACGCGGCTTTTGATGGCTTATTATTATTAACCATACAAACATTCGTAATAAATTTAGCTTGCTTTGTAAGCCAAAATATTGTAGTAAAAGACAAAAACCAACATTCGCATGCAAATGAATTACTATGGCAACGATAGTAAGTTGCTCATTATTATCATCAGCCATCTGGGTGGATCTACAAAAGGAAAAGATACAATCGATGATAATAGCCCATGGCACAAAAGCTATTGGCTTTACATGCAATACATATAGAAGTTAAAGCCTTAGTTGTTGGCCAATCATAAAGTTATGCATGTGCCTATGACACAGACGCTCGTGTAATGCAGCATGAAATATTTAAGGTTTCTAAATGAAAATTTCAACAAAACCTCCCCAGTACAAAGAGCTAAATGAGTCAATTCTACAACATTCCTTAAGTACATAAATTAAATCACTATAAAAGGAGCGAACATTGTCCCTGAGGCAAACCTTGTCCCCCACAAACCACACACACAGTTCCAAGATTACAACAGTCCCCACAAACCACAACTTCAAGAAAATAAAAAATACATAGATTTTGATTTCACTTAATACATAAACTTCTCCATAGCTCTCCTCTCGGTATAGGAGAGGTTTTGCCAAAAGTAAATGCCCGTGCCTACGACACGGATATTTAGGATTTCTTTCAAAAAACAGGACAATTGAAAACCCATCCCTAAGCTATTATACTAACATTTAGATGAAACAATAGCCATACATGCATGACAAACAAGCTAAGAAGCAATTCTCTAAATAAATCCACAAAAGTTCAGATCATTTGATGATTTCAGCTAAAATCCAGAAAATACACAAAGCTGATATTACTGTAGTATTTAGAAATAGGTTTGATTAGCCAACAGATCAATCATAAACAGTCTCCATCCCCCTATGCTAAGCTCCAATCAGAATGAAAGAGATATCTTAACTTAATGCTTCAGAAAGAGCAAAAAATTGCTTGAATGAACTCATCTCATACATTTATGGAATGATGTGTCTAAAATCATTTAATGCCTGCAAAAGTAACCATTTTAAAGGCAATTAGAAGCATAGATCGAAGGAACCCACAAAATCAAGTAAAGATTTAACAGCTTCACACAATTGCTACTACAAATCAGTACTTGTAACTTCTGTATCTCTTGCCTGACCAAAAATCAAGACTCAATGTAAAGGCCAAATGACGGTCATCAATGAAGCACCTGCTGATACTTAGACTCCAAATTTATGAGTACTAAAAATATATAAACAGATCTAGGGCTCGAAAGGTTTTTTTTTCTTTTTTTTTGGGTAAAGTACACAAACTTCTTGTCTAGGTGATCATTAGTAATTCAAATTAAGAACTCATGAAATTTCGGAAGTAGACTACAAATATGAAAGAAAAGGGGGAATAGTGTCACCGCAATTAGCATATCAATTAGAAGATGTAGAAAAAATAGATTAGAGAAGGATTCAATCAGCAATTGTTAACTTGCACAGAACTGTAGCAGCTATCTTTAGCTTCGCAACTGGCGGCTAAGCAAACAACACCATGAGAATAGAACTTAAAGACTCACAAAATGAGCAGATCTTTGGAACAGTGTATTAGTGAGAGTAGAATCAAATTAAACCTTGGCAAATAAATGTGGTTGAAAATGATAAGCTTCTTCACCGAGCATATCAAAAGTGGCAGTTAGCTGCAACCAAGATGAAAGCAAAATTATCAGGGAAAGAACATTTAGCATGTTTGACTATGATCAAGAAATCGAACAACATTCATCACACATACGCAAGAGAATTTTAAACTGGTAAAAACTTTAGTTCTTTTCGTCACGAAAAAGAAGAAATGATGTAAGGAAACAAAGCATACAGGGTTGGAGGAGAACTTTGCGCAATGACACCAGTTTCATGCAGGAAAAATCTGACATATACCTTTGGATAGTCGACTGCACTGCTATTCTACTGGGAAAAAGATGAATAAGAGCAATATTAAGTTATATCAGCTAAACATAAGAACAAAGACGGTGGAAAACAAAGTAGAGAGTATTAAAGGTTCTTGTTGAGGTATACCTATTCCTTTCAATGTATCCAAGGAGTGGAGTCCTGAAGGACAAATAGCTCCAATCTTTGGTGCATGGGGCGTGGCCGACGAATGACGGAGCCGGTACAGGGGGCGACGACGGAGCCGGTACAAGGGGCGTGGCCGATGGACGGTGGACGACGGGTGGTAGAGGGGGCGTGGGGGCGTGGTTGACGGAGCTGGTAGAGGGGACGTGGGGGCGTGGTTGACGGAGCTGGTAGAGGAGGCATGGCCGACGGAGTTTGTAGAGCGCGATGAGAGAAGAGAGGGACATGGGAGATGTGAGAGAGAGAGAGAGAGAGAGAGAGAGAGAGAGACCTGTAGGAGAAACAACTCCAATCTGTGGGGCGTGGCCGACGGACGATGGACGAAGGAGCCGGTACAGAGGGCGTGGGGGCATGGGGGCGTGGCCGATGGACAATGGAGCCGGTACAGGGGGTGATGATGGAGCCGGTAGAGCCGGTAGAGCCGGCGTGGCCGATGGACGACGGAGCCGGTGGAGGGGGCATGGCCGACGAATGACGGAGCTGGTAGAGAAGGCGTGGCCAACGGAGTTGGTAGAGGGGGATGAGAGAAGTGAGGGAGATGGGAGATGGGAGATGAGAGAACAGAGAGAGAGAGAGAGAGCACCAGCTGAGAGAGGAGCACCAGATGGGAGATGGCCGACGGCGTGGGGAGGGGACGTGGCCGACTACGGAGCCGGTAGAGCTGGTAGAGGGGGCGTGGGGTGTGGCCGACAGACAACAGAGCGGGTAGAGGTGGTAGAGGGGGCGTGGGGCGTGGCTGACAGACGACAGAGCCGGTAGATGGGGTGTGGGGGTGTGGCCGATGGATGACGGAACCGATAGAGGGGGCGTGGCCAACGGACGACGGAGTCGGTAGAGGGGGCATGGTCGATGGCGACGGGCGTGGCCGACGGAGTCGGTAGAGTGGGATGAGAGAAGAGAGGGAGATGGGAGATGAGAGAAGAGAGAGAGAGAGAGAGAGAGAGACCTGTAGGAGAAACAACTCCAATCTGTGGGGCGTGGGGTGTGGGCGACGGACGACGGAGCCAGTACAGGGGGCGTGGCCGATGCACAACGGAGCCGGTACAGGGGGCAACGATGGACTCGGTAGAGTCGGTAGATCCGGTAGAGGGGGCGTGGCCGATGGACGACGGACGACGGAACCGGTGGAGGGGGCATGGCCGACGGACGACGAAGCTTGTAGAGGAGGCGTGGCCGACGGAGTTGGTAGACGGGGATGAGAGAAGAGAGGGAGATGGGAGATGAGAGAAGAGAGAGAGAGAGATCACCAGATGAGAGAGGAGCACCAGATGGGAGATGGCGGACGGCGTGGGGAGGGGACGTGGTCGACGGAGCCGGTAGAGGGGGCGTAGGGCATGGTCGATGGACGATGGAGCCGGTAGATGGGGCGTGGGGGCGTGGCCGACGGACCCGGTAGAGGGGGCGACGACGGAGCCGATAGAGCCGGTAGAGGAGGCATGGAGCCGGTAGAGGGGGCGACGACGGACGACGGAGCCGGTAGATGGGGCATGGGGGCATGGCCGATGGACGATGGAGCCGGTAGATGGGGTGTGGCCGATGGTGTCGGGCGTGGCCGATGGTGTCGAGCGAGGCCGACGGAGTCGGTAGAGGGGGATGTGAGAAGAGAGGGAGATGGGAGATGAGAGAAGAGAGAGGGAGATGAGGCGGATGGGATGGCTGGTCAGTCACATCCCATCCCGTCTCCCCCCGCTCTCTCTCTCTCTGCCTTCGTTTAAGTGGAGGATGAGCTTTTGGGCCGGAGTAAGGGATGTGAGGTAGTGGGTTTCGATGGGAACTCAAAATTTTGGGTGAGAATCTCAAAGTTGATGATGGAATCTAGACCGTTGGATTTGTTTGGCGATAAATCCTGAGCACCCTTTATGTCTTATAGTTGAGACATTTCAAAAACCGCTCTTCCTTATATAATAGATATATGCAAAAAACCTTCCTTAAGTTTTTTTAAGGTGATTAGCCAATGTGCTTTTTTATTAGGACATGCTTATTTTAAAAAAGGTCGAAAATACCCTTGTTCATCCGTCCTAATCACTGGATCTCCACGCGTGGGGGATGTGGAGGCGGAAGAGGAAGAGCTTGAGCGGTGGCGACGGGGAAGGAGGCGACGTCGCTCCAGAGCTCGATCCAACGGGATGTTGCGGTCGTCGATGGAGTCGTGGTTACATCGGGACAGAGGCGGGGGAGCTGCTGCGACGCCGTGCTCTCCATCGCCTATGAGGCTGAGGCTTGCCTATCTACGGCTGTGTCACCCATATCATCGCCCTCCAATTTCAGGCATGCATATTCTTCGATCTTTCTTTGTGTTGGATTTGGACTATGATTAGAGTCCGAGTTGAGCGCCTATTAGTGGTCCGACCAATATCTAGTTCAACTAGAATATGCATGCAGAGTCATGGTTGGATCATGACTCTTAGGGCCAGTCCTCTATAAATACTGAGTGGGACCTAGGGTTTCTACATACAGAGATATTCTACGACATACACATGTCTTCTTCTGCCTCATCTCTCATATACGTGACAGCTGCGAGTGTTGGAGATCATGTTCTTGTGCTATGGATCAAAGATGCTATTCTATTAATAACATCTACTGTGGGCAAATGAGGAGACGAGGATAAGCATTCTAAGAAGATCCTAGGAGAGAATCAAGGTGCGCTAACCTAAGTCTTCCGCTGCGTGCTTGATATATGGCAACATATCTTACATTGGTATCAGACCTAGTATAGGACGCTTTCCCTGCCTATTCTCGATTGACGTTTGTGCATCGCTTTCTCGCAGTTGGATTGTTTTTTATTCAGTTAAATCCAATAGTGAGCCGGCAGTGACTGTGAATAGAAAGGCAGCGGGTGCACTCTCGTGCCTAGGATGGTAGCGACGGCAACAAGGCCAAGCTACAACGGCTCATGGTGACGTGTGACTCTAGTCGGCGTCGGCGTGTTTCTTGGAGATGTGCAGGCTAGCGAGCGTCGAAAACAACAATGGTGCAGCTGCGCAAGTGAGCGCCGGCGGTGGCATTGTTTGGCTCATAGCGACGGCAAAGAAACTTGCGTTGGCGGTAAGATAGATCTCTAGGACATCACATGCGGTGGCGGTGATGGAGAGTCCACGCTAGTGGCCGAGCAAATGCGGTGGCCAGATCGAACCTGGGGTTAGGGAGTGGATCAACCGAGGCCGTGACCAAGGATGGCGCCGGGGTTGGTGGCATCGCCTAGGACGGTGACAAGGAAGTTGGTGGCTTCCTCAGCAACGGTGACGACGTTGAAGCACTGGTGAGTCTTCTTTGGAGACGAACTGCGGCAACTTCCTGGGCGACGGCGGAGGCGCTGGAGCTTGGGGGGGGGGGCTACTTGTGGTCACGAAAGGGGGAAGGAGGAGATGATGAAGGGAGCTGCTTCTCAGCCCCCCCCCCGCCTTCCTACGCCGCAATCGTTGACTTTTCCTTCTTTTTTTAAGTTTTGTTTCTTTTGTTTTCTCATTAGTTTTGTATTTTTATCTGTTTTCTTTAACAAGCGGCCCATCCTTTACCTTCGCACGATAAATGTTGCCACCACCACGTTGGGGTGGGTGGTACAGGGTAATGAGGGTGTAAGAAAACGTGCACGAAGTGATTGCCAACATGAGCAATAGTTATTTCTCGACGCTGTTGGTTTGGAACTGGAGGAGGCCTTAATGACAAGTGAGTAAAACAACTCCTAACATTCTTGGACTTTTTTCTCAAACATGAACTATATAACCGAAACTTCTTATGGCCGGTCTAATTACCGTATTGGGTCCAAGCAAAGGACCCCCGGACCCTTTCCCTAAGAAATAAAAAATAAAACGGATTAAAAAAAAACAAAACCGATAAAAAATCTAGCTCGGCTCAGCGCTTACTTCAACAGATGTGAAGCATGAGACTCGAGGAGCCAACCTCGCCGGAAACCACTATCCCTCACTCAAGGAGTCCTGGCTAAATCTAGCTCTCCAAAACAATTGTGCTTGAGAGGATTGGATGGAGCCTGAAGAGCTATATATAGACTTTATTGTGGGATTTTGGTGAGTTGGGGGTGATCTTTTATTGGCCGAAAGGATGATTAACCAAAACAGAGGATTCAAGTGCCAAAGGATGATTAACCAAAACAGAGGATTCAAGTGCAGGTGCATACAAACAGCTAGTTACTCGTATACTCTTACAGGCTGTCGGAGACCTTCAGGTACCAGCCGGAGCCTGAGGGAGGCCGGAGGTGGTGTCCGGCCGCGACCGAAGTTCGAAGAAGATGATGGGTTTGAGGTGGTGCTTAGAGGTAGGATGAGATGGCCGGGTTGGAGCTCGCCGGAGATGCAGTGGCTGGCCGGCAAAGGGTGGCTGGCGGTGGGTGTGTGAAGTCACCGTCTCTCTCTCTCTTCTTTTCTCTCTCTCACTCCCGGCTCTCTCTATCTCTCTCATCTTCTACTCTGGTTCTCTCTCTCTTTTCTCAGTCACATGTAAATAACCCATTGGTCAAAAAAGTCTAAAGTAGATAAAAGGAAGTCAAAATTGTCTACTTTTGAAATTTGAAGGTAATAAATGTAATTTACTCCGGGGGTAAAACTGTTTTTTCCCCTGCTAACGTTAACGGCGTTGAGAATATTCCCACTGGATTCCACGGCAACTAACCCGAAAGGTATTTTTGATATTATTTGAACTTTTCAGGGGTATATATGAAAATATGAAGAATGTAGGGATAAATACGTAATTTAAAAATTTTTTGAGGATACATATGTAAAAAACTCAAAAATAAAACTAAATAAAAATTAAATAAAACTGAAAAAGAAAGAATCAAAAGAAACTCATAAAAAAAAGGGGAGGGAAATTAAACAAAACTGAAAGAAAAAAAGAAAAAAAAAGAACAAAAGGGCATAATAGTAAAGGACAAAGGGTAGTGGGCGTGTCAGGGGGTGCGGTGTCAGAGAGAAGGAGAGGGGGTGTAATGATGAGCCGGTTTTGGGTTTGCTTTATCCAAATCAACCCAATCCGACCCTTAAGAGTTCCTTTTATTTACTAGTTTGTCATCAAACCAATCAACACATGTATTTTGCAATTTGCACCCTGTTTTTTTGCTTTTTTTTTAGAACTCATATCTTCCTATATAGAATAAATTCTACAAATTAATATAGTATGTTGTTTTTCTTTTGCTTTGCCCCTGCATGGTAGGATTATTACGAATCAATCCCTGACTGATGGTATGAAATTTAGGATTTTTTTTCCTTTAAAGAAAAGCATGTATTTATATTAGTTAATGCATGTAAAAAGTTAGGAAAGGCTTTATATGCATGTTTCTAATATAACTAAGACATGAGCTACCATCCATAATTGCTTATGGAAAATTGTTTTTTGATCTACATGTCTAGAGATGTTTGGTGATCCCTCGCGAACGTGTCGTTAAAACATTGTAAACTCAATAAAATATGAAATTTATAATCCTTATTCAATCACTAAACTACTAGGTAGAATAGCGGTGAAGTCGGGAGTCGATCCACAGGGAAAACGTTGAAAACTGAAATCAATTCTCGAAACCTTAAAACTAAGGAAAAGAATCAAAGATAGAATAAAGTTATCTAAACTAATAAAGAAAAGAAATAAAAGGTTGATCAATTCGAATCAATAGAATAGTTACTTAGGAATTATTCAATCCGCCCTAGTTTCGTTATCAGTCTTCTCTAGTTATCATCTTGTTCCCTTCTCTCAACATTATGGATCATATGACTAAAAGCTCACATGAATTGCTAAAATAAAGTTAATGTTCCCAACGGTATAACCTATCTTTGTTTGGCATAGATTGTCTTCGGTTCCACGATTACCTTAAATTATACTACATCTAATGACCTTGGTACTACCTATCTTCGAGTAGCATAGCTTATCTGAAAGGCAAACCAATAACATCATGAAAACCATCTCATAAATCTCTACAATAAATCACATAAATCATGTAGGACTGAAAATACGTAAAGGGAACACTGTTCCTTCAACTCTATTAACAATAAAATTGTATTCATGAGATCATGCATCGAGAAGTTTACAAGAATCAAACTAAAGAAAAACCAAAACTACACTAGTGTTTCATGATCTTCCTAAATACAAGAATTAGCAACTCATCTTTTGGATGAAAGCCATCGGATTGGAATAAGAAGCTGTCACCATCCGCATCCTCGCCGACTTCTTTTTCCTTCTCCAAAGATTGTTAAAAAGATGCGAAATTCGACTGGAACAACCCCTTTATATAGTAAAAACTCTTAATCCCGGAATTAGGAGTTATGATTCAACTTAAACTCTAATTTTCCTAAATTCTGTGTTGATGACGTCATCGGCACGATTGATCGGACTCAAATCCGATCCATCGCTCCAGTCGGTCTGACTGGATATTCACTGCCACGCCATTAATTAATTTCAGCCTTTATCAAATTTCAGTTTTGATAGATCCAACTTTACTTCAAAACTGGCGCCATTATATACGGGATCTCACAAAGTATTCAACATGAAAGTTGTAGATATTAAAGTCTTGTTTCATCTCTCAGAATTTCAGGATATTTAGAATTCTGGAGAAGTTCTGGTGATTTATTTCCAAACAGTCGACGAAACAGCTTTTTTGCAGAATTAGTGATTTTTGGCCGAATTTCTGGTATTTCTTCTCAAATCCTACTTAAACCTGAAATCAAACAATAAGATATCAAATACACCTACTTTAGGCCTAACAAAGGTAATTTAAGGGGTTTAGTTAAGAATAATTAGTGACTTATCATTTGGTCAAGTGGCAAGTGGGAGGTTTTATCGGTGGGAGGATAATAATGAGTTTCTTGCTCTTAATAAAACTGAAATTTTTGCGCATTTATTAAATGAAATTTATGGAAAAAATTATTTTTTGTGGGCAATGATTGTGAAACGAGTAAACATTTCACTAATTGTCTCATCATTTTTCATGCAAAAGAATTTATAATCATGAACAAGCATGCTAATTCTAGACTCTTTGAATCGGTTGGTTCTGTCGTGCCTCGACCCGCGAAAGCCCAACCGGGCCGGGCGATGCGAACTGGAACCTAAGGAAATGCGAAAAAAGCTGGCGAGGGTTCCCTCTAACCTATTGGTCTCCCTAACAATTCACCAAAATCACCCTCAAATTTAAAATAATAATAATTTAACAACATCGAACCGAAGATTACAAAACCCAAGTGAATTTAATATACATATCCTCGGAGAGGGGAAGGTTCAAATACAACATTACTCCCGTAGGAGACTATCTAACACAGGGCAAAAGCTGTAAATAAATCACCACCTCTCAGACTCCGTCTGGCGCAGCCACATCGCCAACCAACTGCCCGGTAGGGGCCACAGAAGAAGAACTTACGTCTGCACCTGTAAAACGCAGTCCGGGTAGGAGTGAGCACTAAGCTCAGTAGAGTTCTACACTACGACACACAGAAGGAAGTGGGAAACGCAACAGTGTCGCCCTCAAGTAGGACCTGGGTGTATACAGGGGTCCCATAACCCCACCGCGTGTCCCTGAACCCAGGAGCAGCACTCAGTAAGCAGGAACAAACACTGCTGACTCAAATGCAGGAACCCGACACTGCAGACGAGAAAAGGCACCGCTGTGGGGGCCTCTCCTCCACTCAAGAGTCAACACAGTGGAACACCGGCTCAGCCTCCGACTCGAGGCCGACACGACCTCTACAATCATCAAACAACAAGTCTACCAGTCATCTAAGCCTTTCATCGAATCGACTGGACACCACAATTTGAACCGGGTCCAAACTACCCAACCCCGTTCCTAGGGCTAAGTCCGAGCTTCTAGCCTCGGGACGGCGACCCACAGATCACCCACGCCCTAACCATGCAACTAATGCACAAATCAACAATGCATCCTATGAACATACACAAACAGGAGATAGACATGCAACAGTATGATAAGGCATCATAAAAGTCAACCGGATCGCTGCAGCGGTACTACCAACCGCTGCCAGCCGATCCACAGCGGGTCCCGGCATTACGACGGAACCATGACCGTCAACCGCGGACTCCTGCAACGGGAAGCAATCCCAAAAACGATGATGAACAGTAACCAATATAATATTATATTCCGAAATATAATATTATATTCAAAAAACCAAAACCTCTACTTAGAGGCTAATTGATCCCGTAGATCCGATGTCCAAACAACGTCAGATTCAAGATCCAACTTAGCCACCAGTAGATCTACATACCATGATCAACATATCCAAAATTCATAATCATCCAACGGTTGGATTAATGAAAAAACACTAATCAAAACCGCTAATCAAACTAACTTACCAATTAATTGCTGCAACACAGCCCTCCAACAATAAATTCATAACAAATCATAGGAAAATAGAAAAAATATGAAATCAGTTGAGTTTGAGAGTAGATTCAAAGATCTACAACTCTTATGTTCATCACAACCCAAGAACATGCACGTAATGGCCGAAAAACTCGCCGCAAGCCGGCTGTTCATCAAGAACAATAGAAACCGGAAAATCCGAGACTAATCATGCATAAATCCTAGTAAGAACTCAACCAAAGCTTATGAAATTTACAACAGAAATTCTACGAAGCATGAGAAATCCAACAAGACAAACATCAACAAGATCCAACGGCTAGATCTAGAGAAAACCCGAAAACAACACCAGTAGGTAGAAACCTACCTGAAACGCACTCCTCGGTTGATTCCCCACGAATTGGTCACCAACGCAGCTCCAAACCATGTTAGGGATCCTCCTCTGGTTGTGACGGATCCAACGAGCCTTAGAACACCCAAAACGATGGCTGGAGGAGGGAGAACGGAGGAGAAGAAGATGGCTGCCGGAAACAGGGGAAAAACAGAACCGCGGGAGGAAGAAGAAAAGATGGAAGAAGAAAGGAGAAGAAAGAGGAGGAGAAGAGGAAGAAAAGGAGGCAAAAGGGGAAGGGAAAGCTGGGGGAAGGGGGAAAAAGGAGGAGGGGAGGGAAAGTCCTCCCCTTCTGACAAGAGAGAGCGACGGCCAACGGCGGCCGTCCTCGCGAAGCAAAAAAAGCCACCGTCCAAGAGCGATCGATCGCTCGCGGGCCGCCAGCAGCCCAAAGACGGGCTGCTGCGCGTCCGAGCTGGGATCTTCCGATCCCGGGTCCGCCTAACCATTCTAATCAAGCACTAACACAAACAAGGTCAGTGTGTGCACACGCGGGTGTGAAACAAAGCAACAAGGCGCAATTTTACCAAATTACCCTTGCGGTCTACAACGAGCCACAGGGGTAGAGGGACAGGTCCTCACAGGTTCTTTCATGGGTGACCTCAAATTTGTCCCAATTCTCTTTGGCCGATTTACAAGCCGAGATTCTATTGCATTCAGTTGTGCTCAGGGTACAGAATAAAAAGCTTTTGCCTTGGGTATTAACTTGCAAATTCTTCAAATCGGTTTGGGTGAATTCACTCTTAGCCTTGGGCACTCCGTTTCCTTCATGAGACTTGGTAGGGACGATGGGACCATCTTCAATCACTTGCCATAGTTTATAATCCATTGATTGAATGAAAATCTCCATTTTATCCTTCCAATAGGAATAATTTATGCCATTGAAGTATGGTGGTCTATAGGTGGATTAATCTATTATGTTTTCCATGCAAAATAGGATCCTCTAGCGTTGTTAAACCTCAAATTAGAGACCTTGCTTTGATACCAATTAAAATTCCAAGAGGGGGGTGAATTTGACCTTTTTTTGATAAGTCGATAAATAGAAAACCTACAAAGTAGGAGTCTAAAATTCTTGAATGCTTGTAAAGGAAATGAAAAACAAATTAAACAAGTAAATAAAGAATGAGAGGATAGCTGGAGAGAGTGCACCGAGTTTATAGTGGTTCGACCTAACTCTTGGTCTATGTCCACTTCAGTGAATGTGCTCCATGAGATTCAACTAGTTGCAAGAGCTCTTACATTGTTTTTCAGCAAACTGATGTTCGGCAACCTTACAATTCTCTCCTAAGACTTCTTGGGGATCTTTCAAATCTCGCTTAGATTCCCTCAAAGTTTACTTCACAACTTGAAGTAGTTTACAAAGTTTGAAGCTCTCAAAGATTAGGAAAATGAAAAATAAACTTACTCAAATGTACACAAATAATCCCCTTTGTTGTTACACAAGTTTATAGCATCTTCCTCGTTATACTTGAGCTTCAAAGCCTCAAAAAATAGCTCCCAACGACTATTTTATTTTTCTCCGAATGCTATATTTTTGAATCTGCAGACCGTCGCATCAACCGTCGCATTCTTCAACCTTCATGGTAGATTCATGCATCGATCGTCGCATCGACGATGGCTGTCTTCCAATAAAATTACAGCCAGGGTCGATGCTAGGATAGACCGCTAGGATTACTCTAAAATGACCAAGTCTTGACTATCGATCGTGCTATGTGATAGTTGATTCTGACATAAACTGTAAGTATAAAAACATTCAAATAATGAGATATAAGTCATTCAAATTGAGGGATATAAATATCAAATCATTGTTTTATCGTCATACACATATTGACATTATCAAAATAAGGTTAGGATCAACACCCCCAATCTTTGTTATTTCACAAATTAAAAATATCCTTCCATCTACTTACGTCCAATTAAACTATGAAAAGGCTAACCAAAGCATGGTAAATTACTTAAATTCCCCGGCATACATGTACATATATGTATCTATATATGTGTGTATATGATGTGTCATTATACCTGATCTGTGCCATGTGTTACAGGTCTACGGTAACATAACAAGTATTCGCCATGCATGTGGCATGTTACTCTCCTTGTTCTCTCTCTTGATCTCTCTTCTCTCTCATGCCTCACTCTCTCCCCTCCCCTCTTTGACTCCCCTACCCTGACCTATCTATGTGAGAATCCCTCCCATGGGGGGTGGATTGTGTGGATCCAGTATATTGACGGTGGTATTCACCTTGGGGGCGTTTCACCGAGTCGGATGACCGAGTAAGCAATCTCACCATGCCCGTGTATGGATCGGTAACATATCTATATGTATGTTAATCGTCTTCTATTACAAAACGCGTTTTAAAGCCGTGATGGCAGTGATTCCGCCAAAAAACTCTAGGTTAAGCGTGTTTGCCTTGAAACGGTCCTGGGATTGGTGACCTACACCCGGTTTCTACGGGTGAGCCAAAAGTGGACAATATTGTGTGGGAACGACGAGGGCGTTACAAATGGTATCAGAGCCGGTACCCAGCCAGAAATTGTGATAACGAGGGCCTTGGGTTGGGGGCTGATGAGTCACTAAATATCATAATGAAACCCCTTAATTTACCTTTGTTAGTCCGAGAGAGTTTCTATTTGATAGTTTGTTAGTTGATTTCAGGTTTAATGAAGATTCAAGTTAGAAAATATAGAAAAAGGTTAATATGCTGAAAATACGCTGCTTCGTCGCTTGTCAAGAAATAAATCATCAGAAATTCTTTATAAGTACAAATATTTTGAAATGTTATGGTGTAATAAAAGACTTCAAGAGCTACAACTTTTATGTTGGTTACTTTGCGAGATTCCTGATGGATTGATACTAGTTTGGAAGAATATTAAGATATACAGATGCTGGAAAACTGGAACGTCGACGTTCAGGAAAATATTTTCCAAATATTTCAGATATATTCTAATATTTTTAAACCTTCAGCATATGATAGAGGACTTCCTAATGTGCATCTTTCATGTTGAGAACATTTTCAAATTCCGTCTTGATTGGGCCCAGTTGTAATCAGAGTATGACTGTCAAAATTAATTCAGGGAATCCGAGTTGTAGTAGAAGTCCAACTGAACCAAAACCCTAATTTCGGGAGTTAACATATCCTAATGCACATGTTCACTTTCACATGTTAAAGAGTTGAAATTAGATTCTAAGCATGATATTAGGATAGATTTACAGTTTTATGTCATGTCACAGAAAATACATGAACACATGCAATTATCTTAATATAAAAGGTAATTATTGGATTTTCAACTTAGTAACCGGGCAGTATGCCTAACCAGCGTGGTGTTCGTGTAAAACGGTTGAATTTCTTAAAAAATATTACGACTAGTTATGATTTGTAGCCTTCATGATTTGAGGATTAGAGTCTGAAGGGTGTTCTACACTTAGTGTTATAAAACTATCTGGTTTGGGAGTCATTGGCTTGAACCTCGTTACATAGATCATGAAGAAAGTTTAAGAGATCATAACATTGAACATGTCATGAAAAAAAAAATGAAAAGAAAAATGAAAAAAAATAGAGATTGCTCTGTGATAAGTGGAAAATATGTGCTTGAATAGGATTGTGATCATGAATAGTTAAAGTGTTTAAATATAATTGATACTCTGAAGCATGTGGAACTTTATTTTTACACTGGAGTGTTAAAGTTGTTTTTAATCATGATTAAATATGTTAAAGTGTTAGAAATATGTTATGACATGTTTTGATTTACTATATTTTTTATGTGATTATGAGTTGAAGGGTTTATTCATGGATAATATTTCTATTTCATGCATTAGAGTTGATGAATATTGTGATTGATTTCTAATAGCATATTCAAGGGAATGTATAGATGTTTGTGGGTGTCATCCCTAAAAACCCTCAGGAGACTATAACTCATCTATTGGGGTAACCCAGGGGTATGAAGGCTTGTTGCACATGCTTAGTGTAATCGTGAGACTTACGAAAGTGGCTAGTTAGATTTATTGCTTTCTTTTTATCTTTTCTTTGTTCGAGAACTAGCAAAGTGTAAGTTGAGGGGTGTGATGAGTCGCTAAATATTCATAATTAAACCCCTTAATTTACCTTTGTTAGCCTGAAAGTGTTTGTATTTGATAGTTTGTTAGTTGATTTTAGGTTTAATGAAGATTCAAGTTAGAAAATATAGAAAAAGGTTAATATGCTCAAAATATGCTGCTTCGGCGCCTATCAGGAAATAAATCGTCAGAAATTCTTTATAAGTCCAAATATTCTGAAACTTTATGGAGTAATAAACTACTTCAAGATCTACAACTCGAATGTTAGATACTTTGCGATATTTCTGATGGATTGATACCAGTTTTGAAGAATATAAAGATAAGATGCTGGAAAACTGGTCCGTCGACGTTCAGGAGAATATTCGGCAAATATTCCAGATAAGTTCTAAAAGTATTAAATCTTCGGGATATGACAGAGGACTTCCTAATCTACATCTTTCCTGTTGAGTATGTTTTCAAATTCCGTTTCGATTGGACCCAGTTGTGATCGGAGTAAGACTGCCAAAATTAATTCAGGGAATCCGAGTTGTAATAGAAGTCCAACTAAACCAAAACCCTAATTTCGGGAGTTAACCTATAATCCGAGTTGCTAGCCAGAAAATGAGAGGCTCCATAGAGAGTAAATGGAGAATTAGGGTTTTGAAAATTTCATAGAGAAGACGGAGCCGCGGCATGGATCCAAATCATTCTTCATCGAATATTTGGCCTTCATCCCAAAGATGAGTGGCTAAGTTTTGTACTTAGGGATCTCATGAAGCTTTACTGTAGCTTCTTTGTATTTTCTAGTTTGATACTCGTAATCTTTTGCTAGACATAATCTTATAAATATGGATTTATTGTGAATACAGTTGAGGGAACAGAGTTCCTTAACGTATATGGAGGTCTATCTGATTTCGGTGATTGATAGTAGAGATCTATAAGATTGTTTTGATGTGGTTTGTGAATAACTGGTGATATATTTTATGCTTAGTGATGATAGGTTGTGCTAAGTTTACTCCGAAAATAATCTATGCTAATCGAAGATAAAATATGCATTTGGAAAACACTTACATTCTTTTAAGGATTCATATAAGCTTAAGAGGCTATGAATCTATAATGTCTAGATAAGAAAACAAGAGGATAACTAGAGAATCCAGGAAATGAATCTAAAGTGGATCGAGTAATCCCTAAATTTTCTCATTGATTTATCTTAAATCCTTTTTACATTGCTTTCTTAGTTAGTTTTCATTAAATAATTATAAAACAACCCAAATCAATCCTTCTTCGCTTTAGGATTAAATTTTTGAGATTTAATTATGATTTTTTCTTATTAGTCAAAGTTTTCCCTGAGGACCGACCCCGTATTTCACCATTATCTTATCTTATTAATTTAGTGTTGAAAGAAAGTTTTATAAATTTCTAAATTGCGTTTTGCGTATGACATAACGACATCGTTTGCAAGCTATCAGGGGTGCTTAACTGAGTCGGATGGCCGAGTAAGCAATCTCACAACGCCTGGGTGTGGATCGGGGACATATATATATATATATATATATATATTAATCGTCTTCTATAACAAAATACGTTTTAAAGCCGGGATGACAGTGATTCAGCCAGAAAACTCTAGGTTAAGCGTGATTGTTTATGCGGATAAGCTAAAAGCAGACAATATTGTGTGGGAACAGTGAGGGCGTTACAATCTCTCTCTCTCACCCCACTCCCTCCCCTGTCCTCTCCTAACCTCTTCTCTTTCTCTCTCCTACCCTCTCTTCTCTCTTTCTCTCTCCTGCACCTCTCTCTCCGACTTTCTCTCTCCGACCCTTTTTTCTCTCTCCTATTCTCTGTCACCATAACGGTAAAACTAAAGGTAAAGTGGTCATTTCACACAATGCTACTAGAATAAACTGATGTCGTGAGGTATATTCATCAGAAAGTAACCCGAGAGGTTTTTTTTTTAAACAACCAAGGTTTTGGACGTATCGTTGATATTTCCAAGAAAAGTGAGGATATTGATGTAATATCGAATTTTGTAGGGCCGTACATCTACAATTAACTTGATATAATTTCCCAAATGCCTCCAATTGATGTACAAAGACTTGAGTGCATGGCGTAGTGGTTGGAACTTGTGACTTCATTGTGGATATCAAACTAAAGTCACAAGCTCGAGCCTCGGCGACAACAACTCATGCAAGGAATGATACTGGAGTATCAATGAGGGGAGAGCGAGCGTGAGATTTGTCCTCTAAGCACAAGTAATATCGCTCAGCTAATGAAAAAAATTTGCTATACTGTACCGAAGAGTTTTATGGTGATGAAAATGCTATTTACTCAATTTCTTAATTAGTAAGTGTAAGGGCCTAAGTATAAAATTTCTGGGCTTTTATGTAAATTGGAGGGCTGTTCGCGTAATTTCAAGTCTTGTGGGGGGTTTTATGCAAAAAACCACCCCATTTCTAGAAGAATCCAGGCTTCTCCTTCCTTTCTTTGGCAGCCAATAGTGAGAGAGAGGGAGTGAGATCGGAAGAGAAAGAGATTGAGAGAGATAGAGGGAGATCGGGAGAGATCGGAAGAGATCGAGAGAGAGAGATCGGTAGCGAGAGGGAGAGGAAGAGACTCCGTGTCACGCCCCCCCCCCCAATTTAATATAAAATATCCCAAATTTCTCAAAAATTTCGGCATGACCATTAGGCACGGGCACGTGAGATCACTATTACAACCTGTCAATAGATACGAAATTTACACATCCTATGATAACTCAACTAGTATTTACAACATTCACATCTCTTTCATTCATGTACACAGGGTTTCATTCATGAAATACATGTTTGAGCCACAAGATAACAATATACAATTCTCTAGATTTATCAACACATACACGGGCGTCAAATACACAAATTGAGAGTTAAGGTAGAGTACAAAAAGAAATTGGGATACAACCCACAACCCTCTACCTACTACAAAACTAACTCTCACTCAACATGTACAAAAACTGACGCCTCGTCACCGCTGACCACCACCATGTGGTGCACTGGTCTCAGGCCCACCTCCTGCACAACAAAACCCAGGGAAAATGAGCTCGAAAGCCCAGTAGGAGTCACCTGACACACTCTAGGACGCTGGTGTACAGCCACCTATCCTAGTATACTGCCCAAGTATGGTCTGGCTAGTATAGGTAAGTCTTACATGCACAGTACCGCGTCCGCCCGCCAACGCTAGCCCATACCCCTATAGACTCTATACCCGGCCCGCAGTATACTAGTATAGGACAACATGCACCTATCCTAATTTACTGATCCTAGTATGGTCTGGCTAGTCTGGGCAGTCTTACATGCACAGCACCGCGTCCGGCCGCCAACGCTCACCCAGACCCCTATAGACTCTATACAGGCCTTAGTATACTAGTATAGGACAACATCCACCTATCCTAGTTTACTGATCCTAGTATGGTCTGGCTAGTCTAGGCAGTCTTACATGCACAGCACCGCGTCTGGCCGTCAATGCTCGGCCATACCCTAATAGACTCT
>OY986971.1:8915041-8992794 GCA_963920575.1 Narthecium ossifragum | reverse complement strand
AGACCGGTCGAAACGACGCAAAGTTCAACGAAATTGGATGTCGGCGCTCCGCACGCCAAGGCGCGCGCGCCGACTCCTCCCACGGGTGGACCAGCCCCCCGGTGTTTCCGACGTTGAGTCGCCGCTGCAACTTGCCTCGCTCGCGAGGCGTATGCGAAGGATCAGCGACGCGTCTGTGACGGAATCTGCCGCATCAACGATGCATCTGCGACGACCCAGCCTCGATGACGCGCACCCTTCCTCCAAGAAGGGTCGTCGGAGCTCCACTGATCTCGGGCTTAACTGCCAAACAGCCACCACGGCGACGAGGGGAGCTTGCTCGCTGCCCCAAGCTCCGAGTCCCCAAGGGAGGCCAACGGCCACGGCTAGAGAAAAGCCAGCCGGACCTTCGCCGGAATCCATGGCAGGGATGAGGATCAATGATCCCCTGCCATGGGAAAATGCCCGGACAGGACTCGGAGAGAGAGACCCCAGACCACGGGGGTCCTTCCTCCGGCGCTGCAGTTGCCGGGGGAGGTCCCCAACGCCGTCCACGGCCTCTACTCCGACGACCCATCGCCGGAAACCGCGAAACCCCCCATAAAACCCACCGGAGAAACCATAAAAAGAAGGGATCGGAGGAGAAAAGGAAGAGAGGAGCTCACCTGAGCCAAGAGGAGACGGAATCCGACGAACACCACGTCGGATCTACCTTATTTTTCCGGCGATCTCCACCTCTCCCTCCGGTTTTCTTCCTCCTCCCTTCCCCTTCCTTCTCCGGCACCAGCAAAACCCTCTTCCTCCTCCCACTCCCTCTCCTTCTCCCTTCTCCCTTCTCTCTCTCTCTCTCCCGATCTCCCTCCCAATTTCTCTCTCCGGATCTCTCTTTCTCTCTCACAGGTCCGGCTGGGTGAGGTGAGGTGAGATGAGGATGGGAGAGAAAAATATCAGGAAGAAGAGAAGGTCGGTGGAGTGGGTGGGGAGTTTTGCAGAAAACCCCTTGCAAAACTCCAAATTACACGAAAACCCCTCAATTTTACAATTAGGCCCTTACAACCTCCCCCCTTAAAGGAATTTCGTCCCCGAAATTCGACTCATGTACGAAGAAAAAACAAAGATCAATTCATATCTTACTCCTGGAAGAGTTGGGGGTACGTGACACGCATCATCTGCTCTCGCTCCCACGTAGCCTCCTCGATCCCTCTGTGTCTCAACAGGATCTTGACCAAAGAAATAGTCTTGCCTCGCAAGACTCGCTCCTGTCTGTCAAGGATCTGAACAGGCCTCTCCTCAAACGTCGCACTAGCATCTACCTCGTTCTGGCTCCAATCTAACACGTGAGAGGGATCCGGCACATACTTCCTCAGAAGAGACACATGGAACGTGGGGTGAACTGACGCCATTGTCGGGGGGAGTGCTAAGCGATACGCCACCTCGCCAATCCGCTCCAAGATCTGAAACGGTCCGATGAATCTGGGGGCCAACTTTCCTTTCTTACCAAACCGCACCTGACCTTTGCGGGGCATCACTTTCAAGAAAACATGATCGCCCTCAGCGAACTCCAACGGTCGTCGTCTTCGATCAGCATAACTCTTCTGCCTACTCTGAGCAGTGAGAAGCCTCTGTCTGATCTGCGCGACCTGATCTGACATCTGCTGGATGAGGTCTGGTCCAAGACGGGCAGCTCCACCTTCTTCTGTCCAACAAAGTGGAGATCGGCACGGTCTCCCATACAGGGCCTCTGTCTGATCTGCGCGACCTGATCTGACATCTGCTGGATGAGGTCTGGTCCAAGACGGGCAGCTCCACCTTCTTCTGTCCAACAATGTGGAGATCGGCATGGTCTCCCATACAGGACCTCATAGGATGCCATGCCAATGCTGGATTGGTAGCTGTTGTTATACACAAACTCCACCAGGGGCAAATGTTCTTCCCAGCTACCCTTCAAGTCCAACATACAGGCTCGCAACATATCCTCCAAGATCTGGATAGTCCTCTCAGATTGTCCATCTGTTTAAGGGTGGAAGGCGGTACTAAAGGTCAACATCGTACCCAAAGCCTTCTGGAAGCCACTCCAGAATCTGCCTGTCAACCGTGGGTCCCTGTCTGACACTATTGACACAGGTGTTCCATGGAGCCGGACTATCTGATCTACAAAAAGCCTGCTCAGACGCTCCGAAGAGTCCGTCAACCGCATACCCAGGAAGTGAGCCGACTTCGTAAATCTGTCCACAATCACCCAGATAGCATCATGTCCTTTGGGTGATCTCGGTAAGCCCGTCACAAAGTCCATGGAGATGTGTTCCCACGTCCACTCAGCTACTGGGAGAGGCTGCAACAAGTCGCAGGCTTCTGGTGCTCTGCTTTCACCTACTGACAGGTAAGACAACTGG
This sequence comes from Narthecium ossifragum, assembly GCA_963920575.1. Lineage (NCBI taxonomy): Eukaryota > Viridiplantae > Streptophyta > Magnoliopsida > Dioscoreales > Nartheciaceae > Narthecium > Narthecium ossifragum. The sequence goes on along the minus strand of OY986971.1, from coordinate 8,990,422 downwards.
CCACAAACTGCGCTACATCGTCCTTCATCTTGCGCCACCAGTATTGACGATGAAGATCATGATACATCTTCGTCCCTCCTGGATGGACCACAAAACGAGACGAATGAAACTCTGACAAGATGTCTCTGCGCAACTGCTGATCAGCTGGTACCACTACCCTGCCTCTAAAGCGAAGGCTGTCATCATTGTGCACTGTCCAGCCATCAGCGGCCTCTCCCACCTGAATTCGGGAACGAATAGCTGCTAACCTTTGATCCTCGGCCTGTGCTGCGATAACCTTCTGTAACAAGGTCGGTGTCGCTACTAGTGCACAGAAAACACCGTCCCTGATCTGCTCCTCAAAGTGAAGTCCAAACCGACCTACGGTCTCAAACATCAAATGTACCTGCACTGCGATCCCTGCGACCACCGCCCTCTGCTGTCGGCTAAGAGCGTCGGTGATGACGTTTGCTTTATCGGGGTGGTAAAGCAGCTCGAAATCGTAATCCTCCAAAAATTCCATCCAGCGTCTCTGCCGCAAGTTGAGATCCCGCTGCGTGAAGATGTACTTCAAGCTCTTGTGGTCAGAGAACACCTGGAATCGCTCGCCGAACAGATAGTGGCGCCATGTCTTTAAAGCAAAGACCATGGCCGCCCACTCCAGGTCATGGGTAGGGTAATTCTTCTCATGATCCCTCAGCTGGCGTGATCCATAGGCAACAGGATGGCCCTCTTGCATGAGTACGCAGCCTAAACCCTCGATGCAGGCATCACAATAGACGCTGTATCCGACATCTCTCTTCGGGATAGTCAAGACGGGTGCCTCGGTCAACCGCCTCTTCAACTCCTCAAATGCTGCCTCACAGGAGTCGGTCCAAACAAAAGGAACCCCTTTCCTGGTGAGCTGCGTCATCGGAGCTGCAATTCTGGAGAAATTATGGATAAACTGTCTGTAATATCCCGCCAACCCGAGGAAACTGCGGACCTCAAAAACAGACTTCGGGCTCTGCCACTGCAATATTGCCTGGACCTTTGATGGATCAACTGCCACTCCAGCTGCAGACACCACATGACCCAGAAAGCCCACTTCAGCTAACCTGAACTCACACTTTGATGCCTTAGCATACAACTGATGATCTCTGAGCAACTGCAACACTATTCTCAAATGCTCTGCATGCTCCTCATCAGTATGCGAATAGATCAAAATGTCGTCAATGAAGACAATGACAAACTGATCTAGGAAGGGTCTGAACACCCTCTGCATCAAATCCAAAAAGGCATCACTACAAACTCATAGTGGCCATATCGAGTCCGGAAGGGCGTCTTCGGAATATCACTCTCTCGAATCCTCAGCTGGTAGTAGCCAAATCTCAGATCAATTTTTGAGAACACCTTGGCACCTCTCAGCTGATCAAACAGATCATCGATCCGAGGCAGGGGATATTTGTTCTTCACAGTCACCCTGTTCAGCTTCCGGTAATCAATACACATCCGGAGGGATCCGTCCTTCTTCTTTACAAAAAGTGCGGGCGCTCCCCAGGGTGATACACTCGACCAAATGAATCCTCGCCCCAACAAATCATCCAGCTGAGTCCTAAGTTCTCGCAGTTCTGCTGGTGCCATCCTGAATGGCGGTAGAGAGATAGGTGCAGTGCTCGGCAGAAGCTCTATCTCAAAATCTATCTCTCTACGAGGCGGCAATCCCGGCAACTCATCAGGGAACACATCGGGAAACTCACACACAACTCGGGGCAAGCTGACATCTTGAGTCCCATCAGACTCGGACAAACTGAGGCTCGCCAACAAAGCATTCTGCTAGCACCCACGCCTCAGCTCAGCAAAAATCTGTGGAATCAGCTATCTGTCTGTCCCCAGGGAAGCTAAAGCAATTGCCCTCAGGAGTACAAGCTGTGACTCTACGCCGGTAGCAGTCAATCAGCGCACGGTAGGATCCAAGCCAATCCATACCAAGGATGACGTCAAACCCCGTCATCTCGAGGACACACAGGTCCACCTCCAGTCGAAGATCACCAAGCTCTAGCTCGCATCCCCGACACACCAGACCTACTCGGGCTCCACTCCCGACAGGAGTCCCCACAAGCATCACAGGCTCTAAAGCCACTGGCTCTAAACCCAGAAGTCGCACACAAGAGGCTGAAATGAAAGAATGCGACGCGCCAGAATAAAAAAGAACTGAGACAGGGGCACCAAAAAGCAAAATGGTACCTCGAACAATCGATGGCTCTACTGGGGTCACAGTCTCCGGCAAAGCAAACACTCTGCCCTGTCCGCCTCCAATGCCACCATCGCCGGAGCATACTTGGACAAATGAGTAAACCGACTGGCATACTCGGACACACTGCTACTGCCTTGAACTGGGGCCACAAACTCCTGCACTCGAGCCATCCTCTCAGTCCTCGGAAAGTACTCTTCAAGAAAGAGAGTACAAAACTGGTCCCATGAGAGGGCCCTCTCATCTCTACTGAGGCGCTCCATGTTCTACCAGTCCGCCGCTCGCCCAGTCAACAAATATGACGCTAGGCGGACTCTAGTGGTGTCAACAACATAGTCAAGAACTGTGAAGTTCTTGACCAATTCCGCCAACCAATCCTCAGCTGCCACTGCTCTCTCTACGCCAGCAAACCTCGAAGGGTTGAGCTTCAAAAACTCAGTGAGCTCCCGAGCTGCCCTCGGCACTGAGTCACCCACTGGAGCCACAACCTCTGGTGTCCTCGGCAACGGCTGCTGTCGAGGCGGAACTCTAGTAACTGACTCGACCATCTCTGGCTCACTCTCGCCAGGGAACTCGTCTGAGGCCTCAGTAGTATGGCCCTCCTCCGCCCCTCGCAAAATATCCTCTAGTCCTCTGGTGCGGGGACCACCCCTACCCGAGCCGCTAGAGGCGCGAGAACCACCTCCACGAAGTCTGGGAGGAATCTGCGTAGAGAGATTAGGTTATATCTAGGGTTATCCAAAAACAGAACAAATCAAGCACAAATCAACAACTAAAAAAATGCAAGGATGCATCTAAGGACTCAATCTAGCCCACCTGTACATCTATACTCTCAACCACCCTATCTCACCCTAGGACCTACAGCCTAGGCTCTGATACCAACCTGTTGATGAGTACATGAAAGTGCACTCTAAACAACCTTATAACCATCTCAATTGCTAGATTATTATCCTTAATCAGTATCTTTATTACTATTTTTATATCTATATGTTGCTTCACATGGTTGTTTGGAAAATACATGAAATTGGAGCTAAAAGAAGCTGAAAAGAGTATATGGATCAACTTCAAAAATTAATCTGTACCTGCTCATGAAGAACCAGATGATATCCCATATATGGTTGAAAATCTCTTGAAGTCTAGATTCTGAAGAATTTTATGGTTCGTGATTCCGAGTTTCCTAGAGGAAGTTACGGCAATTTTAGTACCGATGGCGCAGTCTGAATGGCAGAACAGAAAATACACTGGAAGTCCGATCGATCCGCCGATCGATCGGACTACGCAGAAACGTGACAGAACATATTTTTTTCAGCCACAAGGGGTCCGATCGATCCCTCCATCCCTCCTACGGAGTCCGATCGATCCGACACCCTTACTCCGATCGATCGGACTCGGGAATAGCCAAAAAGAGTTGATTTTTACGCAACCGATCGATCCAACACCCATAGTCCGATCGATCAGACATGGGAATTAAAGGTTGACAGAACATATGCTTTCTAGAGGAACACAGTTCGATCGATCCATTCATCGATCGGACTCGGGAATAGCCAGAGACGGAGGATTTTTATGAAACCGATCGATCCGACACCCTTAGTCCGATCGATCGGACCCGGGCAAAGTCAGAAGTTGAAGTTTTAATGCGAGGGATCGATCCGACAGCATGGGAGGGATCGATCCGACTTTTCCAGTGAAGAAAACCTACGGTTCAGATCTAATCCGTGGATGGAGAGATTTGGGGCTATAAATTGGATACTTAGGGTTAATCAAATGGGACTTTCTTGGACGTTTTTGGAGGCTCTTTTCTAGACGTTTCCCAAGGGAAGAAGATGAAGGAATCTCCATCCATGGCCGAGTAATCCGCGGGCATGGCGGACGGATGATCTAGCGAGGACTAGGGCTTCTTCTCCAACAATGGTTCATAGTTTTTAATCTTTATTGTTAAACTCTTTTCTATGTGTTGGATCTTCAAATATTATTTTCAGATTATAGATTTCTATGTGGATGATTAATATTATGAATCCAGTTATGCTTCTTTCCTGATCTTATAATCCCATAGTTATCTCTTTTGACTCTCCTACCGAGTTTCACGAGACCTTTGTTATGCATTGCCCGTAGTGACAACTGGTATTGTGTATTCTTAGGGATCTTGTAAGGCAAGGTTGGGGCTCTATCCCGAGGAATCTTTGCTATGCATTGCCGATTGTGAGAGTTGGTATTGTGTATTCTTAGATATTCGGTTAGATAGAGTTAGGGCTTTGTCCCAATGAACTTTTGCTGCGCGTTGCCTGTAGTGACAGCCGGTATCGTGTATTCTTAGGTTTGGTTGGATGAAGTTAGAACTATAAAAAGGAAGAACCAATTGTAGGAAGAGACATTTATATATTTTGTTAGGTTTATAATTCCATATCTTTCGGTTAAGGTGATTGGGATGTGAATCCCTTAACTGAGTATTATATGAACTATTGAGAAGAGAAGAAGCTAAATCCGAGTGAAGTGATTCCTGAAGCCTAGCCTCATTCAAATCTTGATTTCTTTCGTTAACTTTATCTTACCATTACATCTTCGATCTATTTTCTTAACTTTTTACGCTCTTGCTTGTTTTCGATTCATTGTTATTTGTATTTCTGAATCTTTCCTGCTTGTCTCTCTGTGGGATTCGACCTCTCTTATGCTGTACTGCACCGCGACCGCTGTGCGTGACACATTTGAGTGACATCAAAAATTGGCGCCGTTGCCGGGGAGACGGTTCAGAAAAGCACTAGAATCAGATTACAGTGATTGTAGACACCGAAAGCGGTAACTTCGTTCATTTTCTTTAGTCTTTATTTCTTTATTTTTGATTTTGATTTTTTCTTCTCTATTAGGATTGTTTTCTTTTTATTCGGTTTTAGTTAGTAAGCTTAGTTTCAATTATTGTTTTTGCTTATTTTCTTTAGTTGGTTTGCATCTTTTGGATTGTGTGTTTGTTGGTGTATGCCTCGGTATAGAGACGAACTAGGCAGATTTGCTAAACGCCCCGAGGGTGATTCTGAAACTTCTGATAATGAGACATATATTGCTGATCTCTTTGACGCACAGTCACAAACTTCACATCATACTTTCATTATGGCTGAGCACGAGGAACAACAAGCTCCTACGAGTTTGCAAGAATATTTGCATCCAACACGCACTGCTACACATTCATGCATCATGTTTCCACCTAATGTTGCACCTGTTGACTTTAAGCCTGGCATGATTCAGTTGCTTCCTACCTTTCATGGGTTGGAAAATGAAAATCCATATGTGCATATTAGGGAGTTTGAGGAAGTAGTAGCGACCTTCCATGGCCAACCAGGTGCACTAGATATGATCCGACTTAAGTTCTTTCCCTTCTCACTGAAGGATAGAGCAAAGAGTTGGTTATATTCCTTGAGGCCACGATCTATAGGATCTTGGGCTGAAATGACACAGATATTTTTCAACAAGTATTTCCCACAGCACAAAATCAATGCACTTAAGAGACAGATTGCGATCTTCACACAGAAGGATAGTGAAACTTTATATCAGGCATGGGAACGATTTAAAGACATGTTGAATTTATGTTCTCATCATGGATATGAAAGTTGGCGTCTTGTTAGTTATTTCTATGATGGTTTAACTGTTAGAGAACGCCAATTTGTTGAGATGATGTGTAATGGTGAATTTTTGCAAAAAGATCCTGATGCAGCAATTGAATACTTGACTGAGCTTGCTGAGAAAGCTCATATATGGACTGGACCGAAAGCAACAGAAAGTACAAACAGGGCCAGACCACCACCGCAGCAACCAGGCGGAGGAATTTATCAGCTACGCGAGGAAGACGCACTCAAGGCTAAAGTGGAGAGTCTAACAAGGGAGCTGGAGCTATTAAAGACAAAAGATATGATGGCTGCCCGAACCTCTCCATACAATGAACCTACCAGGCCGGCTGGGCCGTGTGCGATCTGTCAAGGCGAGGACCACCAGATTGACAGTTGCCCTACCTATGCTGAGATGAGAGGTGTGTACGACGAGCATTGCAACGCTGTAGGCGAATTCAGGAGGCCGTACACTCCCTATTCAGAGACGTATAATTCAGGATGGCGAGAGCATCCGAACTTCAGCTGGAAGTCAAACACTCCACAAAGCAATGAGCAACATCAACCACCACCTAATAAGCCTTTTTCTAACCCTCCTTATAATACATCTGGTTTTCCTAGGCCTACATTTAATGACAATTTACAGGAACTGAAATCTATGATTGTGCAGGAATCTAAGGAAAGGAAGGAGGATATTCAAGAGATCAAGAGCCAGATCACGAAGCTGATCAACTCTTTGAGCGTGCATGAACGAGGGAAGTTCCCAGCTCAACCTCAATAAACGCAGGTATCTAGTGCTGAGCAAAATAATGTGAAGGAGATGAATGCCGTAACTACAAGAAGCGGGAAAACAACAAAAAGCCCTTCACAAGAGCCCACCGAACCTTCTATTGTTGTTAAAGAAGAGGACCGGATTGATGAGAACCATGTAGAGACCAATCATTCAGATGGCCCTACACTAAGTGACTTTCAGGTACGTGTCCCTTTCCCTCAGGCATTGAAATCCACTAAATTTACTATGGAGCCCAACAGCGAGATTTTGGAGCATCTTCGGCAGGTTAAGGTAAACCTTCCTCTTTTGCATGTTATTAAGCAAATTCCTACATATGCTAAAGTGATTAAAGATTTATACATTATGAAGAGATGACATCATGTAAAGAAAACTACATTTTTAACAGAGCAGGTTAGTGCACTGCTTCAGCATAGGATTCCTCCTAAATATAAGGATCCTGGCTGTCCTACTGTGTCTTGTTTCATTGGAGAGCATGAAGTAGGGCAAGCTTTATTAGATCTTGGTGCGAGTGTCAATTTAATGCCATATTCTGTTTACTTGCAACTTGGTTTAGGACAGATTAAGTCGACATCTGTGATTTTGCAATTGGCAGATAGATCCACGAAAACTCCACAAGGAGTAGTAGAGGATGTGCTTGTTCAAATAGATAAATTTTATTATCCTGTTGATTTCTTAGTTTTGGATACCCAGGCTGTAGTAGCTGATGATTCTAGAATTTCTATTATTTTAGGTAGACCGTTTCTTGCTACTGCTAATGCTATAATTAATTGCAGGAATGGTTTAATGAAGTTAACTTTTGGGAATATGACTTTAGAAATTAATGTTTTTAATGTTGCTAAACAGCCTGATGAGGATGATGAATGCCAGCAAACTTATCAGATTGATTTGCTCACTGAAGAGGAGTTTGCTACCACTGAAATTAATTCTCTTGAATTAGATTTAGATGAAAATGATGATGTTGATGGTATGTGTAAAAATTTGAAACATTGTTCTTTTGCAGGTCCATGGAACCCAAAGTTTGAAGAACTGCCAGAAAGAGGACAGCCACCAACACCATCAGCAATAGAGTCGCCCAAACTGGACCTGAAGCCGTTTCCTCAAGGTTTAAAGCATGCCTATCTTGGTTCAGGTGATACATACCCAGTTATTATTTCTTCAGCATTAACTGCAGACCAAGGTGAGCAATTACTTAGCGTTTTAAATGAGCATAAATCAGCTATTGGATGGAGTATAGCAGATCTGAAAGGTATTAGTCCCTTGATATGTTCCCATATGATTAATCTTGAACAAGGGGCTGTACCTCGTAGGGATCCTCAGCGTAGGTTGAACCCTACAATGAAAGAGGTAGTAAAAACCGAAGTGTTAAAATTATTAGATGCAGGGATCATCTACCCTATTGCTGATAGCAAATGGGTGAGTCCTACATAGGTTGTGCCTAAAAAATCTGGTGTCACTGTTGTTGAAAATGAAAGTGGAGACTTTGTCCCCACTAAATTGGTGACAGGATGGCGCATGTGCATAGATTATAGAAAATTGAATGCTGCCACCCGTAATGATCACTTTCCATTACCGTTCTTAGACTAGATTTTAGAGAGAGTAGCTGGACATCATTTTTATTGTTTTCTTGATGGTTATTCTGGATATTATCAGATTGAGATTGCTTTAGAAGATCAGGAAAAAACTACTTTTACATGTCCTTTTGGTACTTATGCTTTCCGTAGAATGCCATTTGGATTGTGTAATGCTCCTGCTACTTTTCAGCGTTGTATGATGAGTATGTTTGCTGATATGATCGAGGAATGTATGGAAGTATATATGGATGACTTGACTGTATTTGGTAATACTTTTGATGCATACTTGCAAAACTTAAAGAGAGTCTTGGTCAGATGTGAAGAGAAGCACCTTGTGCTTAATTGGGAAAAGTGTCACTTCATGGTGCCCTCAGGCATTGTGTTGGGCCATATTGTCTCTTCTAGAGGCATTGAGGTGGATCGATCAAAAATCGATCTCATCTCAAAGCTTCCTGTGCCAAAGACTGTTAAAGATGTTAGATCCTTTCTAGGGCATGCTGGTTTTTACAGGAGGTTCATCCAAAATTTTTCTATTATTGCTCGTCCTTTATATACTCTTTTGATAAAGGATACCCCTTTTGAGTGAACTATTGCTTGTCAAGAGGCTTTTCAAGCCTTGATTGATAAATTGACTTCCGCACCTATTGTGCAACCACCCGATTGGAGCCTTCCTTTTGAATTGATATGTGATGCAAGTGACTTTGCTGTTGGAGCTGTTTTAGTGCAGCGAAAAGATGGTAAACCTCATGTTATTCATTATGCTAGCCGAACCTTGAATAATGCACAGATGAATTACTCTACCACTGATAAAGAACTATTGGCTATAGTCTTTGCATTAGACAAGTTTCGTGCTTATTTGATTGGTTCTCCCATTACTATTTTCACTGATCATGCCGCGCTTAAGTACCTTCTCACCAAGAAGGATGCTAAAGCGCGCCTAATTCGTTGGATATTAATTTTACAGGAATTCGATATCTCCATCAAAGATAAAAAGGGCGTGGAGAACGTTGTTGCTGATCACCTATCAAGGTTGATGGTGGAAGTAGCGGAAAATGAGTCACCAATTATGGATGACTTCCCTGATGAGCAACTGTTTTCAGTTGCACGGCTGCCCTGGTATGCGCACATTGTTAATTACTTAGCGACAGGTGAGATCCCTTCCTTTTGGAGTGCGCAGGATAAGCATAGATTCTTTGTTGAGGTAAAGAAATTTTATTGGGATGATCCTTATCTGTTTAAGTATTGTCCAGACCAGATTATGCGCCGTTGTGTCTCTGATTATGAAATCGAAAGCATCATTACATTCTGTCACTCTCATGCATGTGGAGGCCATTTTTCAATGAAAAAAACTGCTGCTAAAATTCTTCAATGTGGTTTTTACTGGCCTACTATGTTTCGTGATGTTAATATTTTCTGCAAATCCTGTGATAGATGCCTAACATTAGGAGCTTTATCTAGGAGACATATGATGCCTTTGAACCCCATTCAAGCTGTAGAGATTTTTGATTGTTGGGGTATAGACTTTATGGGACCCTTTCCTTCTTCTTTTGGCTATTTATATATATTGTTGGCTGTGGAATATGTTTCTAAGTGGGTGGAGGCTATTGCATGTCGAAATAATGATCATTCTACTGTCATCAAGTTTCTTAAAGAGCATATTTTATCCCGGTTTGGTACTCCTAGAGTTATTATTAGTGACCAGGAATCACACTTTTGTAATTGCTCCTTTGAGGTTTTGATGCGCAGGTATGGAGTCACACATAAGATTTCCACTGCTTATCATCCACAGACGAATGGCCAAGCTGAACTAGCCAATAGGGAGATCAAGCAAATCTTAGAGAAGACAGTGAGCCCCAACAGAAAGGACTGGTCCTTGAGGCTATCAGACGCGTTGTGGGCATATCGCACTGCCTACAAGACTACCCTGGGGATATCGCCGTTTCGCCTTGTTTATGGAAAACCATGTCATCTTCCAGTCGAATTAGAATATAAGGCATATTGGGCTATTAAGTCACTAAATTTTACTTTGGATGTTACAGGTCAGGAACGGAAACTCCAACTCCCTGATTTAGAGGAACTCAGGAATGATGCTTATGAGAGTTCCAGGATCTTCAAGGCAAAGACAAAGGCCTACCATGACAAGAAGATCCTTCGAAAGACGTTTCAAGTAGGACAACAAGCTTATCTGTATGACGCACGACTGCATCTTTATCCTGGGAAGCTGAGATCACGCTGGACAGGCCCCTTCACCATTAGCAGAATATATGAGAATGGAGCTGTGGAAGTTGAAGACCCAAAGGATGGGAGGCTGTTTACGGTTAATGGATAGCGCTTGAAACAGATTCCAGAGAAAGCGGACCTTGAGGAGCACACCGTTTCTCTCGTAGACCCTGTCTACGAGGGATGATCTTTCTCCTATCTATCATTTCCCTTTTTGACTAGGTTAGGTTGTTTTAGTGTGTTTGCTTTCATTCTCATTTGCTTTTGTTTGCTATGTTATGTTTTTAGGATGCTTGAACTTCCGTCTCCCTTGCTTGTGAAATTCGGCTACAATGGAGAGCCCTGTGCAAGATTTCGGATATTCTATCAGGTGGCCTCGCTCTTATTTCGATTTCCTATTCTGACTTATGCTATATATGAAAATTCAGCCAACACCCTTATGCTTATTTACATGCTTAGCACACATTGAGGACAATGTGAATTTCAGGTTGGGGGGTGTAGGCATGCATGACCTTATGCATGCTACCTTATTGAGTTTAATAGTGTTGAATTGAGTATATTACTAGAAATTGTACATGAGCTGAAATTTTTATGCTTATTATATATGTTGCTTTCATATGGATTGGCCTATACATTGATTGCATGCGTGATAACCTGAAGGTAGGACATCATGTGATTCACACACGAACACTTTATGTGCAGTGGCGATTATACTCACTAGAGGAATGAGCATGCTTTTGTCAATCGAGACCATGATTTCAACATTAGCTAGTGTTGAGTATTCCATGTAAAAAAAAAAAGAGAAAAAGTTCTGGAGCTTGATCAAGCTGTGCCTAAACAGTAGCTAGTGTTGAGTATTGCATGAAGAGAAAAGAAAAAAGAGAAAAAAAAGAGAAAATGTTCTGGAGCTTGATCAAGCTGTGCCTAAACAACTATTAAGTGATCTACTGAGTAACTGGGTGTTCTTGCCTCAGGAAGCAGGGAGCTCGCGTAAAAAGGTAGAACTACTTATAGCTATAAAAAAAAACTATTAAGTGTTTTACTAAGTAATCAGGTCTCTGCGCCTCATGAAGCGGAGAATGCTCGCGTAAAAAGGCAAAGTGTCTGATAGTTGAAAAGAAAAAGAAAAAGAAAGAGCATGCTGTACTTAAAGTGCGATAGTTGGATGATTGGTCATGAAGATAGTAGTGTGTTTGGACTAATGGTGAGTAGAAGTTGCTTCTGTATGTAACATTTATTTGTCAAGTCACATGTGTTCTTCTGGATGGTGATTAGCATGTTTTGATGTGTAGAAGTTGATTTCATGTGTTGCTAGTATGTGTATGAGTATAAGAAGTTTCCATGCTCTGTACTGTATAAAACACTATTGACTTAATAAGGTAGAATTTTTATCATGCATGTCTACATCCTTAAACCGTTAGCCTGCTTAATTATATTCTATGTGCTTTGAATTGCTAGAGACTAGCAATAAGTTGGTTGGGGGGTGTGATGAGTACATGAAAGTGCACTCTGAACAACCTTATAATCATCTCAATTGCTAGAATATTATCCTTAATCAGCATCTTTATTACTATTTTTATATCTATATGTTGTTTCACATGGTTGTTTGGAAAATACAGGAAATTGGGGCTAAAAGAAGCTGAAAAGAGTATATGGATCAACTTCAAAAATTAATCTGTACCTGTTCATGAAGAACCAGATGATGTGCCATATATAGTTGGAAAGCTCTAGAAGTCTAGATTCTGGAGAATTTTACGGTTCATGATTCCGAGTTTCCTAGAGGAAGTTACGGCAATTTTAGTACCGATGGCGCAGTCTGAATGGCAGAACAGAAAATACGCTGGAAGTCCGATCGATCCGCCGATCGATCGGATTACGCAGAAACGTGACAGAACATGTTTTTTTCAGCCACAAGGGGTCCGATCGATCCCTCCATCCCTCCTACGGGGTCCGATCGATCCGACACCCTTAGTCCGATCGATCGGACTCGGATATAGCCAAAAACAGCTGATTTTTACGCAACCGATCGATCCAACACCCATAGTCTGATCGATCGGACTTGGGAATTAAAGGTTGACAGAACGTATCCTTTCTAGAGGAACACAGTTCGATCGATCCATCCATCGATCGGACTCGGGAATAGCCAGAGACGGAGGATTTTTACAAAACCGATTGATCCGACACCCTTAGTCCGATCGATCGGACCCGGGCAAAGTCAGAAGTTGAAGTTTTAATGCGAGGGATCGATCCGACACCCTGGGAGGGATCGATCCGACTTTTCTAGTGAAGAAAACCTATGGTTCAGATCTAATCCGTGGATGGAGAGATTTGGGGCTATAAATTGGATACTTAGGGTTAATCAAAGGGGACTTTCTTGGACGTTTTTGGAGGCTCTTTTCTGGACGTTTCCCAAGGGAAGAAGATGAAGGAATCTCCATCCATGGCCGAGTAATCCGCGGGCATTGCGGACGGATGATCTAGCGAGGACTAGGGCTTTTTCTCCAACAATGGTTCATAGTTTTTAATCTTTATTGTTAAACTCTTTTCTATGTGTTGGATCTTCAAATATTATTTTCAGATTATAGATTTCTATGTGGATGATTAATATTATGAATGCAGTTATGCTTCTTTCATGATCTTATAATCCCATAGTTATCTCTTTTGACTCTCCTACCGAGTTTCACGAGACCTTTGTTATGCATTGCCCGTAGTGACAACTGGTATTGTGTATTCTTAGGGATCTTGTAAGGCAAGGTTGGGGCTCTATCCCGAGGAATCTTTGCTATGCATTGCCGATTGTGAGAGTTGGTATTGTGTATTCTTAGAGATTCGGTTAGATAGAGTTAGGGCTTTGTCTCAATGAACTTTTGCTGCGCGTTGCCTGTAGTGACCGTCGGTATCGTGTATTCTTAGGTTTGGTTGGATGAAGTTAGAACTATAAAAAGGAAGAACCAATTGTAGGAAGAGAGATTTATATATTTTGTTAGGTTTATAATTCCAAATCTTTCGGTTAAGGTGATTGAGATGTGAATCCCTTAACTGAGTATTATATGAACCATTGAGAAGAGAAGAATCTAAATCCGAGTGAAGTGATTCCTGAAGCCTAGCCTCATTCAAATCTTGATTTCTTTCGTTAACTTTATGTTAGCATTACATTTTCGTTCTATTTTCTTAACTTTTTACGCTCTTGCTTGTTTTTGATTAATTGTTATTTGAATTTCTGAAACTTTCCTGCTTGTCTCTCTGTGGGATTCGACCTCTCTTATGCTGTACTGCACCGCGACCGCTGTACGTGACACATTTGAGCGACATCACCTGTCACGCCCCGCCCCAATTTAATATAAAATATCCCAAATTTCTCAAAAATTTCGGCATGACCATTGGGCACGGGCACGTGAGATCACTATTACAACCTGTCAATAGATACGAAATTTACACATCCTATGATAACTCAACTAGTATTTACAACATTCACATCTCTTTCATTCATGTACACAGGGTTTCAGTCATGAAATACATGTTTGAGCCACAAGATAACAATATACAATTCTCTAGATTTATCAACACATACACAGGCGTCAAATACACAAATGGAGAGTTAAGGTAGAGTACAAAAAGAAATTGGGATACAACCCACAACCCTCTACCTACTACAAAGCTAACTCTCACTCAACATGTACAAAAACTGACGCCTCGTCACCGCTGACCACCTCCATGTGGTGCACTGGTCTCAGGCCCACCTCCTGCACAACAAAACCCAGGGAAAATGAGCTCGAAAGCCCAGTAGGAGTCACCTGACACACTCTAGGACGCTGCTGTACACCCACCTATCCTAGTATACTGCCCAAGTATGGTCTGGCTAGTATGGGTAAGTCTTACAAGCACAGCACCGCGTCCGGCCGCCAACGCTAGCCCATACTCCTATAGACTCTATACTCGGCCCCAGTACACTAGTATAGGACAACATCCACCTATCCTAGTTTACTGATTCTAGTATGGTCTGGCTAGTCTGGGCAGTCATGCATGCACAGCACCGCGTCCGGCCGACAACGCTCACCTAGACCCCTATAGACTCTATACAGGCCTCAGTATACTTGTATAGGACAACATCCACCTATCCTAGTTTACTGATCCTAGTATGGTCTGGCAAGTCTGGGCAGTCTTACATGTACAGCACCGCGTCCGGCCGTCAATGCTCGCCCATACCCCTATAGACTCTATACAGGCCTCAGTATACTAGTATGGGCAACACACTCTTAAGTTAGGTCAAAACCTTAAGTCAAGTCAAGTCCTTGATCGACATACGGAGATCCAAATCCATCCGTCAACTCGTCGACATATCCCCTAGATTCTGACTAGTCTAGCTACAGGACCTGACTAGACCCAACCACAATCCATGTCCTAAGACAGCATGACATTCCTAGCATGTATGCATAATCAAATACATAATAATAAATAAATATAATGGTTCATAAGTTCTCATATATGCATACAATATAGGAAAAACTTAGCATAACATTCCATAGCATGATTAAGCAAGTACAGGGCTCAACTAGCCCAACACATCATAACATTGCATACAACCATCATCACAGAGGTATAGTTATACAACATGGCATATAGCACAACATTGCATCACATATATATATATATATATATATATACAACATATATCAAACAATCATACAATTCCTAGGATGAGGTAACTCCTACCTCAAAAGGACAGTCGATGCGCTCTTTAAGTCCGGGGGTCCACGCCCTGCTCCGACCCCTCACGGCCGCTCACCCAATCGCCTAAAGCACATGAACACCGGCAGCGGTCAGGTAGGGCTCCAAACACGGTTGAAACTATTAGAAGCAGAAAGAGTTCGAAAGACCGGTCAAAATGACGCAAAGTTCAACGAAATTGGATGTCGGGGCTCCGCACGCCAAGGCGCGCGCGCCGACTCCTCCCACGGGTGGACCAGCCCCCCGGCGTTTCCAACGTTGTGTCGCCGCTGCAACTTGCCTCGCTCGCGAGGCATAAGCAAAGGATCAGCGACGCGTCTGTGATGGAATCTGCCGCATCAACGATGCATCTGCGACGACCCAGCCCCGATGACGCGCACCCTTCCTCCAAGAAGGGTCGTCGGAGCTCCGTCGGAGCCCCACTGATCTCGGGCTTAACTGCCGGACAACCACCACGGCGACGAGGGGAGCTTGCTCGCTGCCCCAAGCTTCGAGTCCCCAAGGGAGGCCAACGGCCACGGCTAGAGAAAAGCCGGCCGGACCTTCGCCGGAATCCATGGCAAGGATGAGGATCAAGGATCCCCTGCCATGGGAAAATGCCCGGACATGACTCGGAGAGAGAGACCCCAGACCACGGGGGTCCTTCCTCCGGCGCTGCAGTCGCCGAGGGAGGTCCCCAACGCCGTCCACGGCCTCTACTCCGATGACCCATCGCCGGAAACCGCGAAACCCCCCATAAAACCCACCGGAGAAACCATAAAAAGAAGAGATCAGAGGAGAAAACGAAGAGAGGAGCTCACCTGAGCCAAGAGGAGACGGAATCCGACGAACACCACGCCGGATCTACCTTATTTTTCCGGCGATCTCCACCTCTCCCTCCGGTTTTCTTCCTCCTCCCTTCCCCTTCCTTCTCCGGCGCCAACAAAACCCTCTTCCTCCTCCCACTCCCTCTCCGTCTCCCATCTCCCTTCTCTCTCTCTCTCTCCCGATCTCCCTCCCAATTTCTCTCCGGATCTCTCTTTCTCTCTCACTGGTCCGGCTGGGTGAGGTGAGGTGAGATGAGGATGGGAGAGAAAAATATCAGGAAGAAGAGAAGGTCGGTGGAGTGGGTGGGGAGTTTTGCAGAAAACCCCTTGCAAAACTCCAAATTACACGAAAACCCCTCAATTTTTACAATTTGGCCCTTACACTCCGCCGGCACCGAAGAAGAAAGAAGGAAGGGAGGAAGAATCGAGAGGAGTGGTGGAGCTCGCCGGGGGTGAAGATCCAGTAGATCTCCGCCGGATTCCTTCCCAATCTCGACTGAGGTAAGCTTCTAGCCCTTCTCCCCAACGTTTTCCTTGTTTTCCGTCCTTTTTGTGGGTTTTTCCGGCGGGTTTTTTTTGGGAAGAAGATGGGTTTCCGGCGATGGGTCGTCGGAGAAGATGCTGCGGACGGCGTTGGGGACCTCCCTCGGTGACTGCAGCGCCGGGGAAGGACCCCCGTGGTCCGGGGCATCTCTCTCCGAGCCCTGTCCGGCATTACCCATGGCAAGGGATCCTTGATCCTCCTCCCTGCCATGGTTTCCGGCAAGGTACCGGCCGGCCTTTCTCTGGCCGTGGCCGCCGACCTTCCTCTGAACCTTGTGCTAGGGACAGCGTGTAGCTTCCGTCTTCTCCCTTGGTAGCCCCTCCTTTGGTAGCTTTAGCCCTGTTTTGGAGGTCCGACGGAGCTCCAGCGTGAGCTCCGGCGATCTTCTTGAGGAAGAAGATGACCCCGTGCGGTGCATGTTAGCACACACGAATAGTGTCTGCTAACATGCACCAGAGCCTTCGGATGGCCGTAGTTGAGCTCTCGATGCCCATTTTCGATGTTTCTCGCGTCGTTCGACCGGCTTTTCGAGCGCCATATATTTCTAGTAGTTTCAATTCCTGTTAGGGCCCATCATGATTGTTCTTGTTTTGTGTGCTCTAGACGATCGTTTGAGCGGTAGTCGAGTGTCGGAGCGCGGCATGGACCCCATGTTGACTGTCCTTTTAAGGTAGGAGTTACCTCCTAGGATTGTTGTGCTTGTATGCTATATAATTGTGGTGATGCTTTGATATATGTTTGTATGTATTTTATTAATCTTGTGTGTATATACGATGCTATGTTATGCTATGATGTTTCCTTGTATTGTATGAATATATGATAAATGTTATTGGCTTTATTGCTATGTTCTGTCTTGTGCATACATGATAGGATTGGGGCTATGATTGGGTCTAGTCAGGTCCTATAGCTAGACTAGTCAGAGTCTAGGGAGTCTAGGGACTAAGTTAAAGACCTGATTTGAGGATTTGATTTGATTGAAGATCTGATTTGAGGATTTGATCTAATTGAAGACCTGATTTGAGGATCTGATCTGAGGATTTGATTTGATTGAGGATATGACTTGAGGATTTGATCTGATAGGATGTTGTACCTATACTAGTATACTGGGGCTGGGTATAGAGTCTATAGGGGTATGGGCGAGCATTGACGGCCGGAAGCGGCGACTGTGCGTGTAAGACTTACCCATACTAGCCAGACCATACTTAGGCAGTATACTAGGATAGGTGGGTGTACACCAGTGTCTTAGTTGGTGACTCCTACTGGGCTTTAGAGCTCATTTTTGTTAGGTTTTGGTTTTTGTGCAGGAGGACCTAAGGGTAGGCCAGAGACCAGTGCAGTCCATGGAGGTCCTATCTCAGGATGAGGAGTCATTTTATCCTTATGTCTATTTTCTTATGTATGATAAAGCCTGTATATGTTGAATATGAAACAAAATTGTATATTGAGGATTTGGCTGAATTATCTTGTATTTTGATGTTTACAAGTCCTATGTATATGAAATGAATGAGATGAATGAATGCATGTACATGTATATTATTTGAATGAATGTGGGCGTATGTGCCCCTAGATGTGGTGAATGATTGTAAAGAGAAATAGTATGATTAAATATTGTAAAGTATGTATCATTAGTGATTGACATGTTATAATAGTGATTTCACGTGCCCGTGCCCAAGGGTCATGTCGAATTCTTTTTAGAAATTTAAAATATTTTATTTTAATTTGGGGCGGGGCGTGACAGTAAGTTTTACTATCATGTGTTTTATATTGAGATTCTCTCCTTATGAGCCCACAACATACTGTACGTGGCTTGGTTTCAGTCGATCAGAACATCCTACAAGCGTGTTAAAATTTCACATGCCATTGCAACACCATATATAAGAGCTTTCAAAACCTGCTGAATTTATTCTGTGCTAATACATCATCTGAGTGAAAACACAGCCTATGTTTCCTGCCAAACCACTACAGACTGATCACCAATTGATACTGGCATATGCACCAAACAAGCACAGAGAATATCATATATAATTGTTGCTACATATATAAGATCAACCATGGTGGCCTGCAAATTCTCATTCTTCAACGTCGACTTTCCAGTGCTTCCTCGCATACTCAATGAAATCCCTCATCTCGATGTTGCCGTTAACCTTACGGTTGTGGTCGAGATCGCAGGCCTTTATGGCAATCCATGCCCTGAACCAGGCGAAGTTTAGGCCGGCCCGGGCTAGCGCCATTTCAAGCTCATACTTTGTGATCACCCCATTCTGATCCTGGTCGATGCTGTTGACCCACTGCAAGAACTTGTCATCTGGTATTTTATTTCTCTGGATACAATCAGAAAAGCCCATGGCCAAAAACTTTGGAAGAACTTAAACTAATCTTTTTTCTCAATCTTTCTTCGATAGAAGAGTGACCTCCTTCATGTTCCATTCTTATAGATGGCTAACAATGTCCCACATTACATCATCATGTGCCCCTACATTGCATCATATTATTCAAGCTTATCACATGTGCCAATGGCAAAAGCTATTGTGATTCCATTATGCATAACATCTGGAATCTAGTGCTATATATGTGGTGTTGTAATCGATCGACCGGCCATCGTATCAGAATAAAATAACCAAGAAGGTGCCTTCTTGCCGATCAAGTAGACTGCACTTAGAACAAGATATAGTTGGCCATCCATCTTTCTGGTATTTTCTTGTAAAGAAATTTTTTTTCCTGATCCACTAACTTAACCTGTATCTAAATAATTAAGGATATTCTTCATTTTGTTTCATATTTCTTCCACGACGTTTTTGATGCGATCATGCTCCTGAACCAATAATTGATGATCGAGTTATGCTACTAGCTAGCTTCCTTTTGGACTAAAAGAATATTTGAAAAGGAATCCATCCTTTTCCTCAAGAAAGGAATTTGATTCTCCACTACACAAGCTTTGAATATCGATCTTTTAGCACCGGCCATAACTTGAAGCTGAACCTTTATGTACTGATAGATCAGTATGTACACGTAAGGTCTGGTAAAATTGAATGCTATCTTGTATGACGAAGTACAATTACATAGCATCACCTAATATTTTGGTTATGCTTATTTTGGCTATGCTGGAAATGGATTTAAATTAAGCTTCTCCTTTAATTGGTTTCAACTGTCTACCCCTAAATTCCTCAAGTGTTAGGCTGTATTAATATAAACTCATGCTCATCTATTTACTTGAACATTTGATTTGAGTGATTAGAGTTTTTTTTATGATATCGGACTAGAGCCTAGAGGTCTTGAATTCGAACCCTCCGTTAATAATATATTCACGCTAGCTAACTTTGGCGGTAAGCCACAATCACAACCTAGCAAGATGCAGGAAATAATTTTCCCTACCCTAAAGTTAAGCTTTTGGCTATTTTGTCGCACTCCAAAATTTAGGCAAATGTTAGCTCCCCACAATTTTATTATATATACTTGTAGGTATTCCTTTCTATGACTTTCTATGTGCTTATGAATAGGGTTTACCTCTTGAGCTCAAGAATCGTTCGAGATCAGCTCGACCTCCAGCTCAATAACAATTCTTTCCACCGATGTCGGTTCGATTCATTTAATGCTTATATTGAGTGGGTCGGCTCGATCAATATCAGCTTGATTTAACTTGAAATATATACATAAAAAAAGCATTATATGTTTTATATTTTTAAAGATTGTTTTTATTTTTCTACACTTATATGGTGTTTTTGTTGACTTATTGGCTTATTTTTAACTTGGATCAAGATCAGTTTGGATCGATCCAATTTGATCCAGATCTGGATCGATCCGAAAGGTGGATCCAGACGTGTTTGCAGTTTTGCACATTGGATTTGTCACGCCCCGGCCGAGAAGACCCATTCGGACCGGGACGTGAAAGAGGGGACCTACACCTGTTCACTTCCAATCGGGCGCGATACAACAACTACCACAAATAAATTAAACATTTGACTTCTGAAGGCATAATTGAAATCTAAAACATACTATTCCATTAAAATCAGAGTTTTATAGATCTAAATCAAAATTACCCAAAGATAGAAATTATACATATAAACTAATCCACGAGGGATACTGTACACAAAACTGTCCAACTGTACGATCGGATCCTCAGTCACCTCAACGCCGTCTAGAAGTTGACGCGCCGCCAAAAGCCGATCTGCTGGGAGCTACAGAGACACTGGAGTCTGCACTTGCAAACACAGCCTGGGTAGGGTGAGCATAAAGCCCAGTAGGGTTCTACCCTACGTCTATATGTTGGTTGGGGGGTGTGATGAGTGCATGAAAGTGCACTCTGAACAGTCTTATAATCATCTCAATTGCTAGATTATTATCCTTAATCAACCTCTTTATTACTATTTTTACATCTATATGTTGCTTCACATGGTTGTTTGGAAAATGCAGGAAATTGGGGTTAAAAGAAGCTGAAAAGAGTATATAGATCAAATTCAAAAATTAATCTGTACCTGCTCATGAAGAACCAGATGATGTATCATACATGGTTGGAAAGCTCTTGAAGTCTAGATTCTGGAGAATTTTACGGTTTATGATTCCGAGTTTCCTAAAGGAAGTTACGGCAATTTTAGTACCGATGGCGCAGTCTGAATGGCATAACAGAAAATACGCTGGAAGTCCGATCGATCCACCGATCGATCCGACTACGCAGAAACGTGACATAACATATTTTTTTCAGCCACAAGGGGTCCGATTGATCCCTCCATCCCTCCTACGGGGTCCGATCGATCCGACACCCTTAGTCCGATCGATCGGACTCGGGAATAGCCAAAAACAGCTGATTTTTACGCAACCGATCGATCCAACACCCATAGTCCGATCGATCGGACTTGGGAATTAAAGGTTGACAGAACGTATGCTTTCTAGAGGAACACAGTTCGATCGATCCATCCATCGATCGGACTCGGTAATAGCCAGAGACGGAGGATTTTTACGAAACCGATCGATCCGACACCCTTAGTCCGATCGATTCGACACGGGCGAAGTCAGAAGTTGAAGTTTTAATGCGAGGGATCGATCCGGCACCCTGGAAGGGATCGATCCGACTTTTCCAGTGAAGAAAACCTACGGTTCAGATCTAATCCGTGGATGGAGAGATTTGGGGCTATAAATTGGATACTTAGGGTTAATCAAAGGGGACTTCTTGGACGTTTTTGGAGGCTATTTTCTGGACGTTTCCCAAAGGAAGATGAGGAAGGAATCTCCATCCATGGCCGAGTAATCTGCGGGCATTGTAGACGGATGATCTAGCGAGGACTAGGGCTTCTTCTCCAACAATGGTTCATAGTTTTTAATCTTCATTGTTAAACTCTTTTCTATGTATTGGATCTTCAAATATTATTTTCAGATTATAGATTTCTATGTGGATGATTAATATTATGAACCAGTCATGCTTCTTTCATGATCTTATAATCCCATAGTCTTCTCTTTTGATTCTCCTACCGAGTCTTGCGAGACCTTTGCTATGCATTGCCCGTAGTGACAGCTGGTATTGTGTATTCTCAGGGATCTGGTAAGACAAGGTTGGGGCTCTATCCCGTGAGATCTTTGCTATGCATTGCCGATTGTGAGAGTTGGTATTGTGTATTCTTAGAGATCCGGTTAGATAGAGTTAGGGCATTCTCTCGATGAACTTTTGCTGCGCGTTGCCTGTAGTGACAGCCGGTATCGTGTATTCTTAGGTTTGGTTGAATGAAGTTAGAACTATAAAAAAGAAGAACCAATCGTAGGAAGAGACATTTATATATTTTGTTAGGTTTATAGTTCCATATCTTCCGGTTAAGGTGATTGGGATGTGAATCCCTTAACTGAGTTTCATATGAACCATTGAGAAGAGAAGAACCTAAGTCCGAGTGAAGTGATTCCTGAAGCCTAGCCTCATTCAAATCTTGATTTCTTTCGTTAACTTTATCTTATCATTACATCTTCGATCTATTTTCTCAACTTTTATCGCTCTTGATTGTTTTCAATATATTGTTATCTGTGTTTCTGGATCTTTCTTGCTTGTCTCTCTTTGGGTTCGACCTCTCTTATGCTGTACTGCACTGCGACCGCTGTGCGTGACACATTTGAGCGACATTAGGGTGGACGGCGGCCGCGTTAAGGCACGGGAGATGATGGAGGGTGGATCGGGTGTCACGCCCCGCCCCAAATTAATATAAAAATAACCCAAATTTCTCAAAAATTTGGGCATGACCCCTGGGCACGGGCACGTGAGATCACTATTACAACCAGTCAATAGATACGAAATTTACACATCCTATGATATTACATCATAATTTACAACATTTATCATAGTTTCATTCATTCACATATTCTATCATTCTTTCTTATACATAGGAGTGTTTAATCTTCCAATTACAACATAATCAGTCCACTAGACTACAATATACAATTTCTTCAGATTTTTCAACACATAACAGGCGTCAAATACACAAGTTGAGAGTTAAAGTAGAGTACAAAACAAACTTTGGGATACAACCCATATCTCTCCATCTACTACAAAACTAACTCTCAACAATAAATACAAAAATGACGCCCCGTCATTGCTCACCACCTCCAAGGGGTGTACTGGCCTCGGGCCTACTTCCTGCACAACAAAAACCCAAGCACACATGAGCTCGAAAGCCCAGTAGGAGCCACCCGACACACTCTAGAACACTGGTGTACACCCACCTATCCTAGTATACTGCCCAGGCATGGTCTGGCTAGTATGGGTAAGTCTTACACGCACAGTCGCCGTGTTCGGCCGTCAATGCTCGCCCATACCCCTATAGACTCTATACCCAGCCCCAGTATACTAGTATAGGTACAACATCCTATACTAGCTCACTGATCCTAGTATGGTCTGGCTAGTCTGGGTAAGTCTTACACGCACAGTCGCAGCGTCCGGCCGTCAACGCTCGCCTAGACCCCTATAGACTCTATACAGGCCTCAGCATACTAGTATAGGTCCAACATACTCTCAAGTCAGGTCAAAACCTCAAGTCAAGTTAGGTCCTTGATCGACATACGGAGATCCAAATCCATCCGTCAACTCGTCGACATATCCCCTAGACTCTGACTAGTCTAGCAACAGGACCTGACTAGACCCAACCACAATCCCTGTCCTAAGACAGCCTGACATTCCTGGCATGTATGCATAATCAGATACATAATAATAAACAAATATAATGGTTCATAAGTTCTCATATATGCATACAATATAGGAAAAGCTTAGCATAACATTTCATAGCATGATTATGCAAGTACAGGGCTCAATTAGCCCAACACATCATAACATTATCATGGCATATATAGCATCACATATGCACGCACATACATCACCAGTCACACAGATCACATATCATCATAAGGAACCCAACATATAACAAACAATTATACAATTCATAGTAGGAGGTGACTCTTACCTCAAAAGAACAGCCGATGCGCTCCTTAAGTCCGGGGGTCCACGCCCTGCTCCGACCCCTCACGGCCGCTCACCCGATCGCCTAAAACACAAGAACACCGAACGGGGTCAGGTAGAGCTAAGAAGACCGATTGAAACAACCCAGAAAATGACGAAGACGGGCATCGAAAGGCTATGGTGCACGTTAGCAAACAACTAACGTGCACTGTGCGCACAGGGTGCTGGCCAGCGCACCAAGGCAGCAGCTGCGCGCGCGCACCGCATCGCCATCCTCCCCATGAAGATCGCCGGAGCTCGCGCCGGAGCTCCGTCGGATCTCCAAACCAGGGTGCTCAAGCACCTGGTAGACAACTACCAGAGGAGGAGGGAAGCTACAAGCTGTCCCTGGCACGAGGTTTAGAGGGGGAGTCGATGGCCATGGCCAGAGAATGGCCGGCCGGAACCTCGCCGGAAACCATGGCCGGGAAGGAGGAACAGGGGTTTTCCGACTTGGAAAACACCAGGGACAGAGGTCGGAGAAATGCCTTGGACTGCTAGGGTTCTTCCTCCGGCGCTGCAGTCGCCGGGGGAAGCCCCCAACGTCGTCCCAGGGATCGTCTTCGGCAACCCGTCGCCGGAAAACCGCCAAAACCACCAAACCCTCAACCAAAACTCTGGGAAAAATCCACGAAAGCATGGAATCGAAGGGGGAAGAAGGAGAAGCTTACGTCAGCTAAAAAGGAAGAAGAGATCCAGGGGAATCCCACCTGGATCTACCAAATTTCCCGGCGAGCTCCACTTCCCTTTTCCTTCTCTCCTTCGATTCTCCCTCTCTTCCTCTCCCTTCTTCTCTGGCACCGGCGATCTCTCTTTCTCCTCCACCCACTCCCTCTCAGCTCCCTCTTCTCTCTCTCCCGATCTCTCTAGATCTTTCTCTCTCTCGGGTGACTGGCTGTGAGGTGAGAATGAAGAGAAAGGAAGAAAAAAATCGGGAGAGAAGAGAGGTAGTGGGGTTAGGTGGGGATTCTTGCAGAAAACACCCCGCAAGACTCCAACTTGCACAAAAACCCTCCGATTAACAGAAAACCCCAGCAAAAATTACAATAAAACTCGAAAATTACACTAAGGCCCTTACATCGGGGGCTGGATGTGGGGGGGGGGGATAGGCGGGGAGTAAGTCCATTGATCTGATCATGACCGTCCGATGTCCATAAACCAGTTCTCTCTACAAGAACTTGTTTGCTATGAAAAATTCCTACATATATATATATATATATAAAAACAACATGAACCCAAAACAGTTGTACTTGTTGTATTCCCGAAGCGGGTATGGGAATCGGGTGTGACAAAACCTCTCAAAGAGAACAAACTATGACAAAACCTCTCAAACAAATTGTTTAATATATATATATAAACGACATGAACCCAAAACCGTTGTACTTTTTCCTACTCTTCTTCATCATTACAACAACATATATATTAGCAACATATTTTAGGAGGGACAAAACCCCCATCCTGACACACACCCGCTTTTCCCCTTTTGCCCCCCCCCCCCCCCCGCGCGCGCGCGCGCGCACACAAATTCTCCCCTTCTATTCCCGGTTTTTTTTTCTTAATTTTGTGTTTTTTTTTACAGTTTTGTTTTTTTTTTAGTTTTTTTTCTTAATCAAATTTCTTTATTATCTTAATCAATTTTATTTATTTTTTATTAGTTTTTTTTTCCTTTTGGATAGTTTTTTTTATTATATGTTTCTAATCTTTTTTTATATTATTTTTTAGTTTTAGTTTTTGGGAATGATTATTTGCAAAAATTTTAAAAAAGTATAAAAATATGGATCAAAATCAAAAAGGTATATATATGAAAATAACCAAAATACTAACAATTAAAAAATGTATTGTGTTTTGTGAAAAGCCTTTTAGGCTAATTTGATTTAACCATGTTCATGAAAGAGTACATGTAACAATACACAAAAATATATAAAAATACAAATTCTAATCAATATTGCCTCCAAATTCCGCTCCCGATGCGCTTAGTGATGTACATGTTACTTCGTACCACAAATGAACACGTGTCATATAACGAGCGGCCCATCCTTTAGCTATTTCTAATCAATGTTGCCACCGCCACGTTGAAATGGGTGGTACAGGGTAATTAGGGTGTAAGAAAACTCGCACGAAGTGATTGTCAACATGGGGAATAGCCATTTCTCGACGCTCTTGGTTTGGAACTAGAGGAGTCCTTAATGACAAATGACTAAAAGAACTCCCATCATTCTCACCAAATGTATGCAGTACAAGATTGTACCTTGATGGGATGACAATTCCCAAAGGCATAGAGTCCATCCAATACATCTCTGGTTCCCACGGCTCGAACCAATTCAGTGAGAATAATAGATTATCTACCAAATTCCGATCTAATTAAAGCTGATCATATAGACCCATATTTTGTTGAATCTCTTCCCTAAGCTCGAATCGTAGTTGAGACCAACCTTTTTCACTATACCCAATTAGTGCGGCTATCACCTTGAATCAACAATGACCGTTAGGTTGAACGTTAACAGGGTGGGAAATATAACGCTGCAAAGACAGGTAATCTCTTAATGTAGTTATCACGGATGGGTGGAACTGGAGAGTGATCATGGGTTGTTTGAGTATTGCGAACCCCCAACCCCCTCCCATGTAACGCCCCGGCCCTCCACTGGGCCCTGGCCCGCGGGCTCCCGGTTCGACCAGGATCTGCCCAGCGGCGCCGCTCCCCGACACAATATTGTCCGCTTTTGGCCCTCCACAGGTTAAGCGTGCTTGCCTTGGGGCGGTCCCGGGATGGGTGACCTACTGGGAAGTTTTCCCAGATTTCTGCGGTGAGCCAAAAGCGGACAATATTGTGTCGAGTGAGGCCCTCGGGTGGATCCTGGTCGGACCGAGAGCCCGCGGGCCGGGGCCCAGTGGAGGGCCGGGGTGTTACATCCCACGTCTCCCTCTCCCTCGAGACATTACAGTGGGTTGAGTGACCCTAGATCCTGAAGTGGATGCATCTGCAAAAGAAGGTATGCGACGTCTACTTTGCTCATCTATGTATGTAGGTCAACCTCTATGTTCCGTGTTCTACGAAGGGGCTCGAATTGTACTTTGAGATGGATCAGTCATATTGAAAAATCTATCTATCATATGCTCTCGCATATGTGGATCCAACCCATCTAATATCTCAACAACGTAGGATGTCCTGTTGGGTCGTACTCTCTCGTCATTAAACCCATATGAGTGTCGATACTCTGTAGCGGAATTGGAATGGAAAAGTAATGTTAATGTGCATATCGTGCTTACTTAGCAATATGTATACTATTTTGATTGAACACTTCCATCTGTCGGCTAGCTTGTGGGATGCTTCCTCAGTGCATTTTAGCTGACCAGAAATGAACTCCATTGCCTCTAATGAAATCTGACACCTTACTTGACGGAAAATGTCATCATGTAAATGTTGATGGCGTGGAATGTTGAGAGATCTCTCGAACGACTTCTTAATATCTCCGAACTAAATTCTCAACATCTTGTGTATTTTTTCAAAAGATATTTGCAGGGATGGCGTGGTATCTCCCAAATATAACTTCAGCCTCGCATGTGCAGATTTCGCCCTGTAATAAAAAAATGCATTGTGTTTTAATAATTAATATAATTGAAATAGTACAATAATGAACAAAATTGAAATAGTAAATCTATAAAGTGGTTATACCTTTGACTTGAATTTCTCCCGAGGTGCATACATGTATCAACTGGTAAGACCACCGCGTCGATGAATTAATGAGTGAGTGCCATGGCGCATGAAAGCGTTTCCACTCCAGACCAAGCATAGAGGCGCATTTCTTCATTGCGCACTGGTTTATATGCCAAATGCAAAGAATGTGATGTGCCATGGGAAAACATGTTTCAATGGCAATAATAAGCGCCAAATCATGATTGAAAACAAATACCGATGGCAATGATGCCCCCTTTTCAACCATCCACTTCTTTAAGGTACCTAATGCTCATGTCAGTTGCTCTACCCTTTTATTACTAAGATATGCGAACATAACCGAGTAAGTTCGTATTGTGGATGTGATATCCACAACCTTCAATAGTGGTATTCGATACTCATTGATCTTGTATGTGGCATTAGTGATCAACACGGATGGAAAGTTGATAGACAACTCTAGACTTTTTTTTGGATGAACCCAAAGAATATCTGTGATTTCGTTAGTGTCTGGATTTGTATGGTAATTATGGAGGTATTCTTTTTTAATTAATTGCTTCAAGACATACTAAACAGAATTTAAACCACCCCGTTTGGTGGATTTGTTTATGAAAATGGCATTGTAAATGCTTTTAATTCCCGTAGTGTTTGATGGGTCTCTTTCCTTCAAAATACTAAGAATTTCAAGAGATGTGGTGATGTTGGCCATGTCAAGCACAAATTCTTTCTGCATTGGTTTTAACCTATACGGATACTCATGGCCATTGTTATGGATACCACGGACAACCCTTAAACTTCACATCACACCATCTAGAGGTATTGGTATACCTCACACCTCAAATGGGCATTCACATATTTTAGTCCCAGTATTTTTTTTAAGGATTGCCCATTAGCCAGATTTGGGGGCGGTTTGTACTTTCCTCCTCTTTCACACATAAGATGACACTTTGGCAGCTTGTTGCTATTTAATTTAGCAGAATTTTTAATAACCCCCATGATACCATTCTGCAGACCAACTATCTTCGCCAAATTTATCATATCTTCTTTACTTTCAAATATCTATATAAAAAAATATAACGAAGATGTATAAGTGCAACATTATAGAGTCTTAATATAAAACAACTATAATAACTAACTTGATTTGTGGTAAATTCGGCTGTATAATCGCGACTGTTGATGAAGATGCTCTCCCCACTAAGAACATCATTCTCAAATTAACAATTATCTCAAAATGAACCAAAGTAGTCATCCATAATGTTCTTCTATGAATTACGAAAAGTGATGGCTAAGAAGAGAACTCTGTTTTAGGAAGAGAGAATGAGAGGCTGAGAGGGAGAGAGAAGGGGAGGGAGGTGTGACTGAAGAGTGACTGAAAATGAAGTGTGAGAAGAGGATTTAAAGGGAGGGGTATCGGTATTGGGGGTAATTTAAAAGCAGGGAAATTTAAAATTTTGAAATTTTTACTATTTGAAATTTGAAATTGGAAATTTTTACTATTTGAAAATTGGAATTTTTATGATTTGAAATTTGAAATTTTTACGATTTGAAATTTGAAATTTTTACTATTTGAAAATTGAAAATTTTCTAATTTTAAAATTTAAAATTTTTACAATTTGAAAACTGAAAATTTAAATTTCTATGATTTGAAATTCTAAATTTTAAAATTAAAGAAAACTGAAAAACATGAAAAAACAAACAAACAGAAGGGTACAACAGTAAAATATATGGGGTAAAGGGGGCTGTCCGGAGGGGGGGGTTGGGCGGGGCTAGAAGCAATTTGAATTTCAGGAACTCCTAGGCACACCCACATCATCAGCTCATTAGCACACTGAATCACATACACAAACGACTAATAAAGTACTTTTCCAGTAACACCCGCCTACATATATATGAAACCATGCAGGTTTCCTTACATACGTTAGGTATCATGCACTTACGATGATCCCCCAGCGCTGGCGTTAGATCTGTATGAGCACATTGCGTTCCAGGTCTCCGTCGATGACATGGTTAGGTCAAGGAGCTGCAGCGCCTTGGTGAGACCCTGCTGGCTTATGAGGCCGTCTTGGTTCTTGTCCACCCGGTTGAGCAGCTCTCGCATCTGCTCTGCTGCAGTAAAGCATCTCCTGCGGGACGGCCGTCCCTTAGCTTAGATTATGGCCAAGTTGAAGTAGTCCCATCCTGGCTTCCTTGAGTCTTAGTGATGGCATGTAGATTTGCGTTTGGTTCATATAGAAGTTGTTAGAATCAATAGATAATTAGCGATAACCCTAGTTTATTTATAAATATATGAAAAAAACCTTCCTTAAGTTTTTTTAAGGTGATTAGCCAGCGTGCTTTTTTTTAGGACAGGCATATTTTAAAAAAGGTCAAAAATGCCCTTGTTCTCGCGTCCTAATCACTGGATCTCCACGCGTGGGGGATGTGGAGGCGGAGGAGGAGGAGCTTGAGCGGCAGGGACGGGGAAGGAGGCGATGTCGCTCCAGAGCTCGATCCAACGGGATGTGCGCTCATCGATGGAGTCGAGGCTACGCCATGACAGAGGCGGCGGAGGTGCTGCGACGCCGTGCTCTCCATCGTCTACAAGGCTCAGGCTCGCCTGTCTATGGCTGCGTCACCCATATCATCGCCCTCCAATTCTAGGCATGCATATTATTTGATCTTTCTTTGTGTTGGATTTGGACTATGATTAGAGTCCGAGTTGAGCGCCTATTAGTGGTTTGACCAATATCTAGTTCAACTAGAATAGGCATGCGGAGTGATGGTTGGATCATGACTCTTAGGGCCAGTCCTCTATAAATACTGGGTGAGACCAAGGGTTTCTACATACACATATATTCTACGACATACGCATGTCTTCTTCTCCCTCATCTCTCATATACGTGAGAGCTGCGAGTGCTGGAGATCGTGTTCTTGTGCTATGGATCGGAGATGTTATTCTATTAATAACATCTACTGTGGGCAAACGAGGAGACGAGGATAGGCATTCTAAGAAGATCCTAGGAGCGAATCAAGGTACGCTATTCTAAGTCTTCCACTGTGTGCTTGATATATGGTAGCATATCTTACATTGGTATCAGAGCAAGTATAGGACGCTTTCCCCACTTGTTCTCGATTGAAGTTAGCGCATCGCTTTCTCCCAGTTGGATTTTTTTTATTCTGTTAAATCCATTAGTGAGTCGGCAGTGGCTGCGCCTAGAAAGGCAGTGGCTACGCTCTCGTGCCTAGGACGGCAGCAACGGCAGCAAGGCCAAGCTACAACGGCTCATGGTGACGCGTGACTCTAGTCGGCGTCGGCGTGTTTCTTGGAGACGCGCAGGCTGGCGAGCGTCGGAAACAGCGATGGTGCAGTTGTGCAAGTGAGCGCCGGCGGTGGTAGTGTTTGGCTCATAGTGATGGCAAAGGAACTTTGCGCAAGCGGTAAGATCTCTAGGAAATCCCGTGCGGTGGTGGTGATGGAGACTCCACGCTAGTGGCCGATCAAATGCGGTTAGGGGTTGGATTAACCGCGGCCGCGCCCAAGGTTGGCAGCAGTCGTGCCCAAGGATGGTGTCGGGGTTGGTGGCAGCGCCAAGGACGGTGACAAGGCCGATCGGTGGCTTCCTTGACAATGGTGGCGGCTTAGAAGCACTGGTGAGTCTTCTTTGGAGACGAACCGCGACAGCTTCCTAAGCAACGACGGAGGCGCTAGAGCTTGGGGGGGCTACTTGCTACGCCGTTGCCAAGCGGCAAGCGCCGACCGGTCACGAAAGCGAGAAGAAGGGGGAAATGATGAAGGGAGTTGCTTCTCGCACCCCCCCTGCCCCCTGACACAGCCCCCCCTCGGGCCCCACTCCAAATTTTCCACTTAACACCCCCCCCCCCCCCCCCCTCGCCTTCCTCCGCCGCAATCGTTGACTTTTCCTTCTTTTTTTGTTTAAGTTTTGCTTCGTTTGTTTTCTCATTAGTTTTGTATTTTTATCTATTTTTTTGTTATCAATTTTATTTCTTTTTGTTTATCAGTTTTTTTTTCTTTTTGGGCGGTTTTTTTTATTATATGTTTGTATCTTTTGTTTATTTTTTAGTTGTAGATTTTGGGAGTAATTATTTGTAAAAATTTTAAAAATTATAAAAATATGGATCAAAATAAAATGTATATATATGAAAATAACAAAAATACTAACACCTAAAAAATGCATTGTGTTTTGTACAAAGTCTTATAGTCCAGTATTGATTTAGCCATATTCAGGGAAGAGTATAAATAACAATACACAAAAAAAAGATAAACAAAAGTATATAAAAATACAAATTCTAATCAATAAATACGTGTATCTATTACTTCGTATCACAAATAAACACATGTCATATAACAAGCGGCCCATCCTTTACCTTCGCATGATGAATGTTGCCACCACTACGTTGGAATGGGTGGTACAGGGTAATGAGGGTTTAAGAAAACTTGCACGAAGTGATTACAACATGGGCAATAGTTATTTCTCGACGCACTTGGTTTGGAACTAGAGGAGTCTTTAATGACAAGTGAGTAAAGCAACTCCTAACATTCTTGGACTTTTTTTCTCCAAAATGGACTAAATAGCCGAAACTTCTTGTGGTCGTTCTAATTACTGGATTGGGTCAAAACAAAGGACCCCCGGACCCTTTCCCCAAGAACTAATAAATAAAATCGATTAAAAAATACCAATAAAAAAGTAAAACAAAATAAAAGTTAAACAAAATTGAAAAAGAAAGAAACAAAAGAAACTCATAAAAGAAAGGGGGAGGAGAATTAAACAAAACTGAAAAAAAAGAAAAAAGAAAAAAAAAGAACACAAGGGCATAATAGTAAAGGACAAGGGGATAGTGGGCGTGTAGGGGGGGTGCGGTGTGAGTAGGGGTGGCAATTGGACCCGTAACCCGTGAACCCGACCCGAATTTAGCGGGTTTGGGTTTGGGGTATTCGGGTGCGGGTCGGGTTCGGGTTTACCCGTCACCGACCCGTCAATAATCGGGTGGGGTTCGGGTTGAGGATGGTAACCCGTGACCCGACCGATTAGCGACCCGTGACCCGACCCATGACCCGACCGGTGACCCGTTAACTTATAAACTGATATTTTTAATAGAAATAATGTTGGAATAGTGTCTTTGGCCCAACCCGACCCGCTGTGAGCCCGACCCGACCTGTTTATTAAACGGGTCAGGCGGGTTGGGTTCGGGTTGACCCGTTTATAAACAGGTCAGGTTCGGGTCAACAAAACCGATCCGTTTAATAAACGGATCGGGTTCGGGTTGGGCCTTTGGGTCGAGATAATCGATCTCGACCCGACCCGCCAACCCATTTTGCCACCCCTAGGTGTGAGGGGGGGGGGGGGGGGGGGGGGGTTTGGAGCGAGTAGCAAATTTGCGATGATGAAGCGGGTCTTGGATTTGCTTTTAGCCTGATCCGACCCTTAAGAGTTCCTTTTATTTACTAGTTTGTCATCAACCCAACCAACACATATATTTTTGCATTTTGCACCCTTTTTTTTTGCCTTTTTTTCAAAATTCATATCTTCCTATATAGAATAAATTCTGCAAATTAATATAGTATGCTGTTTTTCTTGTGCTTTGCCCCCTGTTTGGTTGGATAATTACGAATCAGTCTCTGACTGATGGTATGAAATTTAGGATTTTTATTTCCTTTATAGAAAAGCATGTATTTATATTAGTTAATGCATGTATAAAGTTAGGAAAGGCTTTGTATGAATGTTTCTAATAATTGGTTATGGAAAATCATTTTTTGATCTACATGTCTAGAGAAGTTTGGTCAAGTGGGAGGTTTTATCGGTGGAAGGATAATAATGAGTTTCTTGCTCCTGATAAAACTGAAATTTTTGTGCATTTATTGAATTAAATTTATGGAAAAAATTATTTGTTGTGGTCCATGATTGTGAAACGAGTAAACATTTCACTAATTGTCTCATCATTTTTCATGCAAAAGAATTCACAATCATGAACAAGCATGGGAATTCTAGACTCTTTGAATCGGTTGGTTCTTTCATGGGTGACCTCAATTTTGTCCCAAATCGCTATGGCTGATTTGCAAGCCGAGATTCTATTGAATTCACTTGTGCTCAGGGTACAAAAAAAAAGCTTTTGGATTTGGCATTAACTTGCAAATTCTTCAAATCGGTTTGGGTGAATTCACTCTTAGCCTTGGGCACTTCCTTTCCTTCATGAGTCTTGGTAGGGACAATGGGACCATCTTCAATCACTTGCCATACTTTATAATCCATTGATTAAATGAAAATCTCCATTCAATCCTTCCAATAGGTATAATTTGTGCCATTGAAGTATGGTGGTCTATAGGTGGATTGATCTATTATGTTTTCAATGTCAAAATAGGATCCTCTAGGATTGTTAAACCTCAAATTAGAGACATTGCTCTGATACCAATTAAAAGTTCAAGAGGGGGGTGAATTCGACCTTTTTCGATAAGTCGATAAATAGAAAACCTAGATAGTAGGAGTCTAAAATTCTTGAATGCTTGTAAATGAAATGGAAAACAAATTAAACAAGTAAATAAAGAATGAGAGGATGGTTGGAGAGAGTGCACCGAGTTTGTAGTGGTTCGACCTAACTCTTGGTCTATGTCCACTTCACTCAATGTCCTCCTTGAGATTTCACTAGTTGCAAAAGCTCTTACATCGTTTTTCACCAAGCTGATGTTCGGCAACCTTACAATACTCTCCCAAGACCTCATGGGGATCTTCCAAATCTCTCTTAGATTCCCTCAAAGTTTACTTCACAACTTGAAGTAGTTTTACAAAGTTTGAAGCTCTCAAAGATGAGGAAAATGAATAATAAACTTGCTCAAATGTACACAAATAATCCCCTTTGTTGTTACACAAGTTTAGAATATCTTTCTCCTTATACTTGAGCTTCAAAGCCTCAAAAAGTAGCTTCCAATGACTATTTTACTTTTCTCCGGCTACTATATTTTTGACTTTGCACAGGCTGACGGTCGATCCATGCATCGTCCGTCGCATCAACGATCGTGTTCTTCAACCTTCACGGTAGATCCACGCATCGACCATGGCTGTCTTCCAATAAAATTAAAAGCAGGGTCGATGCTAGGATAGACCGCCAGGATTACTCCAAAATGACAAAGTCTTGACTATCGATCGTGCCATCTGATAGTTGATTCTGACATAAACCGTCAGTATAAAAACATTCAAATAATGAGATATAAGTGATTCAAATTGAGGGATATAAATATCAAGTCATTGTTTTATCGTCATACATATATTGACATTATCAAAATAAAGTTAGAATCAACACCACAATCTTTGTTATTTCACAAATTAAAAATAGCCTTCCTCCCACTTCCGTCCAATTAAACTATGAAAAGGCTAACCAAAGTATGGTAAATTACTTAAATTCCCCCGCATACATGTACATCTATGTATTTATATATGTGTGTATATGGTGTGTCATTATACTTGATCTGAGCCATGTGGCACGGGTCTATGGTAACATGACAGGTATTCGCCATGCATGTGGCATGCCACTCTCCTTGTTCTCTCTCCTGATCTCTCTTCTCTCTCAAGCCTCACTCTCCCCCCTCCCCTCTTTGACTCCCCTCCCCTTACCTATCTCTGTGAGAATCCCTCCCAAGGGGGGTGCATTGTGTGGATCCGGTATCTTGACAATGGTACTCGCCTTGGGGGCGTCTGACTAAGTCGGATGACCGAGTAAGCAATCTCACAATGCCTGAGTGTGGATCGGGGACATATCTATATGTATGTTAATCGTTTTCTATTACAAAACGCGTTTTAAAGCCATGATGGCAGTGATTCCGCCAGAAAACTCTAGGTTAAGCGTATTTGCCTTGAAGCGGTCCTGGGATGGGTGACCTACTCCCAGTTCTGCGAGTGAGGCAAAAGCGGATAATATTGTGTGGGAACGACAATGGCGTTACAAATGGTATCAGAGCCGGTACTCAGACGGAAATTGTGCCAGCGAGGGTGCTGGGTTTTGGGCGTATGACTGAGTCGGATGGCCGAGTAAGCAATCTCACAGCGCTTGAGTGTGGATTGGGGACATATCTATATATATGTTAATTGTCTTCTATAACAAAACGCGTTTTAAAGCCGTGATGACAGTGATTTCGCTAGAAAACTCCAAGTTAAGCGTGATTGTTTCTGCAGATGAACTAAAAATGGACAATATTGTGTGGGAACGGCGAGGGCGTTACAATCTCTCTCTCACCCCACTCCCTCCCCATCCATCTCTTAACCCCTTCTCTTTCTCTCTCATACTCTCCCCGGCTTTCTCTCTCCGACCCTTTTTTCTCTCTCCTATTCTCTCTCCCCATAAATGGTAAAACTAAAGGTAACGTGGTCATTTCTCACAAAGCCGCTAGAATAAACTGATGTCGTGAGGTATATTCATCGAATATTCATCATATAGTAACCCGAGAGGTGTTTTTTTGAAACAACCAAGGTTTTGGACGTATCGATGATATTTCCAAGAAATGTGAGGATAATGATGTAATATCGAATTTTGTAGGGTCGTACATCTACAATTAACTCAATATAATTTCTCAAATGCCACCAATTGATTTCAGGTTTAATGAAAATTCAAGTTAGAAATATAGAAAAAGGTTAATATGCTGAAAATACGCTGCTTCTTCGCCTGTCAAGAAATAAATCACCAGAAATTCTTTATAAGTACAAATATTCTTAAATGTTATGGTGTAATAAAAGACTTCAATAGCTACAACTTTTATGTTGGTTACATTGCGAGATTCCTGATGGATTGATACTAGTTTGGAAGAATATTAAGATATACAGATGCTGGAAAACTGGTACGTCGACGTTCAGGAGAATATTTTCCAAATATTTCAGATATATTCTAATATTATTAAACCTTCAGGATATGATAGAGGACTTCCTAATGTGCATCTTTCATGTTGAGAACATTTTCAAATTCCGTCTTGATTGGGCCCAGTTGTGATCAGAGTATGACTGTCAGACTTAATTCAGGGAATCCGAGTTGTAGTAGAAGTCCAACTTAACCAAAACCCTAATTTCGGGAGTTAACATATCCTAATGCACATGTTCACTTTCACATGTTAAAGAGTTGAAATTAGATTCTAAGTATGATATTAGGATAGATTTACAGTTTTATGTCATGTCACAGAAAATACATGAACACATGCAATTATCTTAATATAAAAGGTAATTATTCGATTTTCAACTTAGTAACCGGGCAGTATGCCTAACCAGCGTGGTGTTCGTGTAAAACGGTTGAATTTCTTAAAAAATATTACGACTAGTTATGATTTGTAGCCTTCATGATTTGAGGATTAGAGTCTGAAGGGTATTCTACACTTAGTGTTATAAAACTATCTGGTTTGGGAGTTACTGGCTTGAACCTCGTTACATAGATCATGAAGAAAGTTTAAGAGATCATAACATTGAACATGTTATGGAAAAAAAAATGAAAAGAAAAATGAATAAAAATAGAGATTGCTCTGTGATAAGTGGAAGATATGTGCTTGAATAGGATTGTGATCATGAATAGTTAAAGTGTTTAAATATAATTGATACTCTGAAGCATGTGGAACTTTATTTTCACACTGGAGTGTTAAAGTTGTTTTTAATCATGATTAAATATGTTAAAGTGTTAGAAATATGTTATGACATGTTTTGATTTACTATATTTTTTATGTGATTATGAGTTGAAGGGTTTATTCATGGATAATATTTCTATTTCATGCATTAGAGTTGATGAATATTGTGATAGATTTCTAATAGCATATTCAAGGGAATGTATAGATGTTTGTGGGTGTCATCCCTAAAAACCCTCAGGAGACTATAACTCATCCATTGGGGTAACCCAGGGGTATGAAGGCTTGTTGCACATGCTTAGTGCAATCGTGAAACTTACGAAAGTGCCTAGTTAGATTTATTGCTTTCTTTTTATCTTTTCTTTGTTCGAGAACTAGCAAAGTGTAAGTTAGGGGCTGTGATGAGTCGCTAAATATTCATAATTAAACCCCTTAATTTACCTTTGTTAGCCCGAAAGTGTTTGTATTTGATAGTTTGTTAGTTGATATTAGGTTTAATGAAGATTCAAGTTAGAAAATATAGATAAAGGTTAATATGTTCAAAATATGCTGCTTCGGCGCCTATCAGGAAATAAATTGTCAGAAATTCTTTATAAGTCCAAATATTCTGTAACTTTATGGAGTAATAAACTACTTCAAGATCTACAACTTGAATGTTGGATACTTTGCGATATTTCTGATGGATTGATACCAGTTTTGAAGAATATAAAGATATATAGATGCTGGAAAACTGGTCCGTCGACGTTCAGGAGAATATTCGGCAAATATTCCAGATAAGTTCTAAAAGTATTAAATCTTTGATATGACAGAGGACTTCCTAATCTACATCTTTCCTGTTGAGTACGTTTTCAAATTCCGTTTCGATTGGACCCAGTTGTGATTGGAGTAAGACTGCCAGAATTAATTCAGGGAATCCGAGTTGTAGTAGAAGTCCAACTGAACCAAAACCCTAATTTTGGGAGTTAACCTATAATCCGAGTTGCTAGCCAGAAAACGAGAGGCTCCATAGAGAGTAAATGGAGAATTAGGGTTTTGAAAATTTCATAGAGAAGACGGAGCCGCGGCGTGGATCCCAATCATTCTTCATCGAATATTTGACCTTCATCCGAAAGATGAGTGGCTAAGTTCTGTACTTAGGGATCTCATGAAGCTTTACTGTAGCTTCTTTTTATTTTCTAGTTTGATACTCGTAATCTTTTGCTAGACATAATCTTATAAATATGAATTTATTGTTAATAGAGTTGAGGTAACATAGTTCCTTAACGTATATGGAGGTCTATATGATTTCGGTGATTGATGGTAGAGATCTATAAGATTGTTTTGATGTGGTTTGTGAATAACTGGTGAGATATTTTATGCTTAGTGACGATAGGTTGTGCTAAGTTTACTCCGAAAATAATCTATCCTAATTGAAGATAAAATATGCATTTGGAAAACACTTACATTCTTTTAAGGATTCATATAAGCTTAAGAGGCTATGAATCTATAATGTCTAGATAAGAAAACAAGAGGATAACTAGAGAATCCAGGAAGTGAAACTCAAGTGGATCGAGTAATCCCTAAATTTTCACATTGATTTATCTTAAATCCTTTTTACATTGCTTTCTTTGTTAGTTTTCATTAAATAATTATAAAACAACCCAAATCAATCCTTCTTCGCTTTAGGAATAAAGTTTCGAGATTTAATTCTGATTTTTTCTTATTAGTCAAAGTTTTCCTTGAGGACCGACCCCGTATTTCACCATTATCTTATCTTATTAATTTAGTGTTGAAAGAAAGTTTTATAAATTTCTAAATTGCGTTTTGCGTATGACTTAATGACATCGTTTGCAAGCGATCAGGGGTGTCTGACTGAGTCGGATGGCCGATTAAGCAATCTCACAACGCCTGGGTGTGGATCGGTGACATATATATATATATATATATATATTAATCGTCTTCTATAACAAAATACGTTTTAAAGCCGGGATGACAGTGATTCCGCCAGAAAACTCTAGGTTAAGCGTGATTGTTTATGCGGATGAGCTAAAAGCAGACAATATTGTGTGGGAACAGTGAGGGCGTTACAATCTCTCTCTCTCACTCCACTCCCTCCCCTGTCCTCTCCTAACCTCTTCTCTTTCTCTGTCCTGCACCTCTCTCTCCGACTTTCTCTCTCCTACCCTTTTTTCTCTCTCCTATTCTCTGTCACCATAACGGTAAAACTAAAGGTAAAGTTGTCATTTCACACAATGCCACTAGAATAAACTGATGTCGTGAGGTATATTCATCGAATATTCATCATAAAGTAACCCGATAGGTTTTTTTTTTAAACAACCATGGTTTTGGACGTATCGTTGATATTTTCAAGAAATGTGAGGATATTGACGTAATATCGAATTTTGTAGGGCCGTACATCTACAATTAACTTGATATAATTTCCCAAATGCCACCAATTGATGTACAAACACGTGAGTGCATGGCGTAGTGGTTGGAACTTGTGACTTCATTGTGGATATCAAACTAAAGTCACAAGCTCGAGCCTCGGCGACAACAACTCATGCAAGGAATGATACTGGAGTATCAATGAGGGGAGAGCGAGCGTGAGATTTGTCCTCTAAGCACAAGTAATATCGCTCAGCTAATGAAAAAAATTTGCTATACTGTACAGAAGAGTTTTATGGTGATGAAAATGCTATTTACTCAATTTCTTAATTAGTAAGTTTTACTACCAGGTGTTTTATATTGTGATTCTCTCCTTATGAGCCCACGACATACTGTACGTGGCTTGGTTTCAGTCGATCAGAACATCCTACAAGCGTGTTAAAATTTCACATGCCATTGCAACACCATATATAAGAGCTTTCAAAACCTGCTGGATTTATTCTGTGCTAATACATCATCTGAGTGAAAACACAGCCTATGTTTCCTGCCAAACCACTACAGACTGATCACCAATTGATACTGGCATATGCACCAAACAAGCACAGAGAATATCATATATAATTGTTGCTACATATATAAGATCAACCATGGTGGCCTGCAAATTCTCATTCTTCAACGGCGACTTTCCAGTGCTTCCTCGCATACTCAATGAAATCCCTCATCTTGATGCTGCCGTTAACCTTACGGTTGTGGTCGAGATTGCAGGCCTTTATGGCAATCCATGCCCTGAGCCAGGCGAAGTTTAGGCCGGCCCGGGCTAGCGCCATTTGAAGCCCATACTTTGTGATCACCCCATTCTGATCCTGGATGCTGTTGACCCACTGCAAGAACTTGTCATCTGGTATTCTAATTGGCTGGATACAATCAGAAAAGCCCATGGCCAAAAACTTTGGAAGAACTTAAACTAATCTTTTTTCTCAATCTTTCTTCGATGGAAGAGTGACCTTCTTCATGTTCCATTCTTATAGATGGCTAACAATGTCCCACATTACATCATCATGTGCCCCTACATTGCATCATATTATTCAAGCTTATCACATGTGCCAATGGCAAAAGCTATTGTGATTCCATTATGCATAACATCTGGAATCTAGTGCTATATATGTGGTGTTGTAATCGATCGACCGGCCATCGTATCAGAATAAAATAACCAAGAAGGTGCCTTCTTGCGGATCAAGTAGACTGGACTTAGAACAAGATATAGTTGGTCATCCATCTTTCTTGTCTTTTCATCGTATAAGTACTTAATTAATACCCAGGCTTAGCTCCAATCTCTTAGGAAGATGTTAACTACTGTCCGTGTATAAAGAGATCACATCGAAAATTCTTGTAAAGAACTTTTTTTTCCTGATCCACTAACTTAACCTGTATCTAAATAATTAAGGATATTCTGCATTTTGTTTCTTATTTCTTCCACGTTTTTGATGCGATCATGCTCCTGAACCAATAATTGATGATCGAGTTATGCTTTGGACAAAAAGAATATTTGAAAAGGAATCCATCCTTTTCCTCAAGAAAGGAATTTGATTCTCCACTACACAAGCTTTGAATATCGATCTTTTAGCACCGGCCATAACTTGAAGCTGAACCTTTATGTACTGATAGATCAGTATGTACACGTAAGGTCTGGTAAAATTGAATGCTATCTTGTATGACGAAGTACACTTACATAGCATCACCTAATATTTTGGTTATGCTTATTTTGGCTATGCTGGAAATGGATTTAAATTAAGCTTCTCCTTTAATTGGTTTCAACTGTCTACCCCTAATTCCTTAAGTGTTAAGCTGTATTAATATAAACTCATGCTCATTTATTTACTTGAACATTTGATTTGAGTGATTAGAGTTTTTTTTATGATATCGGACTAGAGGTCTTGAATTCGAACCCTCCTATAATAATATATTCACGCTAGCTAACTTTGGCGTTAAGCCACAATCACAACCTAGCAAGATGCGGGAAATAATTTTCCCTACCCTAAAGTTAAGCTTTTGGCTAACTTTGGCTATTTTGTTGCACTCCAAGTTTTGGCGGCTACTGCCTGGGGAAACCCTGAGCTGACCCAGATGTGAAGTGGCTGGGTTTTGATTTTTTGTTCTTCTACTTTGTTTTGTTTGATCTTTTAGCCCTCGGGCTCAACTAAGCAAAAAAAAAAAAAAAAAAAAATTTAGGCAAATGTTAGCTCCCCACAATTTTATTATATATACTTGTGATACGAGTCGATCCGACTCGACCCACTGGACCCGAACCCAGAAGAGGAACCAAACTGGTTCAACCTCTTTCCTATTTTGACTTGTACTTCCCTAGTTCAAACTAGAGTATTTAATTAGTATTTATCATTAGTCTTTTATTGAGTCCTAGTTGATGGTTAAGAATTAATTAAGAGTCCCTTTGAGTTAGGAAGTTGAGTTGAGTCAGAAACCTTATTACTTGCTAATTAAGCAAGGGGGTTTTTCTAGTGGATTAGGACTCTGTTAAGGTCTCCCTAAACCCGCCATCGACTTCCCTGAGCCACCACGACTCCGTCCAGCCCCTCCTCCGCCTCCATCGTCCTCTCCGGCGTCTTCCTCGGCAATCTCCACTTCACAGCTCCGCCGCCCCTTCCGTGTCCGACCCCGATCTCACTTCCAGATCCCGCCAAAGTACGCCGCCGACATCCCTAGAGCAGATCCCGGTCGTCTACGACATTCCAAAGCCTGCAGAACCCTCCCCGTCGTCCCCGACGCCGGTGAACCCAACCCCGCCGCCCACGACCTCTAGATCCCGCCGATCTAGCCCACCTCCGACCAATCCACTCCGGTGGATCTCTTCCCCAACAACCCGCGATCTTCCCTGCCACTATCCCGACCGCCGCCGCCGCTCCAACGCCCGCGATCCACTCCGGCGATTCTCAGCCGTCGGATATTCCCAGCCACCTTTGGCCAAATTGGCTCAGCCACTTAATCCGGATCCAGCCCAATCCACTTGGTCAGCTTGATCCAGATCAACTCAGACTTGACCCAGTCAAGTCCCATCCAATCAGGCTTAGCCAGATCCGATCTAGCTAGCCAAATCAGCCCATTGGACTCAAATCAAGTCCGATCAGGCTGATTCTGATCGATTGGAGCAGTAGAGACCCATTACGAGAGGATCACGAGTAGACCGCTCGTAACAACTTGTAGGTATTCCTTTCTATGCCTTTCTATGTGCTCGTAACAACGTATTTGCAGCTTTGCACATTAGATTTGTCACGCCCCGCCCAAGAAGACCCATCCGGACCGAGACGTGAGGGAGGGGACCTACACCTGTTCACTTCCAATCGGGCGCGATACAATAATTACCACAAATAAATTAAATACTTGACTTCTAAAGGCAAAATTGAAATCTAAAACATACTATTCCATTAACATCAGAGTTGTATAGATCTAAATCAAAATTACCTAAAGATAGAAATTATACACATAAACTAATCTACGAGGGATACTGTATACAAAACTGTCCAACTATACGATCCGATCCTCAGTCACCTCAACGCCCTACAGAAGTCGACGCGCCGTCAAAAGCTGATATGCTGGGAGCTACAGAGACACTAGCGTCTGCACTTGCAAACGCAGCCCGGGTAGGGTGAGCATAAAGCCCAGTAGGGTTCTACTCTACGTCACACTCAAGGAAGGGGAAACTGCAACTGAACCGTCTCCTTGCCAAGCCTAAGGTGCAACTACAACAAGCATGCAAACGCGACGGGGATCACGTCTACTCTGGACGCTCCCCAATCGCCGACCACGCCGAGGATCACGCGAGCTAGCGCTCCCCAAACGTCAACAACAGAAAAGTAAAGCACACCCACACTCAAGCTTGGCAAAGGAGGATGGTACGACCTCTAAACCTCAAGAACCAAGATCTGATAAATCAATAGTACCACAATCTCGCCCTAAACCAATCTACCCAACCACGGTCCTAGAGCTAGACCCGAGCTACCCGAGAGCTTCGGATCGACGATCAACCCATCGTTCACGCCTTAACCTAAAATGTAACTAATGCAATTAAATGCATGCATCTATACAAGCATCTAACCTAAGTGTCACTATATGGCATATCAACAATATGAGGCATAATTATTCTACACATTCCCGAGAGCCGTGACTCTCCATGTTAACCACAAAGCAGTAAAGATCTAACTACTACAAGTTACAACTAAATAAAGCATACTAAATATATGCAACTACAGTTAACACATGCTTATCGAAAAACCGATTAAAATCCATAAAAGTCGGCAAAACAATCATAAATACAAATCATCGTAAAAACTCAAGGCAAAGCGTGAAATCACGATTAAAACACTATAATATCCTAATTCTAACAATAGAAAAGATATAAAAGAAAACCGAGTTGATTTGGAATCAAACCGTTGAAAACCAAGCTAAAATCAACTTACTGCACAAAGGGGATCGATCTTCATGCCCATGAAGATCGATCTTCCTCATACGCGCCCTCTGCCAAGGAAATGATCGATCTTCTCACCTAGTGGAGATTAATCTTCCTTGTACAGGTCCACTGCTTAGGGAGAGATTGATCTTCCTCTTCAACGAAGCTTGATCCTCCTCGGGCCTTTACCGCACCCCACCTCAACATGAAAGAGATCGATCTTCATAGCCGTGAAGATCGATCCTTCTCGGGCTGTGAGGCCCGCTGGGTCTACCGTGGGACAAGATGCCTGTGCCTGGAGGGCGGGGCTGAGTCGGGTAGCCGGGTAAGCAATCCCACAATGCCTTGGCATGGTCCGGGGCTCGATATAAGTATATAGTAAGCCTTTAATAGACACAACGTGTTTTAAAGCCGTGATGGCAGTGATCCGCCAGAAAACTCCAGCGTTAAGCGTGCTCGACCATGAGTA
Source organism: Narthecium ossifragum (assembly GCA_963920575.1). Lineage (NCBI taxonomy): Eukaryota > Viridiplantae > Streptophyta > Magnoliopsida > Dioscoreales > Nartheciaceae > Narthecium > Narthecium ossifragum. The sequence continues at coordinate 8,945,939 of OY986971.1, read as the reverse complement.
GTCACACGATGGTGCCAAAAACGGACAATATTGTGTCTGGGGCCTGCGGGCCGGGGCCCAGTGGAGGGCCGGGGTGTTACAGTATGGTATCAGAGCCGGTTCCTAGCCGGAAATTGTGCCAGCGAGGACGCTGGGCCTCCAAGGGGGGTGGATTGTGAGGCCCGCTGGGTCTACCGTGAGACAAGATGCCTGCGCCTAGAAGGCGGGGCTGAGTCGGGTAGCCGGGTAAGCAATCCCACAATGCCTGGGCATGGTCCGGGGTTCGATATAAGTATATAGTAAGCCTTTAATAGACACAACGCGTTTTAAAGCCGTGATGGCAGTGATCCGCCAGAAAACTCCAGCGTTAAGCGTGCTCGACCTGGAGTAGTCATACGATGGGTGAACTACTGGGAAGTTTTCCCGGATTTCTGCGGTGAGCCAAAAACGGACAATATTATGTCTGGGGCCTGCGGGGCGGGACCGAGTGGAGGGCCGGGGTGTTACACGGGCTGGCCGTGAGATCACAAGAGTGATCGATCTTCTTCACAAGAAGATCGATCCATCTTGAGCACTGCCGGAAACCCACCGAAGAAAACATCGGAAAACGCACAAAATACAAGACCAAACTTCATAAAACTCAGGGATCTGGTAGCATGGAGCTAGGGGAGTCCGAAAACACCAAAATACCGGAAAACCAGCGGCTACATGCAAAGATCTAAGCTAAAGAGACAAAGCAAACCTAGGTTACCAAATCTTAAGATCTGGATAGAGATCCCTACTTAGAACCGATGGAAGCCTCCAAATCCGGCTCAACAAGCTTTGGATCATCCAAACGATCCTCCTCAAGCCACCGGATTCGACCTCCTTCCAAGATTTCCAAAGAAATCAAAATGAAGTCGGTGGGTTCTTCTTATAGAACCAGTCACGATCAGAGAGATCGATCTTCACCCCCATGAAGATCGATCTTCTTCGTGACAAGGCAAAGACTTTCCAGGCACAGGGAGATCGATCTTCTATGCCGAAAAGATCGATCCTCTCATCTTCGAAAGTGGAAAATGGGGAAACAACATGCCCCAAACCCCGATCTTTCGATCCAGGTCACACTTAAGCGTTCTAATCAAATAAGGACAACATCTCAAGGCCGTGTGTGCCCAACGCGAGTGTGGAACGGCCCTCGACGCACACGGTCGAGCCAGGTCTGAGGATTGGGTCCTCACAGGATTGATCCAAACCCACAGTGGATCGATCCAACCCTGTTTCCATAGGCTTGTTTTCATGTTTTTCACAGTGAATCGATCCAAACCCATAGTGGATCTGTGAGGACCCGTTTTACCAACCCGGTCCGACCGCGTTAGGTCGAGGATCTGGCCCATTTTGCCTTATTTCGCGATCAGGTTGATTGCGAAGACCCAATGGGTAATTTGGTAAATTACGCATTGGCGGTTGGTTTCACACCCGCGTTGTGCAAACATGACCCTTTGGATTGATGTATGTGCTTGTTAGAACCTTAGGCGGGATTGGGTCGAAGGACCCGAGCCCGGGAGTGAGGGCGATCGAGTCGGCTACTGCAGCAGGTCGGCGCAGATTCAATATAAGCCCTTCCTCTCTTCTTCTTCTTTTCTTTTCCGCTGTTCCCACGATCCCTTTCCCAAAGGAGAGCTTCGCGCACGCGAGAGAGAGGGAAGCAGCTCTGGCGAGCTTGGAGGCATTCCACTGCGAGGGCCCCGTCTTCTTCCTTCCTTTCCTCTTCCCCGCGACGGCTGTGGGCAAGGGAGTGCCCGGCGGACTCCAACAACTTCCCCGATGGCTTGGAGGCATCCAACGGTGAGGGAGGAGGTGGATTAGCAAGGTTGATGGCAGATTAACCAAGGATTAGCTTAGCAGAGGTAGGGTTCTTAACCTAGGACATGGATTAAGTGTTTATATGTGTTTAAACCCTTAATTCCTTGATTTCTTCATGCTAAGAGATGCTCCTAGGGTAGTTTAATTACTTTCTTGAGTTTGGAATGATTTGATTAGGATTTTAATCGGATTTTGGCAACTTATTTCCGGATTTCTATCGAAGCTCTGTTCTTCATATGAACTGAGCTATTCGAGCTCAGTTTCTGACTCGTACGTGCATTATATCTTCTAATCAACAACATGATAGTTGTAGATCCGTGGATCTACATTCTAATCCACTTGTTTTTGTAATTTTCAAAGTTTTCTACAATTTATTGTGGGTTTTCTTCGAATATGCAACTAGTTAACAATTAGCAGATTTGATTAGTGAATTCCGGGAGTTTTAACCAAGTAATTGATCCAATTCTTGGTCAGCATATTCCTAGCAAGTTAATCTACATCTTCCAAAGTTTAATTTCAGATTGGACATCTTTTGGACGTCGAATCAATGAAGTCTCATCTTCTCTAAACGGTGGTTACCATAGCTAATCCGAAAATGCATAACTTTAGTGGATTTTGATGTTTTATTGTGTTTAATCTTATGAAAAATCTTGTAGTAAGGTTCCTAGTGACACCTAGGCCAGCATGTTCAATTTGATAGCTGGTAGACTATTAATCACTTGATTTGTTTGATTTATTAGTTGGTTGCTAACCTCAGCCTTTGTTTAGCATTTAAGTTGTGAACTATGCTTAGTCTTGTATGTGAATCTTGGATGCTTGTTTAATTACCTATATCTAACCCGTGTGGGGCTTGTGGTTGAAACAAGGGAGTCATGCCCCTTGGGATGTTTAGATAATTGAGCGGGCTGTCTGGTATGCCACTTGTGATAGTGTGTTTAAGTACATGTTGTTGTTGTAATTGTGTGGCCGGGGGTGTGCCCCGTTGTAGAAATTTCGGAAGATGGTTGTTCTTCCGTCATAATGCCGAAATTTAGATTAACGTATAGTTGTTTGTTAGCGACCTGTGGGCACTGTTGTACTATTGTAATATTTAGTTGTTGCTTAGACCCTTGCTATGTCTACACTTTTGGCGAGCTATATGCTACGCCCATCCCGGTATATTGTTGTGTCATCTTGTTGCATGCTTGTAATGTTATTCTTGTGTGTATGGGTATTGCATGGATTTGATCGCATTAGAAGCATTACGTTAACGTAGGACGTGGGCGATGAGACTTTACTGTTCCTTTGCCTTTGTGAGCGTCGTAATATAGAATTCTACTGAGCTTATCACTTACTCTTTTTCGGGCTGCGTTTTGTAGGTGAAGGTGTCAGCTCTTCTTCCGTAGCTCCCAGTTGGACATGCTCTTGGTGGCGCGTCGAGCCTTTAGAGGTGTTCATGTTTATCTTATTGAACTATTTAGATGTATAATTTCCTTCTGTAAGGATTTTGAGGTTTTATTGTATATGTCTTGAGGATCAATTTTGTATCCGAATCTTAAATTATATTAGAGATTTTACTTTTGACAACAGATCAATTGTTAATTAGTTGTATTATTTTATTATAAATGCGTCAGTGAGGGATTGAATAGAGTAGGAACCCTCACACCCTGAACTGAATGGGTTTTCTGGGTCGGGGTGTGACAGGATTGATCCAAAACATTGTCGACGAGAAAATTGGAAGGTTTAGATCTAATCCGATACTTTGTGATCTCCCGATTCTGATCTTGGTCTATACTGTTGAACCACTGCAAGAACTTGTCTTCTGGTATTTTATTTCTCTGGATACAATCAGAAAAGCCCATGGCCAAAAACTTTGGAAGAACTTAAACTAATCTTTTTTCTCAATCTTTCTTCGATAGAAGAGTGACCTCCTTCATGTTCCATTCTTATAGATGGCTAACAATGTCCCACATTACATCATCATGTGCCCCTACATTGCATCATATTATTCAAGCTTATCACATGAGCCAATGGCAAAAGCTATTGTGATTCCATTATGCATAACATCTGGAATCTAGTGCTATATATGTGGTGTTGTAATCGATCGACCGGCCATCGTATCAGAATAAAATAACCAAGAAGGTGCCTTCTTGCCGATCAAGTAGACAGGACTAAGAACAAGATATAGTTGGCCATCCATCTTTCTGGTCTTTTCATCGTATAAGTACTTAATTAATACCCAGGCTTAGCTCCAATCTCTTGGAAGATGTTAACTACTGTCCGTGTATAAAGAGATCACATCGAAAATTCTTGTAAAGAAATTTTTTTTCCTGATCCACTAACTTAACCTGTATCTAAATAATTAAGGATATTCTGCATTTTGTTTCTTATTTCTTCCACGACGTTTTTGATGCGATCATGCTCCTGAACCAATAATTGATGATCGAGTTATGCTACTAGCTAGCTTCCTTTTGGACTAAAAGAATATTTGAAAAGGAATCCATCCTTTTCCTCAAGAAAGGAATTTGATTCTCCACTACACAAGCTTTGAATATCGATCTTTTAGCACCGGCCATAACTTGAAGCTGAACCTTTATGTACTGATAGATCAGTATGTACACGTAAGGTCTGGTAAAATTGAATGCTATCTTGTATGACGAAGTACACTTACATAGCATCACCTAATATTTTGGTTATGCTTATTTTGGCTAGGCTGGAAATGGATATAAATTAAGCTTCTCTTTTAATTGGTTTCAACTGTCTACCCCTAATTCCTTAAGTGTTAAGCTGTATTAATATAAACTCATGCTCATTTATTTACTTGAACATTTGATTTGAGTGATTAGAGTTTTTTTTATGATATCGGACTAGAGGTCTTGAATTCGAACCCTCCTTTAAAAATATATTCACGCTAGCTAACTTTGGCGGTAAGCCACAATCACAACCTTGCAAGATGCAGGAAATAATTTTCCCTACCCTAAAGTTAAGCTTTTGGTTAACTTTGGCTATTTTGTCGCACTCCAAGTTTTGGCGGCTGCTGCCTGGGGAAACCCTGAGGTGACCCAGATGTGAAGTGGTTGGGTTTTGGTTTTTTGTTCTTCTCCTTTGTTTTGTTTGCTCTTTTAGCCCTCGGGCTCAACTAATCAAAAAAAAAAAAAATTTAGGCAAATGTTAGCTCCCCACAATTTTATTATATATACTTGTAGGTATTCCTTTCTATACCTTTCTATGTGCTTATGAATAGGGTTTACCTCTTGAGCTCAAGAATCGTTCGAGATCAGCTCGACCTCCAGCTCAATAACAATTCTTTCCACCGATGTCGGTTCGATTCATTTAAAGCTTATATTGAGTGGGTCGGCTCGATCAATATCAGCTTGATATAACTTGAAATATATAAATAAAAAAAGCATTATATGTTTTATATTTTTAAAGATTGTTTTTATTTTTCTACATTTATATGGTGTTTTTGTTGACTTTTTGGCTTATTTTCAAGTTGGATCAAGATCAGTTTGGATCGATCCAATTTGATCCGAGGTACCCGAGAGTCTCGGATCGACGATCAACCCGGAAAAACGTGGTCACGTGCGTCGCAGGTGATCTATTTAGCCGGTTTGCTGTCAGCCCGGTTAACGGCATTTGAGATTTGGGTGTAAAACGACCACATTGATAAATTGATGGTGCGTTTTGTCTCGTTTTAAAGTATATGGGGTAAATTGACATATTGTCAAACTATAGGGGAGCAAAATGTTATTTACCCTATGTTATATCTTCTGCCGTATCAGTTCATGTGTAATGTATTGTTACTTGTTTCTAGAAACTCTTATACTGACCTTTTATACCCATGGCTTGTTGTTTTTCGTGATGACAGGGAGAGTTTCCCTCATGTGTTACTCCATGGGTTAGAGGTTTAAATTGTATATTACTTTGTTAATATATTATATATGGTATTAGAAGCTGTATGTATGTGGAGATTTCCTTGAGGATAGCAACAGGAGGGTCGTCTGTTAAACAAAGGACTTAGTGAAAATAATAATAAATAAATCTCATACACAGTTCCCGAAGAGGGTCTGGGGATTAGGTGTGACAAAAAATCTCAAACAGAACAATATGTGACAAAACCTCGCAAACAAACTGTTTAATATATATATATATATATATATATATATATATAGAGAGAGAGAGAGAGAGAGAGGAATTTTCCATAGCAAACTGGTTCTCTAACTCTTGTAGAGAGAACCAGCATCTTGTTGACTTTTCCTCCCATGAGGATGACGACAGCAATAGGATCGATCCTTCTCTTAAAGAAGGATCGATCTTCCATTGCACTTTATCAGAGGATCGATCCTACGTTGTAAACAAAAGAGACAGAGAGCACCTGTTTGTAAAGATCAAGGTAGGATCGATCCTTTTCGGGATTTTGAGGATCTCGAGCATACAAGGATCGATCTCTCCTATACATTAGGATCGATCTTCTTTAGGATTTTGGAATCCATCGATCTCGTGCATACAAGGATCGATCATTCCCTTGAGTAGGATCGATCCTTCCCAATTGGATGGGCAAATCCGACGGCTCAGATCTAATCCGGATTTGTACTCTTTGGAGGCTATAAATAGAGTGCTTCTAGGGTTTCTTTTGTGTGGTAGAGATGTGGTTGAGAGGTGTATGAGAGGTGAGAAAGTAGGCAACCCTAGAGAGAGATCTCTTTATCTCTGCTAGGGATTTGGGCTTTGTAATCCGTCCACCCTCGCAGCTCCTGCCATCTCCACCGACTTACTCCTATTCCGATCCCCATCGCTGCCGCCCCTATTCCGTCGATATCCACCACCCCCTCTCACCACTACCCATCTCAATCTCATCACCACCTCAACCCATCATCTCCTTCCCTCCACCATCGACATCACCCCCCATTCCAGCAGCTGTTGCCAACACCCCCATCGCAGAACACCCTCCCATGAGCAACCCTCCTCATCGCTGCTCCTCCTATCCCGATCCCGATCTAGGGCATCCACGACCTCCCAAATCCAACAGTGGTGGCGGCATCGGGTTCGACCGCCGGACAACCCAACCCTGACGCCTCTCGTTGATGGAGGGGAAGCTAGGGATCTTTCGCTCATCCGAGAAGGAGCCAGGGATCTTTCTCGCGATAGGGTACGCAAAATCCATTTTATTTTGTCAGTATTCCGTTTAATTGGAGATTTTTTTATGTTAAATGAAGAATGTTGGATCGACAGCCATTGGTTGCCTTTGCATTCAAGTTCTCGACACAATCGGGCTTGTTACATAACATTAATGAATCCTCCTAGTTATCTACATAAAATTGCATGTGCTCCGGTTACAGAAAAGTGATATCTAAATTTTTTATGTGCAACTTCTAACATTGCAGGTTAAGATTTGTTATATACCACTTGTCTTCAACTTTGAGCAAATGATGCACCAGAGCTGACTTTTACAGCAGGTGGAGGTCTCTGTCATTTCTTCAGTCTCTTCCTCATACTGTTCGGCATTTTTTCTTCTGCATTGGCATTTGGAGTTTCTGGGATCAAAGTGTATATACCACATGTTTGTATTAGCCCTTCTTGATGAAAACATAGCAAGTGCGGAAAGAAGCATCATACCCAAAGAAGCATGCCTGTTATGGAGCAACTGAACATGTGTTATTTTGTTTCTTTTGCAATGTTACAATGTGAACAGAAAGCCATGATGGCATGTATAAGTTACAATGTAAACATAAAGCCATGATGGCATGTACAAATTACAATGTAAATAGAAAGCAATGTTATAATGCTACAATGTAATGTTACATTGTAAACAGCAATTAGCATTTCATATTTGGAAGAGCTCCATGTTGAAACATAATTCAAGCACAAAGAGAAGTCAATATCAGAGTAGATTGATAGCACTTGAAAAGGAATAAAATCTCGGATGTTTGATAAAAAGGTGATACAAATGAACGAGTATAAGTTGGCCTTTACATGCAACAAAGCATCTAGTGTCAATGTCCGGTACAGATCACCAAGAACAATAATCTTAAGAAAACTGATTAAATTAAACTCCACCATTAATGATCTCGCCAACCATTACAATTCCAAACAAATCAGTACTTGACACAATCACAATCAGTTATAGAGTTTCAGAAATAATCTTTATGTGGATCATCGAAGTAGGGGTGCTTCATAGCTTTCTTTGCATAAATCCTTCGAAGTAGGGGTGCTTCAAAACTTCACAACAAGCAACACATCATCAACCAAGTTGCTGATGGTTGATGATCCAACAGTGGTGAGTAGAAAACTTCTCAAGCTTGCTTGGACGATATCACTGATTTGAAAATCACTCAGCAACCTGAAAATGCCAAAACAGTTAAAATGGCTTGACGAGGATGAAGTTGATCTGATTGCAAGTTTAGGAAAAAGATACCAAACTTACACAAATTAAAAATGAGTGCAAGCCATGGAGATGACATAACGCCTATAGATACCAAACTTACACAAATTAAAGAGTTTGAAGTTACCTAACAGGAGTATCCTTTGGGATCACAAGATTAATCTTCACCTTCAGAATTCTTATCTATCAAGGTATACTTGGTGTTGCTACTCACAGGTTGAGAAGAAATACCTAACGATGAAAGATTACTGTGAGCTTAGAAATTTAAACATGAATGAAAAGATTAAAGAACAACAACATTCAACCTAAAGCTACAGGTTGTAACAGCTAATATACTTACTGAGTAGAAGGCAATTTCTTTTATCATGGTTGACTCCGCGTTGCTTGCAAGAATTACAAAGCATGCCTTTTTGCGACTTGCTTCTCCAGCATTGACTTCAAGCGCTTCCCACTCCCCTTGGGTCTTGTTATATCTGGTTCCTTGATTCATAGCTCACTAGTAGCCACCCTTTTTCCTACACTTGACGAAACTTGTGAAATTTCATCATTTTTCGCAATTGTTTCTTCATCCAAGACTTTGTCTTTACTTTTTACTGCTTTCATCTTTCGAATTTCCTCCAAAGCATCACGTAAAGTGCTCTTGGTAAATGAGAATGTCTCATTTCTATCAAGTGCTTCATCAATAAGTTGGTTGGCTATATAACTTAACTCAGACATTTTTGTCATGCTAACAGAACCATCATCCACATTTTTCACCCTGATTGTTGCACTCCTTGTTCAGCGGTGCAAAATATACTCCCCAGGTAACATCATGTGATTGAGATATTTCAGCAGAGCTAACAAATGCCTGCATGGGATGCCAAGGAACTCCAAAACCCTACACGGGCAGTTTCCCATATTTGTTTCGTTGCAAATGACAACCTTTTTTTTTCTTTCTGTTCCTAATTCTTGGATGAGATACACCTTCCCATCCTTGTCTTCACCACCAACGAAGACGATATGCATCAAGCTTGATTCAACTTTTTCTTGGAACTTATAGAAGAGCTTTTTGGTATAAATTTGAGACATTTGTTTCTCCAAAGACTATGGAGTTTTCAGCTTCGGCTGATTATCAATGGTGCGATGCTCATCTTCCAATGCATCTTGTCGCTACTCTTCAAGTCCATTAGTAAACATTGCATAAAAGTCCATCAAAGTATTCTTTTCAGTGGAGTATTTCTTTAAAAAACTTTTCAAGCTTTCACTCCTTTGCTACTATGCATCCCCGCAAAGAAACAACTCTTCAAATAAAGAGGGATCCAATGATTTCTCATTTCATACATGCTGGCCAACCAATCAATATGTAAGGACTTAATTGAAATTTTCCGGGCTTTTATCTAAATTAGAGGGCTTATAGCGTAATTTCTCGTTTTGCGGGGGGTTTTATGCAAAAACCACCCCCCCTTTCTAGAAGAATCCAGCTTCTCCTTCTTTCTTTTCTTCTTTGGCTGCCAACCCGAGAGAGAGAGAGTGTGAGATCGGGGGAGAGGGAAATCGAGAGAGAGATCTAGAGAGATCGGGAGAGAGAGGAGGGAGCTGGAGAGATCAAGAGGGTGGAGGAGGAGATCGCCGGCGCCGAAGCTAAAGAGGGCGAGATCGGCAGCGAGGAAGAGAGATTGGCGCCGGAGAGGGAAGAAGGAAGGGAGGAAGAAGGTGGAGCTCGCTGTGGAGTGAAAATACAGTGGGTCTCCGCCGGATTTGTTCTCCTATTTGGTTGAGGTAAGCTTCCAGCTCTTTTCTCCTTCGATTCTGAGTTTGTTGGTGGGTTTTCAGGCGGGTTTGGGTCTTTTGTGGGTTTCTCCGGCGATGGGTCGCCGGAGAAGGTGTCGTGGACAGCGACGGGGACCTCCCTCGGTGACTGCAGCGCCGGAGAAGGACCCCCGTGGTCCAGGGCATCTTTCTCCGAGCCCTGTCCGGCATTACCCATGACAGGGGATCTTTGATCCTCCTCCCTGCCATGGATTCCGGCGAAGATCCGGGCGGCCTTCCTCTGGCCGTGGTTGTTGATCTTCCTTGGGATCCGGTGCTTGGGGTAGCAAGCAAGCTTCTTCCCTCTCTTCGCAGTGGTGGCTGTTCGGTGATTAAGCAACCTGGTTAGGAGATTCGACGGAGCTTCGGCGTGAGCTCCGGCGATCTCCTACGGGAGGAAGCCGACGCGGAGCGCTGTGGGCTGTGCGCGTGATCAGCCTGGTGCACTGGTCAGTGCCCTGTGCACGGGTCAGTGCCTTGTGCACGGGACAGCGCCGTTTTGACCAGCTGTTCTAGCTCTAGCGGTATATGGTAGTTTAATTTTTCGTCTGGGGTTGTACCTGATTGAGATCTTTATCCTTGTGTTTTAGGCGATCTTTTGAGCGGTGGTCGAGTGTCGAAGCGCGGCGTGGACCCCGGTCTCAGGGATTTCACGTTGACTGTCCTTTTGAGGTAGGAGTTACCTCCTAGGAAATTGTATGATTGTTTGCTATATGTTGTGTTGTAATTATGTGTGATGCAATGTTGTGTATATGCTATGTTGTATGACTATACCGCTGTGATGATGGGTCTATGCTATGTTATGAGGTGTTGGGCTAGTTGAGCCCTGTACTTGCTTTATCATGCTATGGAATGTTATGCTAGCTTTTCCTGAGTTGTATGCATAAATGAGATTAATTGACCAAGTTATTAATTGATTGATTATTTATGTGATTTGTGCATACATGCTAGGAATGTCAGGCTGTCTTAGGAAAGGGATTGTGGTTGGGTCTAGTCAGGTCCTGTAGCTAGACTAGTCAGAGTCTAGGGGATATGTCGACGAGTTGACGGATGGATTTGGATCTCCGTATGTCGATCAAGGACTTGACTTGACTTGAGGTTTTGACCTGACTTGAGAGTGTGTTGCCCATACTAGTATACTGAGGCCTGTATAGATTCTATAGGGGTCTGGGCGAGCATTAACGGCCGGACGCGGCGACTGTGCGTGTAAGACTTACCCAGGCTAGGCAGACCATACTAGGATCAGTGAACTAGTATATGATGTTGTACCTATACTAGTATAATGGGGCTGGGTATAGAGTCTATAGGGGTATGGGCGAGCATTGACGGCCGGACGCGGCGACTGTGCGTGTAAGACTTACCCATACTAGCCAGACCATACTTGGGCAGTATACTAGGATAGGTGGGTGTACACCAGTGTCTTAGTCGGTGACTCCTACGGGCTTTAGAGCTCATTCTTGTTAGGTTTTGGTTTTTGTGCAGGAGGACTTATGGGTAGGCCAAAGACCAGTGCAGTCCATGGAGGTCCTGTCTCAGGATGAGTCATTTTATCCTTATGTTTATTTTCTTATGTGTGAGAAAGCATGTATATGTTGGAAATGGAAGAAATGTATATTATTGGAAATGTTGTGGGCGTATGTGCCCCTAGATGTGGTGAATGATTGTAAAGAAAGAAAGATTGTGATTAAATGCTTAGGATGTGTATATAAATTATCTGTTGAAAGGTTGTAATAGTGATCTCACGTGCCCGTGCTCAAGGGTCATGTCGAAATTTTTCAGTAAGTATTTGGGTTATTTTATATTAAATTGGGGCGGGGCGTGACACAATATCACTGAGGTGATGTTCTGTTATAATACTTGCCCAAGTTGCACAAAACTCCTCATCAATCTCGGCATTCCAAATACAACTTGTTATTTTATCAATGACCTCAATTTTATTGTCTATCCCTCCCAACTTCTCAGTCAATTTTTTGGTTATGTAACTTGTGGATGCTTGCTTGATTCTATGTATTATTGATGTAATATTTGTGAACTCAATTTGTGTAAGTCATGTTGTTGCTTCATTAGCAGTCTATGTTGCTTCATTGGTATCAATGAGTGAAAATTGACTTTCTTATAAAGCTAGCAATGATTGCAACAGCTTTCTTTTGGAAGACAGATCATGTTCTTATGTCAAAAGGAAAGTTCAGGGAAATCAGTCTCATAATTTTCCCAAGAGACTAGGCTTTTCCACAAATAATTTACATGAGAAGAACAATGACACAAGGATTTAACTGAGCAAAAAAAGAGTGATGTATGACAAAATCAGGCATGTTTAGCCCACTTAAATCTTTCTATACATATACAAGATCATGGAATTTTTCACAAGATATCATCTTGTCAGCAACCCGTACACAATTGATGGAGTTCATACTTGGAAGGAAAAACTGAAATCAACTTTACAATGGACGCTTTACAAGAGGGATTGTAAAACACATTGATTTGCTTTGCAAGTACAGATCATTCTCCATGTTCACAACTTTTGAAACCGGCAGAATACTTCTGATGTAAGAAAGAGTACAGATAAAATTAGTTGATCTGCAAAGATGCCTCTTGATAACTTTTTTTCTGGAAAGCAAATGCATCTTCAAAAGCCTAATATAGCCAAAGCTCTCTGGTGGTCAGCAACCCGTTTGAAGCATAATGCCATGTCTCCATACAAGTCCATCATTAAGGGTCTGGGAACGAGATAGAATTACCATGGGTTAGTAAAAAGCTGAATTCTTGAAAGTTGATAAAATTTGACGAGATACACAGTAAGCCATATCATCGAAGACTTGTCTCATGTATGAATAGTAAAGAGCAGTACACATCTGATATATGGACCCTCAAAATCTCCAATAGTGAAAAGAAAAGATTGAAAAAACAGAGAACCTGCAAGTGCTATTAAACATCTTCTTTCTTTGCGAGGTACATAACTAAGGACCGTGTGCTTCTTATTAGCTTATCTCTGCAATACCAACCATACCTTAATTTCTTCTTCAACGTCTCAAAGAGTGATATAGCTTTCACATTCTCCTCATCTTGATCCATTCAAAGGATATTGTTATAAGACTACATTAGCCTAATGGCCAAAAAAAAGGTAGAAAACGAGATAAAAAGGTAAGCATACCGTGTGCTGTCCCCCATAAGTGGACAAATTGCTCAATTTGAGCACCTAGAGGAATAGTGTCTAGGTATAGTCGGTGTTGCTGCTCACAGGTTGAGAATTCTTACCTAACCATGAAAGACTACTATGAGCTTAGAAATTTAAACATGAATGAAAAGCCTAGCCTTTGCAAGAATTACTGAGTAGAGGGCAGTTTCTTTTATCATGATTGACTCCGCGTTGCTTACAAGAATTACAAAGCCTAGCCTTTGCAACTTGCTTCTTCAATGTTGACTTCAAGCGCTTCCCACTCCCCTTGGGTCTTGCTATATCTGGTTCCTTGATATACAACTCATTAATAGCCGGCCTTTTTCCAACACTTGAGGAAACTTGTGAAAATTCATCATTTTCTGCAATTGCTTCTTCATCCAAACCAATGATCTTACTTTTTTCTGCTTTCATCTTTTGAATTTGTTCCCTAAGATCACGTAAACTGCTCATAGCGAATGAGAATGTCTCATTTCCATCAAGTGCATCATCAATAAGTTGGTTGGCTACATAACTTAACTCAGACCTTTTTGTCCTGCTAACAGAATCATCATCCACATTTTTCACCTTCACCGTGGCACTCCTTGTCCAATGGTGCAAAATATACTCCCCAGGTAGCATCATGTGATTGCGATACTTCTGCACCGCTAACAAATGCCTGCATGGGATGCCAACGAACTCCAGAAGGCTACATGTGCATTTTCCCATATTTGTTTCCTTGTGAATGAAAACCTTTTTTTACTTTCTTTGCCTAATTCTTGGATGAGATACATTCCCATCCTCATCTTCACCACCAACGAAGACGTTATGCATCAAGCTTGATAGCACTTCTTCTTGGAACCTATAAAAGATCTTTTTGGTATAAATTTGAGACATTTGTTTTGCCAAAGGCCATGCAGTTTTCAATTTCGACTGATTATCAAAGGTGCGATGCTCGTCTTCCAATGCATCTTGTCTCTGCTCTTCAAGTCCATTAGTGAACCTTGCATAAAAGTCCATCAAAGTTTTGAAAACCAAAGAATAATGCCTTTTTTGAAAACTGAAAAGACATCAAGCAAGGAAACTAAACCTAGATTTCATACCTAACTGTTTTGAAATGATTAAATAAACTGAATTAAAGACAGATTGCTGCTTACCTTGCATAAAAGTCCATCAACGTATTTTTTTAAGTGGAGTATTTCTTTAAGAAATTGTTCAAGCTTTCACTCCTTTGGCTACTATGCATCCCCGCAAAGAAACAACTCTTCAAATAAAGAGGGATCCAACGATTTCTCATTTCATACAAGCTGGCCAATCAATCATTGTCACTGAGGTGATGTTCTGTTATAATACTTGCCCAAATTGCACAAAAACTCCTTATCAGTCTCGGCATTCCAAATACAACTTGTTATTTTATCAATGACCTCAATTTTATTGTCTATCCCTCCCAACTTCTCAGTCAATTTTTTGGTTATGTGCCAAATACAAAACCTGTGATGAGCTAAGGGGAAAACCATTTCGATGGCAGCTCTCATTGCAGGATCTTGATCGGTTATAATTGTACTAGGACATCTACCACTTACTTCAACCCAAGTCTCAAACAACCATATGAATGAATCAATGGTTTCATCCTTTATAAAGCCACTTCCGAGAATCACTGTATTGAAGTGATTGTCTATTCCAGAAAATGGTGCAAAATCATAGAATACTTGTTAGTGTTATATGTTGTATCAAAAGCTAACACTTCCCCAAAGTTTCTGCACTGCAATCTGGAATGCACATCCATCAAAAAACAATGTGTCAGTTTGCCCTCCGCATCACATGGAATCCTATAAATAAACTCTGGACTCTCTTTTTGCTTTCCTTTGAAAATTTCTAACAACAACTCTGCATCGTGGCCTCTAACCTCTTCCCTCATATCCCTCCTCAAATTCCAAGCATCCCTCTTTGTGAAACCAATCTTGTCATGTCCTCCACTTTCATTCTGCAAGATTCCCATTGTTTGTGAAATACGGATGTTCACTGACTGGTGATCCTTAAAGAGGCTTTACTTGGCTTCAACTATTCTTCGGCGATTTCTAAGAAAATGTCTCCTAGTTGGGGTGCACAACTCATGATTATGTTCTTCCACAAACTTTCCCACAATATACTGTCTTGTGGCTATATCCAACTTAAATCGCATTATAGCCTTACAATCTGTCTTTGTCATGCCACATTTTCTAACCGTCGATTTATCTTCCCACTTGCCATACTTGTAACAAACCAAGATCCTTTGGTTCACCACTCTTTCGTCAGTGCCCTTCACATTTTGATATTTTATTGTCTGTCTAGCAAAATCAAATCCGGCAGCACATGCATATTTTTTATAGAAGCTTTCACACTCATCCAATGTCTTAAAAGTCATACCAATCGTTGGTATTAATTTAGTATCCACCTTTGGCACACCCTTATAAATAGTAGCACTCTGGCTGCTATCATGAAGCTCCCTTGACACATGATCTGTTGTCTCACTGTCAACTTGGAAACTACAGCAAAAAGAATTAACAATGCATCCATGTATTAAAAATTGCATAGAGAATGAATTAATCCACACTAGACGAATAATTAGTCAAACCTTTATACACACTAGACGAAGCAAATCTTAAAATCTTGAGGAAGCAAATCTGAATTAATATACACACTTGTTTTTCTAAATGCATATTTCCAAATCAATGGCATAGAAAATTTCTAAAATGCATAATCAGACAAACCTTTATGGCATAATCAGACATTTTTTCGATAAGAAAATTTCTAGAATGCATAATCAGACAAACCTTTAAGAAATTTTCTAGAATGCATAATCTCACCTCTTGTAGAGAGATAAGTTTCGGATCTCTGGATCATCCACGGGGAGAGTAGCGCGCTCTGGTCAGAGTTGTGCATCTTCCATGCCCTCCACCGAAGTCATGGGTTCAGCTAAAAAAAGCGAATCAAAGATCAAGAATTTCCTCACATTTAAGGAGATACCAAGATGAACAATAGAGTCAATACCATAAACGGAATTTCCCAGTGAAGAAGTCTTCTCTGACGACATGGATCTTTGGGTTAAGTAGCTGTAGCTCAACTATCACCTACGGGCTGAAAGAGAGGAAATATGAGAAAGTTTGCCTCCATCGGATGTAAAAAAATCAAGTAAAAAAATCAAGATGTATTTCTTCACCTGGTCGTCGGGGTAGGAGAGGAGGAAGGTTGGTTGCCAGAGCCGACGTTGGTCGGCGGAGAAGCGGCGCGACTGGGCAGCGTGACGGCGATGAAGGGTGGACGGTGGCAGCGCGAGATGGAGGGTGGACGGCGGCAGCGTGAGATGGAGGGTGGACGGCGGCAGTGTGAGATGGAGGACGCGCGGCGACGCTTAGGGCACGGGCGAGGTCTAGGGCACGAGCGAGGGAATGGGGGGAGGATGGGCTCTGGGGGAGGGAGGCCGGGCCTAGGTCGTCGGCGGTGAGCTAGCGGCGAGGTCTAGGGCACGGGCGAGGGAATGGGGGAGGATGGGCTCGGGGGGAGGGGTAGAGACTTAAGTCTAGGGCACGGGAGCTGGTGACGAGAAAGGACGGGACGAGGCGGCGGTGGCGAGCTGGCGGCGATCTCTAGGGCACGGGAGGACGGGGGCGGCGGCGAGGCGAACTCTAGGGGACCGGGAGAAGGGGAGAGTTGGGTCCTGGCTCAGGGGGAGGGAGGATGATATAATATGGAAAATAGAGACTTAAGTCCCTGGCTGGCTCTGGACCGTCCGATCCGATCAGACGGTCCAGATTTGAGTTTGATGTAGAAGAGTTATAAAACTGGTTTTATCTAGAAAACTTCCCTATATATATTAACAACATGAACCCAAAACCGTTGTACTTTTTCCTACTCTTCTTCATCATTACGAGAACAGATATATTAGCAACATATTTTAGGAGGGACAAAACCCCCATCCTGACAATTGGACCTGTAACCCATCAACCCGACCCGACCCAACCCGAATTTAGCGGGTTTGGGTTTGGGGTATTCGGGTGTGGGTCAGGTTCGGGTTGAGGATGCTAACCCATGACCCGACCGATTAACGACCCATGACTCGACCCATGACCCGACCGGTGACCCATTAACTTATAAACTGATATTTTTAATAGAAAATTAATGTTGGAATAGTGTCTTTGACCCAACCGAACCAGCTGTGAACCCGACCCGACCTGTTTATTAACCGGGTCAGGTGGGTTGGGTTCGGGTTGACCAGTTTATAAACGGGTCGGGTTCGGGTCAACAAAACCGACCCATTTAATAAACGGATCGGGTTCGGGTTGGGCCTTTGGGTCGAGATAATCGATTCGACCCGACCCGCCAACCCGTTTTGCCACCCCTAGGTGTGAGAGGGGGGGGGGGGGGGGGGGGGGCGAGTAGCAATTTACGATGATGAAGCGGGTCTTGGATTTGCTTTTATCCTGATCCGACCCTTAAGAGTTCCTTTTATTTACTAGTTTGTCATCAACCAAATCAACACATGTATTTTTGCATTTTGCACCCTATTTTTTTTTGCGTTTTTTTTTCAAAATTCATATCTTCCTACATAGAATAAACTCTGCAAATTAATATAGTATGCTGTTTTTCTTGTGCTTTGCCCCCTGTATGGTTGGATAATTATGAATCAGTCTCTGACTGATGCTATGAAATTTAGGATTTTTATTTCCTTTATAGAAAAGCATGTATTTATATTAGTTAATGCATGTATAAAGTTAGGAAAGGCTTTGTATGCATGTTTCTAATATAACTAAGACATGAGCTACCATCCATAATTGGTTATGGAAAATTGTTTTTTGATCTACATGTCTAGAGATGTTTGGTCAAGTGGGAGGTTTTATCGGTGAAAGGATAATAATGAGTTTCTTGCCCCTGATAAAACTGAAATTTTTGCGCATTTATTAAATTAAATTTATGGAAAAAATTATTTGTTGTGGGCAATGATTGTGAAATGAGGAAACATTTCACTAATTGTCTCATCATTTTTCATGCAAAAGAATTCACAATCATGAACAAGCATGCGAATTCTAGACTCTTTGAATCGGTTGGTTCTTTCATGGGTGACCTCAATTTTGTCCCAAATCTCTTTGGCCGATTTGCAAGCCGAGATTCTATTGAATTCACTTGTGGTCAGGGTACAAAAAAAAAAGCTTTTGGATTTGGCATTAACTTGCAAATTCTTCAAATCGGTTTGGGTGAATTCACTCTTAGCCTTGGGCACTTCCTTTCCTTCATGAGTCTTGGTAGGGACAATGGGACCATCTTCAATCACTTGCCATACTTTATAATCCATTGATTGAATGAAAATCTCCATTCTATCCTTCCAATAGGTATAATTTGTGCCATTGAAGTATGGTGGTCTATAGGTGGATTAATCTATTATGTTTTCAATATCAAAATAGGATCCTCTAGGATTGTTAAACCTCAAATTAGGACCTTGCTCTGATACCAATTAAAAGTCCAAGAGTGGGGTGAATTTGACCTTTTTCGATAAGTCGATAAATAGAAAACCTAGATAGTAGGAGTATAAAATTCTTGAATGCTTGTAAATGAAATAAAAAACAAATTAAACAAGTAAATAAAGAATGATAGGATGGTTGGAGAGAGTGCACCGAGTTTATAGTGGTTCGACCTAACTCTTGGTCTATGTCCACTTCACTCAATGTCCTCCTTGAGATTTCACTAGTTGCAAAAGGTCTTACATCGTTTTTCACCAAGCTGATGTTCGGCAACCTTACAATCCTCTCCCAAGACCTCATGGGGATCTTCCAAATCTCTCTTAGATTCCCTCAAAGTTTACTTCACAACTTGAAGTAGTTTTACAAAGTTTGAAGCTCTCAAAGATGAGGAAAATGAATAATAAACTTGCTCAAATGTACACAAATAATCCCCTTTGTTGTTACACAAGTTTAAAACATCTTTCTCCTTATACTTGAGCTTCAAAGCCTTAAAAAATAGCTTTCAACGACTATTTTACTTTTCTCCGGCTACTATATTTTTGACTTTGCACAAGCTGACGGTCGATCCATGCATCGACAGTCGCATCAACCATCGTGTTCTTCAACCTTCATGGTAGATCCACGCATCGACCATGACTGTCTTCCAATAAAATTACAGGCAGGGTCGATGCTAGGATAGACCGCCAGGATTACTCCAAAATGACAAAGTCTTGACTATCGATCGTGCCATCTGATAGTTGATTCTGACATAAACCGTCAGTATAAAACTTTCAAATAATGAGATATAAGTGATTCAAATTGAGGGATATAAATATCAAATCATTATTTTATCGTCATACACATATTGACATTATCAAAATAAGGTTAGGATCAATACCACAATCTTTGTTATTTCACAAATTAAAAATATCCTTTCGTCCACTTCCGTCCAATTAAACTATGAAAAGGCTAACCAAAGTATGGTAAATTACTTAAATTCCCCCACATACATGTACATAGATGTATTTATATATGTGTGTAAATGGTGTGTCATTATACTTGATCTGAGCCATGTAGCATGGGTCTATGGTAACATGACAGGTATTCGCCATGCATGTGGCATGCCACTCTCCATGTTCGCTCTCCTGATCTCTCTTCTCTCTCAAGCCTCACTCTCTCCCCTCCCCTCTTTGACTCCCCTCCCCTTACGTATATATGTGAGAATCCCTACCAAGGGTGGTGCATTGTGTGGATCCGGTATCTTGACGGTGGTATTCGCCTTGGGGGCGTCTGACTGAGTCGGATGACCGAGTAAGCAATCTCACAATGCCTGAGTGTGGATCGGGGACATATCTATATGTATGTTAATCGTTTTCTATTACAAAACGCGTTTTAAAGCCATGATGGCAGTGATTCCACCAGAAAACTCTAGGTTAAGCGTATTTGCCTTGAAGCGGTCCTGGGATGGGTGACCTACTCCCGGTTTCCGCGGGTGAGCCAAAAGCGGACAATATTGTGTGGGAACGACGATGGCATTACAAATGGTATCAGAGCCGGTACTCAGCCGGAAATTGTGCCAGCGAGGGCGCTGGGTTTTGGGCGTCTGACTGAGTCGGATGGCTGAGTAAGCAATTTCACAACGCCTGGGTGTGGATTGGGGACATATCTATATGTATGTTAATCGTCTTCTATAACAAAACGCGTTTTAAAGCTGTGATGACAGTGATTCCACCAGAAAACTCTAGGTTAAGCGTGATTGTTTCTACGGATGAGCTAAAAATAGACAATATTGTGTGGGAACGGTGAGGGCGTTACAATCTCTCTCTCAGCCCACTCCCTCTGTCACGCCCCGCTCCAAATGAATCCGAAACATCTCAAAATTTCAAAAAAAATTCGACATGACCCTTGGGCACGGGCGCGTGAGTTCACAATTACAACCTGTCTACAAGACTATAACTAATACAAGATAATAACCTCTATGGAAGATCAACCACATATCCACTAAATTATACCATGGCAACTCAATAATTTAGTATAAACCTCCGGATTCAACACATGAATCAAACTAATCCAAATACATAACCTCAAAGATTAATTACAATATCCTGATTCCGAATACATGAATCGACTTAATATTCTCTCTCCTCCGGCCTCTCTCCCCGGCTTTCTCTCTCCGACCCTTTTCTCTCTCTCCTATTCTCTCTCACCATAAATGGTAAAACTAAAGGTAAAGTGGTCATTTCTCACAAAGCCGCTAGAATAAAATGATGGCGTGAGGTATATTCATCGAATATTCATCATAAAGTAACCCGAGAGGTGTTTTTTTGAAACAACCAAGGTTTTGGACGTATCGATGATATTTCCAAGAAATGTGAGGATATTGATGTAATATCGAATTTTGTAGGGCCGTACATCTACAATTAAGTCAATATAATTTCTCAAATGCCACCAATTGATGTACATAGTAGTTGCACGTGAGTGCATGGCTATTTACTCAATTTCTTAATTAGTAAGTTTTACTACCATGTGTTTTATATTGTGATTCTCTCCTTATGAGCCCACGACATACTGTACGTGGCTTGGTTTCAGTCGATCAGAACATCCTACAAGCGTGTTAAAATTTCACATGCCATTGCAACACCATATATAAGAGCTTTCAAAACCTGCTGGATTTATTCTGTGCTAATACATCATCTGAGTGAAAACACAGCCTATGTTTCCTGCCAAACCACTACAGACTGATCACCAATTGATACTGGCATATGCACCAAACAAGCACAGAGAATATCATATATAATTGTTGCTACATATATAAGATCAACCATGGTGGCCTGCAAATTCTCATTCTTCAACGGCGACTTTCCAGTGATTCCTCGCATACACAATGAAATCCCTCATCTCGATGCTGCCGTTAACCTTACGGTTGTGGTCGAGATCGCAGGCCTTTATGGCAATCCATGCCCTGAACCAGGCGAAGTTTAGGCCGGCCGGGCTAGCGCCATTTCAAGCTCATACTTTGTGATCACCCCATTCTGATCTTGGTCGATGCTGTTGACCCACTGCAAGAACTTGTCATCTGGTATTTTAATTGGCTGGATAATTGTAGAAAAGCCCATGGCCAAAAACTTTGGAAGAACTTAAACTAATCTTTTTTCTCAATCTTTCTTCGATGGAAGAGTGACCTCCTCCATGTTCCATTCTTATAGATGGCTAACAATGTCCCACATTACATCATCATGTGCCCCTACATTGCATCATATTATTCAAGCTTATCACATGAGCCAATGGCAAAAGCTATTGTGATTCCATTATGCATAACATCTGGAATCTAGTGCTATATATGTGGTGTTGTAATCGATCGACCGGCCATCGTATCAGATTAAAATAACCAAGAAGGTGCCTTCTTGCTGATCAAGTAGACTGGACTTAGAACAAGATATAGTTGGCCATCCATCTTTCTGGTCTTTTCATCGTATAAGTACTTAATTAATACCCAGGCTTAGCTCCAATCTCTTAGGAAGATGTTAACTACTGTCCGTGTATAAAGAGATCACATCGAAAATTCTTGTAAAGAACTTTTTTTTCCTGATCCACTAACTTAACCTGTATCTAAATAATTAAGGATATTCTGCATTTTGTTTCTTATTTCTTCCACGTTTTTGATGCGATCATGCTCCTGAACCAATAATTGATGATCGAGTTATGCTTTGGACAAAAAGAATATTTGAAAAGGAATCCATCCTTTTCCTCAAGAAAGGAATTTGATTCTCCACTACACAAGCTTTGAATATCGATCTTTTAGCACCGGCCATAACTTGAAGCTGAACCTTTATGTACTGATAGATCAGTATGTACACGTAAGGTCTGGTAAAATTGAATGCTATCTTGTATGACGAAGTACACTTACATAGCATCACCTAATATTTTGGTTATGCTTATTTTGGCTATGCTGGAAATGGATTTAAATTAAGCTTCTCTTTTAATTAGTTTCAACTGTCTACCCCTAATTCCTTAAGTGTTAAGCTGTATTAATATAAACTCATGCTCATTTATTTACTTGAACATTTGATTTGAGTGATTAGAGTTTTTTTTATGATATCGGACTAGAGGTCTTGAATTCGAACCCTCCTTTAATAATATATTCACGCTAGCTAACTTTGGCGTTAAGCCACAATCACAACCTAGCAAGATGCAGGAAATAATTTTCCCTACCCTAAAGTTAAGCTTTTGGCTAACTTTGGCTATTTTGTCCCACTCCAAGTTTTGGCGGCTGCTGCCTGTGGAAAACCTGAGGTGACCCAGATGTGAAGTGGCTGGGTTTTGGTTTTTTGTTCTTCTACTTTATTTTGTTTGCTCTTTTAGCCCTCAGGCTCAACTAATCAAAAAAAAAAAATTAGGCAAATGTTAGCTCCCCACAATTTTATTATATATACTTGTAGGTATTCCTTTCTATGCCTTTCTATGTGCTTATGAATAGGGTTTACCTCTTGAGCTCAAGAATCGTTCGAGATCAGCTTGACCTCCAGCTCAATAACAATTCTTTCCACCGATGTCGGTTCGATTCATTTAAAGCTTATATTGAGTGGGTCGGCTCGATCAATATCAGCATGATATAACTTGAAATATATAAATAAAAAAAGCATTATAAGTTTTATATTTTTAAAGATTGTTTTTATTTTTCTACATTTATATGGTGTTTTTGTTGACTTTTTGGCTTATTTCCAACTTGGATCAAGATCAGTTTGGATCGATCCAATTTGATCCAGATATGGATCGATCCGAAAGGTCGATCCAGACGTGTCAGTTGTCTAGATCGATCCGAAAAGTCATCCCAGAAACGTATTTGCAGCTTTGCACATTGGATTTGTCACGCCCCCGCCCAGAAGACCCATCCAGACCAGGACGTGAGGGAGGGGACCTACACCTGTTCACTTCCAATCGGGCGCGATACAATAATTACCACAAATAAATTAAATATTTGACTGCTGAAGGCATAATTGAAATCTAAAATATACTATTCCATTAACATCAGAGTTGTATAGATCTAAATCAAAATTACCCACAGATAGAAATTATACACATAAACTAATCTACGAGGGATACTGTATACAAAACTGTCCAACTATACGATCCGATCCTCAGTCACCTCAACGCCCTCCTGAAGTCGACGCGCCGCCAAAAGCCGATCTGCTGGGAGCTACAGAGACACTAGCGTCTGCACTTGCAAACGCAGCCCGGGTAGGGTGAGCATAAAGCCCAGTAGGGTTCTACTCTACGTCACACTCTAGGAAGGGGAAACTGTAACTGAACCGTCTCCTTGCCAAGCCTAAGGTGCAACTACAACAAGCATGCAAACGCGATGAGGATCACGTCTGCTCTGGACGCTCCCCAATCGCCGACCACGCCGAGGATCACGCGAGCTAGCGCTCCCCAAACGTCAACAACAGAAAAGTAAAGCACACCCACACTCAAGCTTGGCAAAGGAGGATGGTACGACCTCTAAACCTCAAGAACCAAGATCTGATAAATCAATAGTACCACAATCTCGCCCTAGACCAAGCTACCCAACCACGGTCATAGAGCTAGACCCGAGCTACCCGAGAGCCTCGGATCGACGATCAACCCATCGTCCACGCCTTAACCTAAAATGCAACCAATGCAATCAAATGCGTGCATCTATACAAGCATCTAACCTAAGTATCACTATATGGCATATCAACAATATGAGGCACAATTATTCTACACATTCCCGAGAGCCGTGACTCTCCATGTTAACCACAAAGCAGTAAAGATCTAACTACTACAAGTTACAACTAAATAAAGCATACTAAATATATGCAACTACAGTTAACACATGCTTATCGAAAAACCGATTAAAATCCATAAAAGTCGGCAAAACAATCGGAAATACAAATCATCGTAAAAACTCAAGGCAAAGCGTGAAATCACGATTAAAACACCATAATATCCTAATTCTAACAATAGAAAAGATATAAAAGAAAACCGAGTTGATTTAGAATCAAACCGTTGAAAACCAAGCTAAAATCAACTTACTGCACAAAGGGGATCGATCTTCATGCCCATGAAGATCGATCTTCCCCATACGCGCCCTCTGCCAAGGAAATGATCGATCTTCTCACCTAGTGGAGATTAATCTTCCTTGTACATGTCCACTGCTAAGGGAGAGATTGATCTTCCTCTTCAACGAAGCTCGATCCT
Source organism: Narthecium ossifragum (assembly GCA_963920575.1). Taxonomy (NCBI): domain Eukaryota; kingdom Viridiplantae; phylum Streptophyta; class Magnoliopsida; order Dioscoreales; family Nartheciaceae; genus Narthecium; species Narthecium ossifragum. The sequence goes on along the minus strand of OY986971.1, from coordinate 8,921,119 downwards.
CCTCGGGCCATTACCGCACCCCACCTCAACATGAAAGAGATCGATCTTCATAGCCGTGAAGATCGATCCTTCTCGGGCTGGGCGTGAGATCACAAGAGTGATCGATCTTCTTCACAAGAAGATCAATCCATCTTGAGCACTGCGGGAAACCCACCGAAGAAAACATCGGAAAACGCACAAAATACAAGACCAAACTTCATAAAACTCAGGGATCTGGTAGCATGGAGCTAGGGGAGTCCGAAAACACTAAAATACCGAAAAACCAACGGCTACATGTAAAGATCTAAGCTAAAGAGATAAAGCAAACCTAGGTTACCAAATCTTAAGATCTGGATAGAGATCCCTACTTAGAACCAATGGAAGCCTCCAAATCCGGCTCAACAAGCTTTGGATCGTCCAAACGATCCTCCTCAAGCCGCCGGATTCGACCTCCTTCCAAGATTTCCAAAGAAATCAAAATGAAGTCGGTGGGTTCTTCTTATAGAACCAGTCACGACCAGAGAGATCGATCTTCACCCCCATGAAGATCGATCTTCTTCGTGACAAGGCAAAGACTTTCCAAGCACAGGGAGATCGATCTTCTATGCCGAAAAGATCGATCCTCTCGTCGTCGAAAGTGGAAAACGGGGAAACAACATGCCCCAAACCCCGATCTTTCGATCCAGGTCACACCTAAGCGTTCTAATCAAATAAGCACAACATCTCAAGGCCGTGTGTGCGCAACGCGAGTGTGGAACGGCCCTCGACGCACACGGTCGAGCCAGGTCTGAGGACTGGGTCCTCACAAGATTGATCCAAACCCACAGTGGATCGATCCAACCTTGTTTCCATAGGCTTGTTTTCATGTTTTTCACAGTGAATCGATCCAAACCCATCGTGGATCTGTGAGGACCCGTTTCACCAGCCCGGTCCGACCGCGTTAGGTCGAGGGTCTGGCCCATTTTACCTTGTTTCGCGATCAGGTTGATTGCGAAGACCCAATGCGTAATTTGGTAAATTACGCATTGGCGGTTCGTTTCACACCCGTGTTGTGCAAACATGACCCTTTGGATTGATGTATGTGCTTGTTAGAACCTTAGGCGGGATTGGGTCGAAGGACCCGAGCCCGGGAGTGAGGGCGATCGAGTTGACTACTGCAGCAGGTCGGCGCAGATTCAATATAAGCCCTTCCTCTCTTCTTCTTCTTTTCTTTTCCGCTGTTCCCACGATCCCTTTCCCGTAGGAGAGCTTCGCGCGTGCGAGAGAGAGGGAAGCAGCTCTGGCGAGCTTGGTGGCATTCCACGGCGAGGGCCCCTTCTTCTTCCTTCCTTTCCTCTTCCCCGCGACAGATGTGGGCAAGTGAGTGCCCGGCGGACTCCAACAGCTTCCCCGATGACTTGGAGGCATCCCACGGTGAGGGAGGAGGTGGATTAGCAAGGTTGATGGCAGATTACCCAAGGATTAGCTTAGCAGAGGTAGGGTTCTTAACCTAGGACATGGATTAAGTGTTTATATGTGTTTAAACCCTTAATTCCTTGATTTCTTCTTGCTAAGTGATGCTCCTAGGGTAGTTTAATTACTTTCTTGAGTTTGGAATGATTTGATTAGGATTTTAATCGGATTTTGGCAACTTATTCCCGGATTTCTATCGAAGCTCTATTCTCCATATGAACTGAGCTATAGAGCTCAGTTTCTGACTCATACGTGCATTATATCTTCTAATCATCAACATGATAGTTGTAGATCCGTGGATCTACATTCTAATCCACTTGTTTTTGTAATTTTCAAAGTTTTCTACAATTTATGGTGGTTTTTCTTCGAATATGCAACTAGTTAACAATTAGCAGATTTGATTAGTGAATTCCGAGAGGTTTAACCAAGTAATTGATCCAATTCTTGGTCAGCATATTCCTAGCAAGTTAATCTACATATTCCAAAGTTTAATTTCAGATTGGACGTCGAATCAATGAAGTCTCATCTTCTCTAAACGGTGGTTACCATAGCTAATCCAAAAATGCATAACTTTAGTGGATTTTGATGTTTTATTGTGTTTAATCTTTCAAAAAATCTTGTAGTAAGGTTCCTAGTGACACCTAGGCCAGCATGTTCAGTTTGATAGCTGGTAGACTATTAATCACTTGATTTGTTTGATTTATTAGTTGGTTGCTAACCTGAGCCTTTGTTTAGCATTTAAGTTGTGAACTATGCTTAGTCTTGTATGTGAATCTTGGATGCTTGTTTAATTACCTATATCTAACCCGTGTGGGGCTTGTGGTTGAAACAAGGGAGTCATGCCCCTTGGGATGTTTAGATAATTGAGCGGGTTGTCTGGTATGCCACTTGTGATAGTGTGTTTAAGTACATGTTGTTGTAATTGTGTGGCCGGGGGTGTGCCCCGTTGTAGGAATTTCGGAAGATGGTTATTCTTCCGTCATAATGCCGAAATTTAGATTAACGTATAGTTGTTTGTTAGCGACCTGTGGGCACCGTTGCACTATTGTAATATTTAGTTCTTACTTAGACCCTTGCTATGTCTACACTTTTGGCGAGCTATATGCTACACCCATCCCGGTATATTGTTGTGTCATCTTATTGCATGCTTGTAATGTTATTCTTGTGTGTATGGGTATTGCATGGATTTGATCGCATTAGAAGCATTACGTTAACGTAGGACGTGGGCGATGAGACTTTACTGTTCCTTTGCCTTTGTGAGCGTCGTAATATAGAATTCTACTAAGCTTATCACTCATTCCTATCCGGGCTGCGTTTTGTAGGTGAAGGTATTAGCTCTTCTTCCGTAGCTCTCAGTTGGACATGCTCTTGGTGGCGCGTCGAGCCTTTAGAGGTGTTCATGTTTATCTTATTGAACTATTTAGATGTATAATTTCCTTCTGTAAGGATTTTGAGGTTTTATTGTATATGTCTTGAGGATCAACTTTGTATCCAAATCTTGAATTATATTAGATATTTTACTTTTGACAACAGATCAATTGTTAATTAGTTGTATTATTTTATTATAAATGCGCCATTGATGGATTGAATAGAGTAGGAACCCTCACGCCCTAGACTGGATGGGTTTGCTGGGTCGGGGTGTGACAGGATTATCCAAAACATTGTCGACAAGAAAATTGGAAGGTTTGGATCTAATCCGATCCTTAATTGTTTGGGACCAATAAATAGGGGTTTTTGAGATCTTTTTTAGGGCTTACTCTTATTCCTCGGAGCTCTAGAGAGAAGAGGTTTGTAACCCTAATCTTTGAGATATGAGAGATAAGGATTTGAGAATTAAGCTTTGTATTTGTAGTCATCTTTCATCTTGATAGTGGATTGATCGCCCGTGCCGCCCGTGGATGTAGGCTATTGCCGAACTACGTAAATTCTCGTGTTATTTGGTGTGTTCTCTATTTTCTCTCCCTCTATTCTTTGATTACTGTTTAGTGTTGTTAGTGTGGTTGTTTTGTTCCTCGATTGTTGGTGGATTTTAGCATTGGGGGTGCCTTCCGGCGCAACAAGTGGTATCAGAGCCAGGTTCAGATCTGAGCATTGGAATTGATTCACCATCCACATCGAGAAGATGTCTGAGTATTCATATTCGAAGTCGACATCGTCAGGGTCATCGAAATCTACACCGGCAACCAGACCTATAGTTTCAAATACAAAGTTTGAGGTAGAGAAATTTGATGGAACTAACAACTTTGGTTTGTGGCAGTGCGAGGTCTTGGATGTCTTGTTTCAACAAGAACTAGGCATAGAATTGGAAGAGAAGCCCGAGGAGATGTCAGATGAAGATTGGAAGAAAATCAATCGTCTGGCTTGTGGTACTATCTGGCTTTGTTTGACAAGGGATCAGAAATATTTTGTAATGAGGGAGACTTCAGCAAAAGCCTTATGGAAGAAATTGGAAGACAAGTTTATGACAAAAAGCATCGAGAATCGGCTTTATCTGAAGAAGAAGCTCTTCCGTTTCCAATACAAAGCAGGTACTTCCATGTCTGAGCATTTGAATGATTATAATAAGATACTTGCTGATCTATAAAATTTAGAAGTTGAAATATTAGATGAAGACAAAGCTCTTCTGTTGTTGAATTCATTACCTGATTCTTATGAGCACTTGACTACTACTTTATTGTATGGGAAAAGTGAGATCAAGTATGAACGCACCTAGAACAGAGCTAGCTTTGTTGATTAATCATTAGAACTTACAACTAACAACTGTCATTAGTCACCCTTCCCACGACCTCTAAAGACTAACATTAAATAGAAGCATCGAGCAGAGGATCACAGAGATGAGATATAACGGGAGAGGATCACAGCTGGAAGTGATGTTGTAAAGACTAACATTAATTAGAAGCTTGGCAAAGGGAAAGCTCAACGGAGATATGGTAGTGCTGGCCGAGGCGAAGCTTGGATGGCAGCTGGGATGTCGAGATCAGCAGGATCCGGCGACAGAGAGGAGACCAATAGCAACAGAGCTTGACAGAGGAAAGGTAATGGCGGAGGAACACTCAGAGGATGCGATGAGGAGGCAAACAATGAAATAGATACCTAGACATATTCATACTCTAAGCATAAAATTCACCTTCAAATCCTGCAATGAACACATCTCGAAGGGGGGGTGGGGCGATCGACGGCGGGGATACTTGCCTGGCTGTCCGAGAGAGGATGCCGCAGACAGAGCGCCGGCGGCGATGGCAGCCAGATGGAGAGAGGCGAGCTCCACGCGGTTTGGATACTCGGAGATCGATGATGTTGGCGGCATGGGTCGAGCTCGACGACGGTGGCGTGGGGGGACAATTCCTGTCAGCGGCGTGGGTGGACAGCTCCTGTTGGCGGCGTGGGTCGAGCTCGACGACGGCGGCGTGGGTGGATAGCTCCTCTCCTAGCGAGGTAAGGGAAGTGAGAGTGAGAGAGGGCGATGGGAGTATGAAGGGGGGTTGGGGCGATCAGCGGCGGGGATACCTGCCTGGCTGTCCGGGAGAGGATGCGGCAAACAGAGCGCCGGCGGCCAGATGGAGAGAGGGAAGCTCCACGGGGTTTGGAAGCTCGGACATCGATGATGATGACGGCGGCATGGATGGACAGCTCCTCTCCTAGCGAGGAAAGGGAAGAGAGAGTGAGAGAGGGGTGTGGGAGTACAAAGGGGGGTTGGGGCGATCGGCGGCGGGGACACCTACCTGGCTGTCCGGGAGAGGATGCGGCAAACAGAGCGCCGGCGGCGATGGCGACCAGATGGAGAGAGGGGAGCTCCACGGGGTTTGGATGCTCGGAGATCGATGATGTTGGCGGCGTGGGTCTCGACGACGGTGGCGTGGGTGGAGGCTGATGCGTCCGACGGAGAGGGAGGTGTGGTCGACAGCATAGGGAGATCGATGATGTTGGCGTGAGAGGGCGATGGGAGTATGAAGGGGGATCGATGATGTTGGCGGCGTGGGTCTCGACGACGGCGGCGTGGGTGGAGGCCGATGCGTCCGACGGAGAGGGAGGTGTGGTCGACGGCGTAGGGTGAGGACGATGCGTCTGAAGGGGAACTGGAGGCCGGCCTTCACGGAGCGAGTCACGGGCCGAAGGCGGGTTGGGCGAGGGGCGAGGTTGATAACTGAGAGGCGGACTCAACTCTCTTCCTCTGCCTCCTTCTCGCGATCGCCAATGGCTGATGGGAGATTGCCGACGGTGTGGGGAGCTAGGAAGAGAGGTAAGGGAAGAGAGAGTGGGAGAGAGGTAAGGGGGAGATGGGAGAAGTAGAGGGGATCAGGGGATGGGATGGTTGGTTATCCTGTCCCTTCTCTCTTTCTCTCCGAAAAAATTCAAAAATCAGTGGGAGAGTGTTATTTGGCTGAAAACTTTGGGCGGGAACTCAAAATTTTGGGTGGGAATGTAAAATTTGATGGTGGAATCTAGACCGTTGGATGTGTTTGGAGATGAATCTGAACCGCTCTTTATGTCTTATAGTTGAGACATTTCAAAAACCGCCCTTCCTTATATAATAGATACTAGTAAATACCCGTGCCTATGACACGGATATTATATTTTTTTTTGTGATTTATAAGTTGGTTAATGTCTGAGCAATTGTTCGAGAGTGAAGATTTACAATATCCATTT